>JBAMCL010000035.1:0-325000 GCA_037075165.1 Hirtodrosophila histrioides
ATATATTTTTGATGAATAGTTTGTCTTATAGGAGTTATATTTAGGGTTTTGATAGGTCTGTTTAAATACCCTCACAGATCTATTAAATGATGTCTTTTTGTATGTAGAATGCCTTAAAGAACGTATAGTTTTATAAAATGTATCTATGTACATACATATTGTAGGTTCGAAACATCCCAAGTCCGATAGTTTCCCTCGCAATCCATAATAATATTTATCGATGTCGAAATTGGTCTCCCTTCGAAGGCGTTACACGCTTTACATTGTATTTGTAGTGCCCCACAGCCAGGGTATTCAGCAGAGTCAGCAACTGCACCAAACACGTGCCAAATTTGCTAATGAATAGGCCGAAAAAAAAGCAACGGCTTTGAGGTGTTAATCAGCAGAGCGGCAGAGAAACAAAAACAAAAAAAAAAGGCGCCAAAAATGTTTTTTAGTCTCGCGCCAAATTCTAATCATAAATGGACGTTGCTGTTGTTGTTGCCACTTTAAAAGTCGTGTGCGTGCTGTTGTTGTTGTTGTTGCTGAGTATATTTGTTGTTCACTTGCGAGTGTGCGTCTTACGGTAAAAGACAGAAAAACGCGCGCGCGTATCTAGATAAATATCTGTGCGTACACACACACACAAACACACATACATACGATATGTATGTATGAATGTATTCTCGTCAGTTTATCTGTGTGAAAATACACTTGAGGCGTGCTACTGTACATACGCAGCGCTAACTGCGCTGTCGCGACGCTGCTATAGGCCTACGTTGCTGCTGCTGCTCGCGAAGGCAACGACCAACAACAACAACAACGGCAGCAAAACAATCGTAAACAGATCATCGAACTCCCTTTGCAAATATATGAGAGTTGTTGTTGTTGTTATTGTTGTTGCTCTGCTGCTTTTGTTGGCCTTGAAATGTGTGCGATTTGTTGTTGTTGTTGTATATTTGGTCACTATTTAATATTTTATTAATTAAAAGCTGCCATTTGCTATTAATTGAGTTGGCAACGCGTGCGGCGCCCACGCAAAACAGCAGCAACAGCGACTGCAGCAGCAGCAGCAACTTCAAAGCGACAACCAAAAACAGCTTTCACCGTTTGCCGTCGCTTGCGTCATATTTGCGTTTGCGTGCGCTACAAAGCTACAAAAAAACACGAAGCCGCTGCATCGGCATGCTGCTGCTGCAGCAGCAGCAACGCGACGGCCGCACAACTCAACACACGCCGCAGAGGGCAACAAACCACCACCACACAGCAGCAGCAGCAGCACAACGACAGAGGCAGCGGCAGAGGCACCGACAGAGGCGGCAGCAGCAGCAACCAACCAACCAACCAACCAGCGGCAGCGACAAACCGACAAGCGACAACAGACTTCGGCTTCGGGTTTTTTGTAGCTTTGTAGCAGGAACGTCAGTCGCTTATTGACGCCGAACGTGTTCAGTTGTGTTAACGGTAAAACGTTTCGAGCTGTTGCCTGTTGTTGTTGTTTAACTGGAATTTCTTGATCGCTCGTTCGTACGTGTGGGTGTGTGTATGTGTGTGAGTTGCACTTGTAGCGCTGCTGCTGCCGACTGCGACTGGGGGCCCGCTGCTGTTGCTGCCGCTGCCGCTGCTGCTGCTGCTGCTGCTTACGTGCCCAAGTGAACGTCAACGTTTTCTAATCTGACGATTATCGATTGATAGCAACAGCAGCAGCAGCAGATAAGCAACGTCTCGGCTGCAGCGGCAGCAACACCAATACACACAACACTCATACATACATGCATACATGTCGATCCCGCTGCCAAAGCAGCGACTGCGCAGCCGCCGCGCAGCCGCAGTCGACGCCGCGTGCTGCGCGCTGCGCTGCCCGTTTTCGAGTTATTTTCTGCGCGACTTTGTTGCGTTTTTCTCAGTTCGCTTTTGGAGCTGCCACTAAACGCTAACAAATCGCTCCGTGCTGCCGACGCGTCGTTTTTTGCGAGTTTTTCAAATATTTCGTAGAAAAATCCCAAGTTAATAAAAAAAAATATATATATATATAAAATAAATAAAAATCATTCAAATGCCGTTGGCAAATTGCATATGGAAAATATTTTTAAATAAATTTCTTGTGTTTCTTAAAAAATAAATATAATTATAATAAATTCAAATCGGATACGAATAAACGGAGAAATAAAACGAATATAAAAAAAAATAAAAAAAATACAAATTCGAAAAAACACACACACACGCATTAAATAAGCTATAAAAATATACAAATTCCAAATCGATCGTTTAACTATTTTGAATAAAGCCATAAAATATGGCAATAAAAAAATATGACAATTAAATTATGAAAAATTTGAGATAAAAGTTTTCTGTTTAACATTTTTGAGCATGAAATTTATTTAAATTCAATTCAATAACTGAGAAAATAAAAAATCAAAATACTATATAAGAACAGATCGTAAAAGCAGTGAACAAAAACAAAACAACTAAAACTTACCTCTATAAAAAAGAAATCCGAACAAAAAAATGGAATTTTTTTGAAGCTGAGAGAAAAGAGGAAACGCTACGAAAAGAAAAGAGAAGAAGAAGAGGAAGAATGTTAAAATATGCTACCTGGTTATTGCCATCAGCGAGGTATAGAGTTCCTACGTTCAATTTAAATACTCGTAGGAACTTCATACCGTGCTCTTGGAAGACCAAAAAACAACGAGAGGAGAACGAACTTACAAACCGCAGGCGATTTTAAACGCACGCAAAACGCCAGCGTTTTTTGGCTTTTACCTACGTGCGGCTGTGCTAAAATAACTGCCAACAAAATAGCTGGCAAATCAGAGAATTACGTGCTTCGGGACAGCATAAAACAAGTGATAAACGGCCATAAAAAAAACAAACACTTTACAGCTCGTGCAACACACGAGAAATGCCTCAAATGACCGCTCCCACCCATTCCCTCAGTGCAACTGCAACTGTATCGATAAGAACTAACCTTAAAGACGCTCAAAAGTTATCGATAAGTAGTATTAACGAACCAGGAATTAAGTCGCGCTTGTCGTAAAGTTTATATGTAAATGCTGAGCGAAAGAACACGAAACGAGAGTGAGAGAGAAACGGGAAGAAAAGTCTCAAATAATCCCCAAACGCGCGAAGATAAATGAGTAAAGCTGTGGATGAGAAGAGTGGGAGAAAAGGACGAACAAAAGTCAAAGATTATTATATGGAATCAATGGGAAAAAGAACGGAGAGAAGTTAGTCCAAAAATGCTAGAAGAATGATAGATATGAAAAATGCAGTTAAATATTACCCATAGGTGGCGTACCGCCCATTTGAAGAAAATTAAAGAGTGTGCAGAAGATAAAGCTAAGAAGAAATAGTGAAAAGTCTTGTTCCTGAAACGTTCAAACATAAATGAGAAAGAGAGAGAGTGAAAAGAAGAAGAAAAGACTGTCAAATAGTTGCGAAAAGTGAAGATTTATATAGACTAAAGATAATGATGTGTAGAATAAGAGAAAAGGACGAACGGAAGTTCAAATACTCCCGAAACTATGTTCTTTGCGGATGAGCGTATAGATGGTATAGTGTAAGATGAAGATGATGGGTTTGGATTGGATCTTAAATGGATGAAAATGTAAGAAAAAGAGTCAAAAATACACATATCAATCATAAATTTGCAGGCCAGTTGGCATTACTGAATACTACTCCAAAGAATTTTATTGATTTATTTATTAATATTGATAGTTCAGTTTACAAAACTTAAACTAACAAACGATTTTGTATAGGCCCTCGGCTATATTAAACTATTCTTAAATATATGTATATATAAAGAGGTATTTCTTATCTAACATGTTTATTTATATTACTGACTACTCCAAAGTAAAACCACTTAGTTTGACAATGATTCGTGTTTCCGTTTCCTGATAATAAAGCCATATTTTTCCTTTTCCAATCGATTTTTAACATATATTATTATAAAACATTTGAAACTTCTAATTCCCAAACGTTTTAAACGCAGAATCACAGAAATGAGTATATATTTTAGCTTTGTAAAAGATTTGCTATAATTTGTGCTCATTTGAACCCCGGAATGGATATTATTAGTAGTATTCGTTATGGACTAAAGGCCTGCAATTTCTTGACTTAATCGATTGAGGTTTTCTTGTTGTTGTACATTAAGCTTTGTACTTGTTGTCTATTGCCGTGGAGTGCTCAGAGCAGCAACAGTTAATAACTAGAGAATTTAATAACTAGAGAATTGTATAATTGCACACAACGGTCACATTCCAAACAGGCAAACAGAAAGTACACACAGAGAGAGAGAGAGATAGAGAGGGAGAAAAATATAAATCTAAATACGAGAACTGCTTTAACCAAATGGGAATTTTATGTAACGTATACGAGTATTATATTACTTGGTATTATTTTTCTAACTAAAGCCTCTAGAAATTTGATAATATGCAAAAAACGAGTTTAAACTTTAAATAGGCATAATATGAATATTATTTGTTGCCGTATTAGTAAAGTACGTGTGTCTATATAATACGGGTATGTTAAGATATTCCACAGAGATAACTAACTGAGAATTCTTATAATTTTATACTATTGTATATCATAAATGAATAATTCTTCAACTTACGCTGATAAAAAGCTTACAAGTTTTCACACCTTCGTAGATATCAACTTTTACAACTGTACTATTTCAAGATGTTATTTGAGTAGTATATAAGCTATAATCTTCTATATGTTTATACTATAAGAACTGTAGGCACTATTAGAAATTGTGATTAATTGTTTTTGGTTTTCTGAGACCTTTTTTGTAATAACTCCCATTGAAGTGCAAAAGTGCACAACAAATACTGGCAGTATCTGAGCATTGCCTAATGATAGAAGCGTAGAGCTTCCAAGTTCGAATTCCAGTTATGAGATTTCATCAGTATATAGTCAATAGTTGCCTTTTGCCCATGAAAATTACATTGAAAACATCAAATATAGTGCACAAAATGATCTAGGCTTTATAAAGTAGTAAGTTCGAACTCCAGTTTTGGGATTTCATCAGTGTATAGTCAGTAGTTGCCTATTGCCAATGAAAATTACATGAAAAACAACAAATATAGTACACTATATGATCTAGGCTTTATAAAGTAGTAAGTTCGAACTCCAGTTTTGGGATTTCATCAGTATATAGTTAATAGTTGGCTATGAGTTATGAGATTTCATCTGTATATAGTGAATAGTTGCCTATTGCCAATGAAAATTACATTGGAAACAGCAAATATAGTACACAAAATGATCTAGGCTTTATACAGTAGTAAGTTCGAGCTCCAGTTCTGGGATTACATCAGTGTAAAGTCAAATTAGCTATTGCAAATGAATATTACTTTGAAAACGAAAAATATAGTACACAATATGATCTAGGCTTTATAAAGTAGTAAGTTCGACCTCCAGTTAAGGGATTTCATCAGTATATAGTTAACAGTTGGCTATTGCCAATGAAAATAACATTGAAAACAACAAATATAGTACACAAAATGATCTATGCCAGCGTTTCCCAAACTTTCTTGGCCGCGACCCGGTAACAATACCGAACGAACCTATTGAAAATTTACGAAATGGAAGGTACCCCTATGCTATTATTTTATACTGGGTTGCCCATCTTGTAGTATTGTAGTCTTTCGTTTATCTGATGGACAAATATACACTATCTTCCCTTTTTTTTTTTTTAAATTTTTTTCGCAACCCGGCAAACTTTTCCACGGCGGTACCGGATCGCGACTCGTACTTTGGGAAACGCTGATCTAGGTTTTTAAAGGTAGTAGTCCAATCGCCCAGTTCTACCAAACAGCGAACTCTACGTTCCAATGTTGTTGGTGTTGCTGCTGTTTTTTACCATTCGAAAGACCTTCGAACATTGCAATGTCAAAAACCTTTCGGCAAAACGTCGTCAGGCTCAGAGGCAGCTTGACAAAATAAGAAAACAAGAACAACAACAACAACAAGAAAAATAAGAAGGAAAATAAATTGTGGCATATAAGAAAAAATGCTGCAAAAATTGCTGTACGAGTAGGACTTTCAAAAAGTGCAGCGCGCCAAAGCCAAAGCCCAAGCGCAGTTTCGAGTTAATGGCCCAACAATAAACAGCAAACTGGAGGCAGGCACAGGGCAACAGCAACACCAACAGCAACAACAACAACAACAACTTAAGCAACAACATCATCATCAAGTGCCAGACAGTCCCCGGCAATTGCACACGCACATTTTTTGCAGCTTTTGGTTTTTAAAGTACGTAGTTTGCCCGGAGTCTGCGAGCGCGTATATCGCACATGTGCCGCAAGTCTCAAAAAACAGAAACAGAAAAAAAAAACAAGCAAGCAAGCAAAAGATATGCATTTTATAGATACGCCTCAAGTTGACTGGGCCCTGGGCAGCAGCAGAGGCAGCAGCTGCTGAGCTGAGCTGAACTGAACTGAACTGAAGTGATATGCGCAAGCAAAATGCATACAACTTTATTTGTGCGCTATGCCGATAAGCGTGGTATAAAATATAAGTTATAACAACCACACACAGATACAGATACACACGCACACACAATCGCCGTACACTCGCGATACTTTTTATCAGAGTGGTAAAAAAAAAAGAAGAAATACTTAAGAAAAAGCGACAACTGAAAAAATTTAAGAAAGAAAAGTCTTGTTTGTGCTGACGAAGTTTTAATACCCTTTACAAGGAGATGCTAATAAAATTGTTGACAATTATAGAAAACAGGAAAGTTTTTTCAAGCAAAAACTATGTTTTCAACTGATTTAAGAAAATATGATATGATATGATATGATATGATATGATATGATGTCATAAGAAAATTACTTCTATTTTATATGATTTTGATTTATCCTGTGTAGAGCGCTATAATAAATAATTTGTATGTTGCGTCAAGTTGTCCTATGAAAAATCAATTAGTTTTTCTATAGTATGATATAGATATCCGATATTTATTAAGTTTAAATCTTACAGATTGAAATAAAATTGAGAATTGGTGAGTTTGGAAAAGTTAAGATATCTAAGATGTATAGAAAAACACATACGCTATATACATAAACTAATTTTTCGATGGATAGTTGTTGCTATGGCTAAAATATGATATGATATGTGATTTTATATGGCTGATTCCGATATACTATATACTGTAAGCAATAAAAGAAAGCATCTGTGGAAATTTACTTAAATATAAAGCTTTCCGATATACTATATACTGTAAGCAATAAAAGGAAGCATCCGTGGAAATTTACTTAAATATATAGCTTTAAAACAGAGCGAATAGTTCGCATAGAAACACTCTCCTCTTAGATCGAATAAACTATTGATGCTGATCAAGTATATATATAGTTTATGGTATGTTTCGTGTCAAAATGATAATAGCAGCTGCAGGAGTATAAAATTGTAGGGAATTAACTATGTATATTTACTTTATCGTACGAAATGGGAATGGCAATGGGAATTGGTTTCCTTGTGACTCCGAAAATGTTGCCGCTTGCAATTTTCGCAGCCTCGTCAGCAACAACAGCAAAAATAATAACAATTTCAGTTCGTTTCATTTAATATTTATTTTTATTTTTATATATATATATATATATTTTTTTTTTTATGCTGTCAGTTGTTGCAACTGGAACTGGAACTGGACAACCAACTTGGACTTGGGGCATTGCATTTTGTTGTCCATTTCAACGCTTTAAATTCTTGTGGCTGTTGTTGCACGGACTGTGACTGTTGTTATGGTAGTTGTTGCTGTTGCTGTTGTTGTTGCTGCAGCAGTTAATTTAATTTCAGCTCATAAATCAAAACTGTGCCGCGCAAAATGTTTGCTTTTGACGCGGCTTTTTTGTCGCCAGTATCAAAAAACAGAAAAAAAAATCCAGCCAGAGACAATTTTTCGCACTGAATTATATTTTGGGGAGCTGGAGACGGAACTAAAACTGGGAACTGAAGCTGTTAAGTTAGTCAACTTTACAGCCGCTTGACGTTTGACAAACAATGGCCACAACAACAGCAACAACAACAACAACAGCTATAAGCCAAAACTGTGCAGCTTAACTTGGTCAGCTGGCGACACACAAATTGCAGGCAGCTGCTTTTTAGAGCAAACTCTGCCAGCACGAATTAAGCTGTTTCAAATTTGAAAACTGAAAGTTTGGCTTAAATATAACATAAAATACCAGCTTGGCAATAACTCAGAGTGGGATAGGTTTTGTCAGCAAAATAAATCTTCAATGTATTCTAACAGAATTTAAAACGCTGAATTAAGCAAGTTGAGGGTTATTGGGAAAGGAAAATAATAGAAATGCTGGCTTCAAAATTCGATAGAAATATTTAATAACTAACTAACCAACTATCATAATAATAACAAGAATAACAAGTCTATCTTTGGAGTACCGTAGCTATATATTCCTGCTAGGAAATCATTTTTATACACAATTTCTGTCTGATTGCTCCTTTGGGAGCCATGTGGTCCGATTTTGATCAAATTATAGGAAACTATTTAAAGCATAAAAAAATCTCATTTAGCTTGAATGAAATATTTGTATAAACAATAAGTTATATATAGCGATATAGTGGTCCGATTTTGACCAAATTTGGTCAGATTGCATAAACTCTCTAGAGACTCAGTTTGGGTGAGTTTGGTGCTGATAACTTTATAAACAACAAAGTTTTTCATACAAAAACATAGTTGTCGAGCGATCATTCCTATGGCAGCTATATGTTATAGTGGTCCGATCCGGCTGGTTCCGACATATGTGCTGCCTGCAGTAAAAAGAAGGGTCTGTGCCAAGTTTCATTACAATAGCTTTAAAACTGCGAGACTAGTTGGGATAGAAACAGACGGACATCGCTATAACGACTTGGCTATTGATCTGATTCAGAATATATATACTTTGTTGGGTTAGAAACTTCTCCTTCTGAGCATTACACATTTCGATACAAAATTATAATACCCTCTGCTATGGAATAATAATAGTAATTTAAGTTAACCTACGAATCTTTATTAAATTTAATGTGTTCTATATTTGCTACTCATAACCAACTAAATTATTTAAAATGAATTATAAAATATATATTTAATTAAAATATAGGTAAAGGAAAAAGCAGCTGCAGTTTCTTTTAAATATTTTATAATTGGTATTTATTAATATTATTTATTAAAATGTTTCTTTCAAGCAAAATATCGATTTAAAGGGCTAACCAGAGCAAGCTCTACCCGCTCAGTTTGTTCTCTAGCTGGGACTCTCTATAGAACTAATTCCATGAGAACAGCAACATCAGCAGTTATAGTATAGCCACAGAGCAATTGATCTGAGTTTCTGGCCCAGCCCACAATTGGCCCAGCCCAGCTATTTAAGCCCATCGCCAGCCATCGGTTGAAGCGCACTTGAAAGCGTGACAGTAAATAGTAAACTAAATGACAACTACTGGATAGATAGCTGGGCAACACACACAGATAGACAGACATACAGCTGAAAATATATATATAGATATATATATATTTACTGGGTGTGTTCTGATGCCAAAATGTTAACCCTACAAAGCACAATGGGGCGCTGTGCTGGCACTCAAACTAGAAACTCGTTAAATGTTAATCGTTGACACGACCAAAATGCTGACTAAGTTCACCTCCACTGGTAAGTGGACAGTGACAGTGACTCCAGACGGATGACAATGCCTATAGCGATGGTCGGCAAAACTTCTATAAATCAAGCAAACTAAGGCAAATGTATATAAGCAGACGTAAGTACTTATAGCTCAGATATTGTGTACTAAACATGTTGACAAGCTATTTTGCTACCCTGCAGCGGTTGTATTAATCAGGGTATGACAAACACTAGGTAGATGTTGCTACAAACTATATACACTTTAAGATATAGCTTTGATTAAGTATACAGTGTATACTATACACAACGTTTATAATAAAGTATATGGTAATACTTCGACGAGATAAAGTTGATAAGGTTTCGTCTTGGACACACCAAACTTACATGAACCCAACAACCTCCATAACATTTGTACATTTTGTAATACACACAATATCATAACCCTAAAACACATCTTAATTGACTGCACTTTATTCCAAACACACAGACTAAACTCCTTCAATAACATAGGCCCCATAACACTTATCACCGACCCTTCACAACAACATATAACAAGAATTATTTCAAGATTTATCACTTAATTTAATTAAATTAATTTTAAGTAACACCTTGTAATAATATCTCCTCTAAATACTCATTTGTTACATATATCCTTTATTATACCACCTAGCCTTAAGACATACATACATCTATGATATAATCTAAACACTTTAACTCACATTAATTTTAAGTAACACTTTTTAATAATATCTATCCAACTAATCTTAAGACATGTACATAGCCGAAGGCCTAAGCAGCCATAGTTTTAACTAAGCCCACTTACTATTAAATAAATAAAATATAGTAATACTACTATATTTTTGAAAGTATACTACAGTTTTGCGAAGATCTTTTCTTAAAGATGGTTAGGTTCTAAAAGTGCTGACCCACAAAATACGTGTTCGATTCCCAATCTTGACTTATGATTGATATTTCTATCCAACGTCATTGTATAATCAATAAACAAATAACTAAGTAAATATTGACAAAAACATTCTTTGGCATATTCTTATTATAGTATTTTCAAATCACAAATTGTTGAGTTTTCATGAAATGTATTATAGTTATTTCGTGGAAGATGTCTCGCCTCATTACTAGTGGTTATTGCAAATCTGCTGAAGAGCATAACACAAGCTCACATCCCAAGTTTCATATTATTTTGCCCCAGAGGCATTCGAGTCTTCTCGAGCTGAATTCAGTTGAATTCAATACCCGTTCCCAGTTTACAGCCCAGCCCAGCCCAGTTTCAGCACAAATGCTGACCCATATCAGCGCAAAATATGCTAATTACCAATGGGGCCCAGTTAGTTGGGTTTGTTCTCTTGCCAGTCCTCAGTCAGTTAGTCGGTGTCGACGGTCAAGGCTATTGGGCAAAAGTTGTGAATAAGGTTTACCCAGGCAAGCAAACACCCTACCAATCTCACATATGTGTACATAATGTGCTTGGGTTTTCTCGTTTTTGTATCTGATAAATCTTAATAAATCAGCCACGTGCATTTGAGTGATTCAGTGCGAGTTAAAAATTCGATTTCGAGTCGTGCTGGGCCCACGGAAATTTTATGTAATTAACGCTGACGTCAGACTACTACACACGGCAATTATAGCCGCATACAAGAATCAATTTTCAATCGATTAAGTTAACTTTTGCTACAAGTAAATATACTTATATACACTTATTATATACGCTATTGTAAGTTGAAAGCCCCTGGGGCCAACTTGCCGGTTGTCACGTCGGAAGTTGACTCAGCCGAGCAGCGCGGCAAGTTCAACTTAACTTAACTTTATCCCCAAGCCCAAGATTGTGGAAAATTATTTTAACAACATATAATGGCTGGCGCTGGCCAGGGCACTAAATTCGTTGCGAAATGTATCTCAGTGCGGTGAACGCCTACATGTGGGCCAAGCAAATCATTTAACTCATTTGTAATTCATTAAAATGTATTAATATTGAAAGCTGGCAACATTGTAGCGCACAGATACATTTGTATCTTGTGCTATTTCACTGTCGGATTTGGCCAGCCAAAAGCTGCGCATTGTTTGGCATCGCCAACCTAAGCCGATTCCAAGCTAGATACGTGTACTACAAACATAGCAAACAATATATAACTATACATATATATATCTATCTATATGCCTAACGGTTTGCATCTACGTCAACGTCTGCGTTAGCGGCGACATAAGCTTTGATGGATTTTGACATAAATATAAGTTGGAATTTCGTGCCAAGTTTGGTGCACAGAGGGCTTATCAGGCCGGGACCATGCTTATAAGCAATCGCCGCGGATCGCGGACGCGGATTGCGGATCGATCGCCGGATTGGCAGCCAAACTGACGACCACTTGGCAGGTCAGAAACGAACTACACACGCTTTGCCATGGGCCTGGGCTCTGAGGTTTGGGGCCCTGGGTCTGGGCCTGGTCATGGGCCTGGACTGTTCACAATTTATGCTAATCCGTGCGCCATAATTTGTTTTTGTTTTGTTGTACTGCTGCCAGACCAGGCTGAAGAGATTTTTTGTATATTTTTTTTTAAGTTTAAAGTTTTTTTGTAAGAGCGCGTGTTGCGCATTTCCAAGCAGGCTTCGAATAGTTGTCGGCCCATTTGGGTTAAATGATTAATTTACATAAATATTTTTATGATTTGCCAAGGCGGCAGCAAACTCAAACTGTTAGCTGGCCAGCTGCCAGTCTTATGCAATCAGCCAGCATAAGTTTGCGCCCCTTTTTGGCCACGTGCCGCTGCCTCTGACTCTGGCTGACACTGGAAAGGGAACTAGTTCAAGCAACTGTAAAAGCAAATTGGCCAAAACGCTTGCCTTGGTGTCATCAACCTTTTGACAACGTCCTTTGTCTTTAGCTGGCAACAGATGACAGGTTGCAGTTCACAGGACGTGCAACACATGCGACTGACTCAATTCTCAATACTTAATGTGGCCAAATGCCAATGAACTCGTGACAGCAACTAACCAGGAAGCAAAGTTATCTGCTCTGCCTAGCAACAGGTGTCAGTTGGAGTTCCTGGTTCTGACAGACATCGTCGATATACACTCGCACATATATCTTCTCGATATTGATCTCAAAATGCCGTATTTATCCATAGACGCACTTTTGCACTTTAGCCAAGCGCCAATGATGATTTCATTAGCATGAAAATTTATGGCATTTGTTGAGTGGACTCGAATGTATCTAAGCCCACTCACGGTGTGTATTTTACGAGTGCAATAATTGCACTATAAATATGGCGATTGCTTATCTGCATAATACTATAAACTATGTTGGTATTCAATATGTATAAATACTTTAATATAGTAGCTTCAACCGGCTGCCATAGTGTTCTCTGGATCAATTCTCTAGCTATAGTGAGTATTGAGTATTGTTTTGAGCTATTCAACTTATTAAATATTTTGAATACTCGCTTATTTATATGCCATAAGCAGCTTTATATTGTTATCGCTTGACACATTCGATATAATCTCTTGAAAAATGTGATATCTTTAGAATAAACTGGCATATGCTCCAATATGCAGATATTTTTAAAATGGCTTTAAACTCTTTCTAATATTATATTATTCAATCATTTCATTAATTTCGAAATATGATTAAAACGCTGTGAGCTTAATTTATTAAATGCTCGCCAGTTGATTGCCCAAATGAATTTAGTTCTCGGTGCTATAGATAAATGTGTATGCACTGGGGACTTTGGGGCTAGCCCAGGGGCGTTTAGGGGGCCCCACCCTGTGTCCAAAAGAAGCCCCGCCCGAATCTGGCTGCTTCTGATGTTGTTGTTGTTGTGGTTGTTGTTGCTGCCAGTTAATCTTCAGTTACTCAACCCTTTTTATGCAAATGCGGCTTTCAAGCAATTTAGAAAAAATACGAGTGAAAAATATATACACAAGAACAACAGCACAACACAAAGCTGTATAAATTTATACATATGCGAGTCTATAGATACATATATGTATATATATATATACATATATATTTATAAGTTCATATGTGAGACTTGTAGATAAATTTGCATATTTCAGTCGTTCATAATCCAAGTCTTTCCTTAAGTTGAAGTCTATCTGGCAGCGACTTGAACTGGGACTGGGACTTGGACTGGGACTGGGGATTGGGACTACTGCGGGCAAGCAGCCAGCACCACCAGCACCACCAACACCAACAACAACAACAACAATAGAGACCCGCGTCACTTGCGAGGCGTCGAACCATTTGAAATGCCACACCTAACTACAATTTTGTATGTTGTTGTTTTTTTCTTCTCTCCATCAAGTTGTTTTTTATTTTTGCGCCTACTACCAAGTTTGTCGTTTATTTTTGTTACCATATCGTTAGTTAGTTTTTCAAGTCTACTACCTACTGCGACTCTGGGGCGGACTCTTCGACAATTTATGTGGCAGATAGGCGCACGAATAGCGCTCCCCTCAATGTAATTAGCATTTTAGTCGCGTATTTAATTTGATTTTTATTGAATTTCATATAAGATTGTCAACTTGCTGAACCACTTACAAATATTTGAGTGGATTTTTGTATTGTTTAGACGAACCGTTCAACGGTTCTTAATGGTACCAGTTTTGGATGGACTCCCGCTCAAATTAGGAAATAGTTTCGATTATTGAGAAAGTTTTTCCAACTATTTTATGATTATTGTCTTTGATATGATGAACTGTGTTCGGCTGTCACATAAAAACACACGCACTATTTTGTTGTTAATGTTGAATTAATTTTGCTGATCGCAATCTATGCAGATTTCTATTGGCCATAATAAAATGACTCTGTATCTTCTTTTTGTTAAACGTACGGGCTGCAGCTGGGACCAAACTATTATATATATATATATATATACAGATGATATACCCCATACATTTAACCCAGACACAAAGCCATGCTAATTAATTGTTCAATCAGATAACATTTTACTATAAAGACATTTAAAAAATTGATATTTAAATAAAATAAATTTAGAAAAATAAAGAAAAAAAACTGCATGCATGATTCGTTGGTTTCTTCGTTATTTTTTTATTTTTATTTTTCTCCTCGGCGACTGTGTTTGTTAATTAATTTTATTTATGGCCGGCGTTGTGCTAAACAAAATGAATTGGCTAATTTGGTGATCCGTTTGGTGCTGGCATGGGAACAGCGCATAGTATGGAAGGAAGCTGCTATTGAATATTGATTTTGAATGTGAAAAGACTTCAGCCATAAATTTGAAGAGATTAAAGATAGACGTCGAACAAAGCAAAAAAAACGATTCAAAATTATAATAAGGTGACTAGTTAAGGAGAGCGATAATGTACAACACTGAAAAGAGTTCGTATATCCAATATCTTGTGAACCAGAACGGAATAACGCTTTGATCATGTGCTACTTTTAGATACTACTATTTGATCGAAACACAATTGAAGGCAGGGGCACTATATCGAATCGAATCGTATTCAAATCTAATCATTTCAAAGACCTTGCCTGAGGGCGTCTAGTCTCAATTAGCAGGTCTTCTTCAGCTTTTTCCCCTGCTACCACCAGTGGTAGTATAAGTAATTGGCAGAACAGGCGGAAGATTTGGCATCAGAACGCACTAAATCACCTCAGAGCGGCGCATAGAAACAACATGACAACAAAATGAACACTTCAACAAAATTAAGCAAGCAAGAAATAAAATATAAAAAAAATAAGAAAAAAAATATAAAAAAAATTATAATAAAAACGACAGCGAAACAAACGAAAACATTATTCATTTAAACGTCTATAAAAACTGCGGAAAAAATATTATATAAAATAAAATAAAAATTATTCACACATATGCAGCGGACAAGCTGACAAGGGAGTTGTTGTTGTTGCTGTTGTTGTTGTTGTTGATCTTGTTATTGTTGCTTAAACAAAAAATCAGCTTGAAAAGCAAACTGATTATAAATTATGACGCTGCCAGCTGACTGACAAGTGTTTAAGATTCATACACATTTATGATTTATGATAGTGTGCGTGTGTGTGTGTGTGTGTGTGTGTGGCACATATGTCCACACAGTCAGACGATATACATATAAATGCCGGCATGGCAAATAATCTTCCCCCATCGGGTCGGAGATTGCCCACTCTAGGTCCCACTCTATTTCCGATTTCCTACTCTACAACTATAATATTCTTTCCCATCCCCTTCCCTTTCTAGGTCCTTCCCTTCTTAATGTCGGAGATTGCCCACTCTATGTCCCACTCTATTTCCGATTTCCTACTCTACAACTATAATATTCTTTCCTATCCCTTCCCTTTCTAGGTCCTTCCCTTCTTAATGTCGGAGATTGCCCACTCTAGGTCCCACTCTATTTCCTATTTCCTACTCTACAACTATAATATTCTTTCCCATTCCTTCCCTTTCTAGGTCCTTCCCTCCTTAATGTAATCTCTAACCAACCTCGCTGTGAGTTGGGGCACAGTTTGCCGGACTGGCTACTAAAACTTCCCCCACCGGGTTGGAGATTTCATTCCTATTGTCTTTCTTCATTCTTCTAGTCTTATGCCTTAATTAACCTTAAATTCTATAAGTTTTTCTAGCTCTATTCTATCTTGCTATAGGCTCTAATAACGCCACCGGCAATTCTTTGCTGTGAATAGGGGCATAGCTAGCTAGGACTGGCAAATAAACTTTCCCCATCGGGTCGGAGATTGCCCACTCTATGTCCCACTCTATTTCCTATTTCCTACTCTACAACTATAATATTCTTTCCTATCCCTTCCCTTTCTAGGTCCTTCCCTTCTTAATGTCGGACATTGCCCACTCTATGTCCCACTCTATTTCCGATTTCCTACTCTACAACTATAATATTCTTTCCTATCCCTTCCCTTTCTAGGTCCTTCCCTTCTTAATGTCGGAGATTGCCCACTCTAGGTCCCACTCTATTTCCTATTTCCTACTCTACAACTATAATATTCTTTCCCATCCCTTCCCTTTCTAGGTCCTTGCCTTCTTAATGTAATCTCTAACCAATCTCGCTGTGAGTTGGGGCACAGCTTGCCGGACTGGCTACTAAAACTTCCTCCACCGGGTTGGAGATTTCATTCCTATTGTCTTTCTTCATTCTTCTAGTCTTATGCCTTAATTAACCTTAAATTCTATAAGTTTTTTCTTCATAACTAACTCTATTCTATCTTGCTATAGGCAATTCTTTGCTGTGAATAGGGGCATAGCTAGCCGGACTGGCAAATAAACTTCCCCCAACGTGCTGGTGTCGTTATTAGATTTCAATTGTCAATTTTAAATTTTTTCCTTATATCTATGTATTGTATTATATTTTTTGGTTCGAGGCAGCACTGTTTTGCCTACGTTAATAAATAAATAAATTAATGTATACTATAGCATAAAGTCTATAACTTTGCGCATTTAAATCCTCAAATTGGCGCATAATTTTATTTCTAACCGAACACTCTCCAAATTAAGATTGTCCACTATTGTGTGTGTTTATGTGTGTGCTTTTGATTGTACACTAACCACACTTAATCAACACACAAAAAACAAACAAAAAAATGAAGGAAAAATTAAATAAAATGTAGACATCAATCATAAAAATATTAGTCATTTGGTTTTGCGTATTTTTTGGTGGCGTGTTCAAGGCATTATTCGCCTTGGCATCTTTTGGGCTGCTGTTTGTCCAAGTTTGGCAAACTTTTGTTACGGCCCGCGCACACACAGTACACGTACTCGAACATGGCACATATAGCTTTATAATGTATATTTAATAGACCATTTTTACAAGCCGGCGACAAATGAGTCGCTGAAATTATGAAGGTCGAGTTCAAATTGTTTGACACATCAAAAAAAAACAGAATTAAATTTATAAAAAAATTGAAGAAACATAAAAAGTTATGGAATTTAATGATAACTAATGCCTTTTGAAGCTATAAATAGATAGATATATAAACTAAAAATTCGAAATTCAAGTTTTGCTAGAAACTTGCCTAATTTCCAGAAATTATGCCACTTTTGAAAGAATTTTCCCATAGGAAATGAAATAGCTCCCCTGTGCATAATAACTTTTAAGTATTATCTCATTCGTCTATTATTTAATAAATCCACTAGAAACTTTTTATGACACTCTTTATGGAACATGTCGTGTGGTCAAGAGCTGTAGATCATTTCTCAAATAGATACAATAAGTATGAGGAAAATTCAAGGAAAATGTATCTTAGTATCTTAGCTATCGAGTGCAGCTGTTATTTTATGTTTCCATATATTTATGATGTTTATAATTTAGCTTAAAACATAAAATAGAAAGAGATTGAACCTTGTGCAGCAGCTGCTCGTGCTGATAAGCGAAGAGCAACTAAATTTTTCATTCCATTTAGCTTAACTTAAATAATAATCAAAGTGATTTATGGCGCAGAGGTCATCGCAGTGGCATTCATAAATGTTTTGAAATTCTCTGCCGAATTTTTTATTTAGCGAATTTGCATGACAAAAAGTTGATTTATATGAGACAAGGCTGCCAAAAGGAGAATGCATAAAACTCAAAAAACTAACCATAAAAAATTGCTGCCAAATATATATTTTGGAAAACGCAGAGGCACTTGCAACAAGGCAGGCAGCCAGCTCTTAGTATTATTGATAGCTGTTAACAAATGTTTTGTGGCATTTGCCTTTAGGCCACGCGGTTAAATGTTGTTGTTGCATTGTGGGTAGACAACACTGCAGCAGGCAGCAGGCAGCTGACATGCCAATCCAATCCACATGACTTTGCATTTGCCGCATTTTCTTGCTAATTAAAACCGGCCAAATCCATTTAGCAGCCGGCTAGTTTGACTTGGACCAGGGGCTTCCCCGCACTCTCATTTGGCTGCCCCTAAGCTGATTAGCGGGGCACAAGCGCACACAAAGTCCCAACACAACACTGTATACCCTATACAAAACTGGTTCAATGAAATGAACTGAACAATTTACCCAGACAGGGCCCAGTGCAGCTTTCAGCCTTCATGACAATGTTATCAAATATCAATAAAAAGCACAGAGCTGTAAATAAAACAAAACTCGTAAGAAGGGCTCTGAAAATAGAACTGCAACATTGTTGCAAATTGCATTTCATTGCGGTCAGGCGACACAGATTAATGAACCGATCAGGCTAAGGAGTTCCAGATAGGAGAGCAGCAGAGAGCAGATTCACGAGGGGCAAATAATGGCAATAACATAAAGGCAAACATTGCGATTGTGTAATCAGATTTAGGGCAATGCTGTCATTGGGATTGAGGAATGATTGAAAAGTGAGCTATAGATACTGGATATTGAAGAAAACTTGAAATATGTTACAAATGAAGAAGTTCTTAACTGTTTAGGAACATTTTCAGTGTCATACCATAAATATATCAGAAAAGAACCTTATATCAAATGAATTAGCCAAAGAATTCTTGAGGTATTTGTCTTCAACTTATCATTATCTGCGGCACTTTTTAGCTATATAGGTTTTGTGGAAAAACGCTTCTGAATCATCAGAAGATTTCTGTATAAAACACTCACTGAGCTATGAGAACTCCACCCATAAAACTTATCCCCAACTTTGAGCAGCTACTCGTACAAATTTCCAAGTATTGCCAGAGTGCATATTACTAACAATCAGTTTGTTACCATATGCATGCACCCAAGTACGACTATCTGGAGCTGGGGACCGCTTATTAACACTTGATAGATGGTTTGTGGAGGGCACGGGCACGGGCACCGTTATTTGCACATTACTTTTCGTTTTAACAACACCCAAAACATTTAAGCCAAAATAAACATGTCGAGCGTCATAAAACAGAACGACACGGACATGGACACGGACATGGGACATGGGCATGGGCATGGACATGGACATGGACACGTAAGTGGTACTGCTGCAATTGGAACTGGATATGGATGTGGAACTGGAAATGGATATGGATATGGATATGAATATATGGAACTGGGCGATCGTTGGGTGCTACAAAGATATTTGCAACTAGCTATTTTCGCGTATATTTCATATTTTTAGTGCGCCTGCATGTTTTACTTGTTGTTTGTTTGTATTTGTGTTTCTGTTTGTGTTTGTGTTTGTGTTTATGTTTGTGTTTGTATTTGTATTTGAGTTGTTGTTTTGTTGTGTAGTGTTGCTGCTGTCGTCATCATAATGTGTGCATTAGAGGTGGCAACACATAGATAGGCAACCAATTGTAATCTAATGGTGTTAGCTGATAATATCGATACTATCGATCATGATATGGACAAATTACCAATTGTAATCAATGGTGTTAGCTGATAATATCGATACTATCGATCGTCATATTGACAAATTACCAATTGTAATCTATGGCTGCATAATTATCGATACTATCGATCGTCATATTGACAAATTACCAATTGTAATCGATGGTGTTAGCTGATAATATCGATACTATCGATCGTGATATTGAAAAATGACTGTTGCTGAAATGAATATATAAGTAAAAATCTGAAAGGAATGTTGATTTGATTCACATTGCACTAGTCACTTATACAAAATTATAGATATACAAAGAAAATGATTAAATGATTAATAATCCTGATATTATAATATAAGTATAATATTAGGATTATTAATCATTTAATTATAATATAAGTATAATATCAGGATTATTAATCATTTAATTAATTAAATCATTAAATAAGTATTACAACTTTTTCTAATTTTCCATATTTTAGATCTAGTTCTTATATTTATTATGATATTTATTCACAAAATTAGTCAAGAATTTTTTTTGATATTTTTTTATTGGTACTTTAGTATCAATAGGTACAAGTATGGGTTATTATCTGAAGATGGACTTTAAATTTAATTACAAATTACGTAAGAAAATTGGCTTACATTATAATTAGAAAGAATATGGAAATGATATTTACAATATTCGGCTGGGTAGATCAACGGGGAATGACCTGATTGTACCTCTAGATGAGATAGTATTTAGCTGCAACATGCATCCTTATAACATGATGTATCGATAGTTGCGATGATGATTTGCCATCTCTAGTGGACATTAGTGTACCATTGTTGTTGCTGTTTGTGTTGCTCTTGTCATGCCCCGTTTTGCCCGTGGCTTGTGGTTTAAGTTCACTGTTCGCGCAATTTTCAAATCAATTTTGTTTACTTTTTATGAACACACGCACGGCCACTTTTCTCCCCAACTCCATAAGTAGTATCTATGGGTAAAGTGAGTTCGGGTTTGGGTTCGGGTTTGGGTCTGGGTCTGGGTCCGTCCGTTGCCGTGTGTTTAACAACATTTTTATGGTTTGGCACACACCCTAAGCTGAAAGACAACAGCAGAGTCGTCAAATGTTTGAAAAGTGCATCGGACGGACGGGGCGGACGGACGGGGCGAACAGACATGTATGGACATGCAAACAGCAGCAGCAGCAGCAGCTCTGTAACTGTAAATTATACATTTCATAATTTTCGCTACATATTCCGTGATAATCGCATGTAATTGCGTTTTATCTGCACCTTTCATCCGGACATGTGAGCAAACAAACGCGCTTAACGCGAAGCGCCCTTAACCAACAAAGTTTTTGGGCCAACCCCTTCTTGGCCAAAACTGACCACAGTAACCAGTAAACAGTAACCAGTAAACAGTAACCAGTACACAGTAACCAGTATCCAGTAATACTTAGTATGATTGCCAATTTAGCGGTTTTCCCGTCAGATCATACTTTTCGGAACAGCCAAAAACGGATAAATATCCTTAGCCTTAACTTCATCAGCTATATTTCTATGAAGAAAGTGTTTAATAAAACGCTAGCTTTTATATGTTTTATATTCAAGAATTTGATATAAAACTGATTTGCTGTTAGCTATAGTCTCAGGGCCCTACGAAGCCCGGACAACATCCGACGTCTTAAACGTTTTCATCCAGTCAACCTTCGGGAAAGATTGTTATAACTTTCATTTATATATTTTATTTTGTCTTTCTAAGTTACCATAAGTTTTGCGAATTCCTATAAATATTATTATTTTAAGATTGTTATAACTTTCATTTATATTCTATTTTGTCTTTCTAAATTACCATAAGTTTTGCGAATTCCTGGAATTATTATTATTTTCCACATTCCTATGTTTAAAACTACCTAAAGCCTAATCTTTAGCAGCAATAATGGATTTATAGCTTTCATAAGGCTGATTACTATTATAAATAAATACATATATATAAAAAAAGCTATAGTCTCTGAGTAAATGAGCGATATGTATCTGAAACTATAAAGTACTATTAAAATTGGTACTCAAAGTTAACTGGCTACTCTTAATTGGAAATTCAATATAGTATGTTTGTTTTAGGATAGCCAAATAACCATAAATATAGGCATACAAAAAAAATTACAACCTTTTTTGTTTTCATTTATATTTGTTATTTGTAGAGGCTACTACTGTATTCAATTTTTAATTGGCTTCTGCAAATTTTATCTGCTTTTAATAGCTAGCTATTCTTATGTTTTTATCGATAGTTGGCAGCACTGGCATTAAGGCCAGTACGCAGTGGCCAATTCCATTGGCAGTCGAGCGGCTAAGTTGAAGTTGCTTTTGGGCCGGGCGCGCTTCAATGGGCTTTTGGCCATGTCCAGCGATTTACGGGCAGCGATAGCAAATTATGCGAACAAACGGTACATTTTCTTTATATATATATATGTATATATTTTACAATAATGCAATATTTGGGTTACAACAAACAGCAAACAACAAAAGCCAACACACACGCAACTTGGCACAACCCCTCGTCTTTTAAATTGCATTAAAATGCGACGACGGCCAGCTAATGTATTTTACACAACATGCACTTCAAGAGAGTGTGTGTGTTGTGTGTGTGTGTTGTGTGTGTGTTGTGCTGCGATAGTGTGTCGGTACGTTGTTGTGATAACAACTCACGCGATTATCAATTTGACACCCAAACATTGTGTCGTTTGTTGGCCAGTCGCTGAGTCGCCTGAGTGAATGAGTATGAGTAATATGAGTGTATTCGTAACTGGATGGCTGATCACGACATCGGGCCAACAACGACAGCCACAGTACCAGCAAAGTGGTCGGTGTGCCGCAGAACAACAGCAGCAACAATAACAAAGTCAGGCGAATTAGGTGCATATATATTTTTAGCAATCGGGTGCTCAGTTTCCCCTGGTACTCAGCAGCTAATATAGCAATTATGCACTGAGAAAAGAATTAACAAGTAAGAATGCTATAGTCGAGTATACCCGACTACAAAACTCCCTGAACCCAGGTCGAAAATTTCCGATCGCTTCTTCGTACATTTACGAGTAGACACACACATACACAAAGAGGCACACACACAGGCCACAGCGCCGTCGTGGCTGTGCTGCTTCTTCTCCCCCCTCGCTACAGTACTGAACCTTGTTTGTTGAATAACTTCCGTGTTTATTATCCGATCGACTTGAAATTTGGACAGTTGATCAAGAGTGACTAAAGTAATATACATGCTAAATCTCAAAGCTATATCTTTAAAACTGTTGGTATTAAACGTTTTTATCGAATTGCGGGGGATCGGGGGGAAGTACCTCAAATTGGAAACAAATTTGATCTGCGTAAGGTATACAGGATCCTCCATTCCAAATTTGGTGTCTCAAACTTTTATAGTTGCTGAGATCGACGTGTTCATCCGGACAGACGGACGGACGGACAGACAGACGGACATGGCCAAATCGAAATTTCTTTTGATACTGATCAAGAATATATATACTTTACAGGGTCGGAGATGTCTCCTTCTGCCTGTTACATACTTTTGTACAAATCCAATACCCACTTTTTCCCCATTTTATGGGTACAGGGAGTAAAAAGTGTTAGAGGTAATCAAGGAAACTTGAAAAAACACGAAAGAGTAAGAGACTTCAATAGAGATGTAATTAGAAGCAACATGTTGTAGCTAATAATGAAGAATGTTAGCCGATTTAAATAATTGCAGACCTAAGGTTAGGAGGATACTCAAATTTTAGCACAGACTAGACTAGTGCATATTATTTAAGTATAATTAAGTATATATCAAATTTAGTGACTCTAAGCAGATTAATGCATTCAAAGAAATGGTTTATAAGTGCACATTTCTAATCAATTTATTTGTTTAAAGTATATCTAAACCTGATTTTACTATTGTAACTGTTGCATAGCTCTATTTGATGTAAATACTTTCAACTTTCATTTGGGAAATCATTTTCAAAATTGAATATCTTGAAATATTCACATTTTAGCTTATCATATTTTTAATATTATTTTTTTCCCCCAATTTCTGTCAACTTAATTTGTATCTACATATATTTTTATGAGCACACATTTTGTCAATTTACTTTAGAAATTTGTTATGAATTTCTTTTAATGATTTCGTAGAAATATCTATACATATATGTACAAATATTTGTCTTATCAAAATAATATAATATATACACTAATGTTTTAGTTTCTTTCGAAATATTGCTGAAATATATGAGCATAATAAATTACAGTACAGAATGGCGCTGCCTATTATATTTGAAATTTCAGTCAGTTGGAATACAAAAGCAACTAATTAGAATGATTGATATAGTACATCTCTTATCTTACCTCTACCACTAATTTGGGTTGCACCTCAGCGGATTGAACTCTTTTGGTGTAATTATCCAACACATCTGTTTAGTTTCAGTTCCCAAATGAGACTTGACCAGCGCCAACATCATCGACAACTTTTACTCATCTGCATAATTTGGTAAAGATATTTGTTAAAAGCATTTTCAACGCTTTAAATAGAAAATGTTCCAAGCGACAGCTACAACATCTACAGATACAGATACAGCTACAGCAACAATAACAACAACAGCAGCAGGTTTAATTATGCTGTCACAGGGGCCTTAAAAAGACTTTCATCTTTCACCAGCAGGCAACACATGCGGCCCACCAAACAGAAACAGAAACAGACCGCGGACACTCCAAGTTAAGAAAGAGAAAAAAAAGATTTGAATATACTCGTATGTACGTATGTATGTATGTATGTATGTACATTTAATCGCTTAATTACATTTGACATGACAGGTTGACGGAGAGGCGAATAAAATGATGTGGCAATGCTCAAGTGGCATTCAAATGCGTTTTTCAACAACAAGCATTTCCAAACGTTTCGGAACAATTATTTTGTCGGTTTGTCGGTCGAGAATTACGCATATAGAAATGCCATAGCAGCGAGCTTTTCAGCAGCCATCAACGCTTGCTTCCTACTACTCTTCTTCTAGTGGTTTTAGTGTTGAGTAATGACTAAATGAAGGCGTCACCAGCCGTTGGCTATGAATGTAAATGCGAATTAAATTCATTTTTTTTATTACTTTTTATGTGTGCTGCTGGCAATTCATTTAAAATAATTGAAAACGAGAGGCTGGCGGTAAAGGATTAAGGCTGGGCAAGCAATTTGCGCAGGCGCTTACAGCTGATGACATTTATTGTATATAAAAAAAAATATATATAAAAACGAAATATAAAAAATGCATAAAAGGCAGAAAAACAAAAGGCGGCCATGCTGCGGCCAACCGCAGAGTTATTATTTAAATGTGCATCGCACACACAATATATACACTCACACACACACACACAAATTAACACACAGATGCCTCTCAGTTGAAAAATCGACAGTTGGCTGGTCGTATTCCCAGTCCCAGTCCCAGACCCAGTCCCAGTCCCTCATACGACATGTTGTCATCGTTATCAACCCTTTTCCTGGTGTCCTGGCTGCGGCGGCGTCATAATTAATAAGAGAAATCCCTTTTCAATTTGACGGAGTGCATTTGTCATTGCATTTAATTTGCAGAGTATGCGCACGAAGACAAGGACGAGGATGAGGACGAGGACGAGGTAGAGGAAGTCCGGAAGTTGTCGATGTCGCTGTCGATTTTGCTGTCGAGTGCGGTTGGTCCCCGGGTCGCGACTGCGTCTGGTGTCAAGTAGGGGCTGTCCTGTAACCGTTTTGATGTTCACACGAAACATATTTAAATGCATAGCGCTTGAGTAGGCAGCCAAGTCCGCGGCAGAGAAGGAGTTAAGGCATCGGCAATGAAATGCGTTAATTGATTTTTATGTTTTTTTTTTGGGTATGAGAAATGCGCTTAAGGGGCAGGGGTTAAAACAGTTGGCTAATAGCATTCAGCTCCTGCCCAAGGCTCCTGTCAGTTGGCTGAGTGTAATACGCTAAGGAGCTAGAGAAGGCAGTTAAATAATAGCTACAGTAAAAACTATATTGTTATCCAACTTGCTATAGCTTAATAAAAGCTTTGATTATTATGGATAGTTATTGCCAATGGGCATTAGATGAATGTAGTACTTATATATTTGTAGAAAGAAAGTAGTATTAACTTTGAACAATAGCGTCAATTTTGAGCCAAGTTATTAAAGTATTTCTCTTGTTAACCAGTTTAACCCAGACATTCTTATGATAAGAATTTTGAGTACTCTTATATCTTTAGGTTAATCTTATGCTAGATTCTTTATTTATACTTCTAAGCTTGACCCAACGACAAATAGCTACAATTCAAAACTAATCTTCATTTGACAGTTCAGTTTTATGCAATAATTCATTTGCTGAGTAATGTTAATCAAATAGTTTATGTCATTGCGCTAATAACTAATATTTCAACTGAGCCCTTGATCATTTTTCTGAACACAATTAAGTGAAATGCTTATAAGGTGACTTGTTGGCTGGAAAGACTTGCCCGGTCTTATGCAATGTGCAAGCTAAACCAATATTAGTTCAATCTATTGACATAAAAATGCCATTAGTTGTCGAAGGCTCCCATTTGTCTGGCAATTACCAGCTCATTTCAGTTGCTGTTTCAAGTGCAACCCCAAAGCCCGCCCCACTGCCAATTTGCACTACGCAGTGACTGTTGCCATGGGCTTGAGATCTGTTTAATTTTGCATCAGCCCAAGGGCAATGCCAATCACTTGCCCAGCCCCGAGTCCATCAACTTGGCCGCCTACAATCGAGGCACCCACCACTTGCAGAGTCGCTTGGAGCCTTTGGCGGAAACGGATGCAGTCAGTCGAGAAGCCGATTCCCACTATGGACCTGTCTCTCTGGACCATCTTGTTTGTATTTTAAATTGGCAGCGCGCTTAGCACATCCGCCATCCGCCAGCAGCGCGACAGATGGGGAGAGCAGTGGCAATGGAGGCATATACGCGGATGTGGATCTGGATGTGCATGTGTATCTGGATGTGTAAGTGTAAGTGTATGTGTGTGTTGTGTTTGTGGATGCAGTGTGAGGTCCACGAATCGCGCTTACGGGCCAATAATTGATTGCCTTACCGTTAGGCAGCTGCTCAAAATGCGCAAGCGGCCGGGTGCAACGGGGGGGTATGGGCAGCAGGTGAGCCAACGAAACCCTCCTACCCCTTTCACCCGACCGCCGGCCACTTTGCACAGATGAGATTTTCAATTTTGCTAGGGCCGCCCCGAATGTTTGCGTATTAAATTTGCATGGAAATCTGTCTATATTGACCGAGAATGGCCAATGCAAATGTTTGCCGGGCCAAATGAATGGCCGAGAACGTAGAGACAGCGGCAACTGCTGCCGTTCCCGCTGCTGCCGCTGCTCCTGCTCCCGCTGCTGTTGCTGCTGGTCAGTCAACGGCCGGCGGGCATTGCACCCGGCAATGGCCAATGCCTTCTGCGATTCGATTCGATGATGTCTCTTTGGGCATTTTTAATACGCGTTTGCATTTGCGTTTGCCAAATGTTATCAGTGGAAACGAGAGCAACAATCCCAGTATGTGCAGCCAGAGAGATCCAGTCCAATGGCCCCCAGTGGTCCCGGGTCCGTTGCAATTGTTGTTATCGATGAGCCTACGCTATCAGCTGGCTACAGTACTCACACACTGTGACTGTGACTGTGATTGTAACTGTGACTGTGTTCTGCACTTAGATTGAATGCAAAGCAAACATTTTACTTGAGTAACATTTGTTGTATGGTCTGATTTTTTGCTGCAAATAGTCTGGAGAGTCAGCCAGTTGGCCAGAGTCAGAGCAGCCTGTGTGTGCTTGTGTGTCTGGTGGAGATGTGGACACATGTGTCATGGACACGACACTGTCCAGTGGACACTGCCAATGCCAGCATGTCATCAAGCGTCAGACTTTGCACAAACAGTTTCAAATTGATTATTTGCCGCTGCAAATTAAAATTAAGTCATTTTGTCAGACAGAAACTGGCCAATTGGGTCTGTTTGAACGTTAATTAACTTAGCACTCAGCCTGAGATTGTATCACATTGGCTAACAGATTTGTAAATAGTCACTTAGTAGGCTAAACATCAAAATTGAAACTGTTATATTAGGTAGCCCTTATAATATTCATTCAGATTTCAGTTCTCCTCATACACAGCTCTTACACTTTTCCAAAAGTCACTACATTTGTAAATTTCTATTATATCCCCATTTCTTTTATACAACTCGACGCACAAGATATAAATATACAAAAAATAATTCTCTAAATTCAAAATATATATATATATATACTTACCATGTGGATATTTCGACTACGTAGTGAGATAAGCAACTACTGTTCTACGGAACTGAAAGTCTGGTCCAATGAGCCCAAACGCTGGAAGAACTTAGGAAAGTGTCTGATTGCAATTCTATCAAAGTTGCCAATGCGCAATGTAAGTATACGGATATCATTGTCAATACTATATTATATATACTATGTTATATATACTATATTCGAAAAATACATTGGTTTTCATTACAGAACTGCTCGCCGGAATTTGTGCGTCTCTACGCCAGTGCACCATGTGATCTATAAGGGCAGAGACTTAGCGAATTTTACAATAAAGATTTTTACACCTGTACAAGGGTATTTTCACAAAACCGTGCTCATTTATTGGGGGGAGGTGTTTTTATTAGTGGAGCTAAAGATTGGTATTGAACTGGGAAGGTAACTCATATAGCGATGAACTAGATGGTACTTTGCAGTCAGTAGTTAGCAGAGGGAAGGCTAGAGGTTAAGAAGGCAACTCGTCCTCAACAGGGTGACCTCACATAGATCATACGGTCCCCAGTACCATATATTGGAGCCCTGCGATATCAGGGACTCTTTAAAAATCATATTTGGCTCATAGGTTTCCTGGATACATTCTCCAGCGTGGTGAAGATATGGTGTCCTAGGTTGGTTGAGTCTGTTTCCCAAGAGAGATAAAGTGAACTGTATCATCTAGTGAGTAGCACCCAAAGGATAATGTGTAGGGTGTATCTATGTATCTCATTAAAGTGAACTGTATCCTATCTCCGAGTAAGTAGTATCCAGAGGATAATCTATGTAGTGTGTATCTATGTATTCTCATATTAAAGTGAAGTGTATCCTATCTCCTAGTGAGTAGTACCCAAAGGATAATGTGTAGTGCGTATCTATGTATTCTCATATTAAAGAGAACTTTGTCCTATCTCTGAGTGAGTACCCAAAGGATAATCTATGTAGTCTGTATCTATGTATCTCATATTAAAGTGAACTGTATCCTATCTCCGAGTGAGTAGTACCCAAAGGATAATCTATGTAGTCTGTATCTATGTATTCTCATATTAAAGTGGACTGTATCCTATCTCCTAGTGAGTAGTACCCAAAGGATAATCTGTGTAGTGCGTATCTATGTATTCTCATATTAAAGAGAGCTTTGCCCTATCTCTGAGTGAGTACCCAAAGGATAATCTATGTAGTCTGTATCTATATATTCTCATATTAAAGAGAACTTTGTCCTATCTCCAAGGATTATCTATGTAGTCTGTATCTATATGTTCTCATATTAAATAGAATTTTGTCCTATCTCTGAGGGAGTAGTACCCAAAGGATAATCTATGTAGTGTGTATATATGTATCTCATATTAAAGTGAACTGTATACTATCTCCTCGTGAATAGTATCCAGAGAATAACCGAGCTTTCTAAGCCTTTAATTGCTGTTGGCTGAAACACGTACAAAGTTGGAGCTGTGTTTTGTTTTAGTTGTTGCGAATTGTCTTATCTGGGAACATGCCTAATGATCTTTAGACTTTTTGCAGCTGACTGCCATTAAACAATATATAAAAAAAGAAAGAAAATGAAAACGTAGAGGCTCCCATTCGCTTCCTCGTTGACCCCAGAATTTGAACCCCAACACGTGCTTATCAATATTGCAGCGCATTGTTCGTGACACATTTGACAATTACGAGAGACAGTCGGACAATGAGCACAGTATTTATTCATTTTAATTTCTATTTATTTAAATTGATGACTTAATGGCAAACTGAAATGATTTCATTGTTGTCACAATTGCAATCATTAAACACAGCTAACAATGAGCAGGAATTATAGCAACAACGCACTAACTGCAACAGCTGGGGAGTCGCCTCCGTCCACTGCCTGATGCCTCTGATAAGCGCATTTTGTTGTTGCCCCAACGACAGCAATTCCATTGGCCAAAATGAAAGCAGCCGAGGGCACCCAGAAGACCAACAAAAATCCCACAAAACATAACGAAAATAAACAAAGCCAACAAACAAACAAACAAACAAACAAGCCAACAATAAATCAACAATGAAATTTGTTTTCGGTAAATGCATCAAATGCAATTGGCTTAATTTTGCGTCATATACGATATGATATTTTGTGGCAGCATAGAACACACACACACACACACACACACTTACACACATTATTATATTCATGGACGCACTTGTGAATGGAATATTTATGCCATAAAGGCTACACTGTCAGGCAGGATTGAGTTTAATTGGTATTTTCGTTGCAGAAATTTCATTTATTAAAATTGTTTACCTTTGACAAGCTTAGATTGAATACATGAAATGTTTCTAAATATTCAATTCAATTTGAAAATCAAAAATACCAGCTAGATATTATTTAAAAACCATTTAAGGAAGAGAGCTTAATTCAAAACAAAGCCAGGCTTAAAACGGGCTAAGCCAGAGTGTATTAGTTTTTAACCAATCATGTTTCTCTTTGGAACCACAACTTAGTTCTATGTGCAACTAGTTTAAGCTGCCAAAAAAGGTAGTAGTTAAAAAACATGCAACATTTTTACAAAAAAATAAACAAAATAAACAAGAAAGGACAGCTAACTTCGGATTGCCGAAGCTATATACCCTAGCAGGAATTAATTTTTATACAAAATTTAGTTTCTGTCTGATTGCTCCTATCGAAGCCATGTGGGCCGATTTTGATGAAATTATAGGAAACTATTTGAAGTATAATAAACCTCAATTTGGATAAAATATTTGTCTAAACAATAAGTTTGATATAGTGGTTCGATTTTGACCAAATTTAGTCAGATTGCATAAACTCTTTAGAGACTTGGTTTGGGTGAGTTTGATGCTGATATCTTTATAAACAACAAAGTTTCTCATACAAAAACATAGTTGTCAACCGATCATTCCTATGGCAGCTATATGTTATAGTGGTCCGATCCGGCCGGTTCAAACATATGTACTGCCTGCAGCAAAAAGAAGGAGTCTGTGCCAAGTTTCATTACGATAGCTTTAAAACTGAGAGACTAGTTCGCATAGAAACAGACGAACATCGCTATAACGACTTGGCTATTCATGCTGATTCAGAATATATATACTTTGTTGGGTCGGAAACGTCTCCTTCAGTGCATTACACATTTCGAGACAAAATTATAATAACCTCTGCTAGGGTATATAAAACTTAGCTCTGATTCAAGACAGTTCCGATCAAATGTTGTGTACGCTTTCAACGAATTTCATTGCTCATCCAGATTCTTTCAGGATCGGTTCAGTAGTTGTACGCTGATAAATCTAAATCATCGTTCAGCAGAACTAAGCGCTAGTTGACTTTTATTGCTATTTGTCTCATGTATTTGTTGTTCCTATAAAAGTATTGATTTGTCTTTTAGTCACAGCCTTAAAAGTTTGAGAAGCTTACTAAAAATTTAATGATTGCGCTGACCAAAAAGCAATCACATTCAAGTCGTACTTGCTAGAGATATTGTATAAATATATTAATATATATTAATCAAGAAGGAAACTAAACTAAACTAAACTCAATCAGCAACAAATCGGTTACAAATCACCCAGCGATTAGCTCTGCTGAATTAGTCCCTTTGCTATAATGTGGGCTCATTGAAAACCACATTACATTTCATGTAGTTAGCCACTAACGCAATTAAAGCCTGTTGACTTAAATCCATGCTGAGTTGTGCAATTTTCACGAAAATAATTCTAAATTTAGCGTTATAACCGCACAATTTTGCGATGAGCAATTAAATTCTGTGTATGTAAACGCGGGACGGGGACGGAGGGGCGGCGCTTGCCACAACCCAAAACACCAAAAACGCAGCAGCACAAATCAAGCAGCCCTCCCCAGGCGGCCACAGCAGCCCCACACTCCCCAAATGGGGTTAACCCCAATAACAACAACAACAATAACATGGGCCACGGAGGCGATGACTGACTAACGGACGATTGGACAACAGGACAATTGGACAACAGGACGATGGGACGCAGGGACGCAGGGACGCACGGACGGAAGGGTGCAATTCAATTACATGTTTGTGGCAGGCCGCAGTGCTCAATAATGCAGTTAATATTGACGGCAGGGCGCCCATCGATGGGTGGGTGTAAGGCCCAAAAGGGGTAAGGGGGAGTTGGCAGAAGTTTGACAAGGTTGATGAAATGCCCGAATGGCATCTCAGCCTCAGTCCGCCTCCTGTCTGTCTGTCCAGCTGTCTATCTGTCTGCCACACGGTCTGCTGCATCTAATTCAATTTTCAAAACCCAAAATTTTGTTGACCAAACTGCGTTGATGCGTTGCCCGGAAGGGGTTGGCCGGGTGAGAGAAGTGGGCGGTGCGCTCTAGACCAAAGTGTTTATAAGTTTTTAGCCAATGTTGTTATTGTTGCCGTTGTTGTTGCTGCTGCTGCTGCTGTTGTGGCTGCTGCGGCTGTGGCAGTGTCCATGCTGTGGTCCGAAATGGAATTTTGTTAGCTAATTGAATTTCAGTTGCAACTCATTTGCCATTCACAGGCCGAGGCTGGGGCTGGGGCTGAGGCCAAAGCGGGGGCTGTTGTAGGAGGCGTGTTGGGGTTTGGCTTTTGGCCATTTAATTGCTGTTTTAATTTCGCCAGCGCGCACACTTTGGGAACAAAGAGAGCTCTGCGTTGTTGTTGTTGTTGTTGCTGCTATCGATGAAGGCAAACCAAAAAAAGCAACAACATTTAAAATCGCATAAAGTTGATTAATGCAAGAAAAACACCCACGGGGCAAGCACAAAAAAAGATATTGCCCCTTGGGGTTGCGGGACGGGTAAAAGCAACAACATGCTAGCCTCGCAGCCTTTTTGCCTTGTCTCACAAATTGCGCAAAACAAATTGTTACCACACACACAAAAACAAAAAGCAAACACACGCAGCCATCTTTCAATAAGGCTAACAGAAGCTGTACCTACCAGATTACCAGACTACCAACTATCATAACTTTGTCGAAACTTAACCAAATTTCCAAACTGAATGTCTCCTTGATCATATTTTATGCTCTAAATTGACTTGGCATTTCTATTTTATCAATTTATAAAAATGTTATTTTTTTCGAAAATTGATAAGCATTTCCTTAGACATTTTCGAAATTTAAAATTTTGAAAATATTTAATTCCTGTACCTTTAAATATGGGTAAAATGGGAGTATTGAATTCGTGAAAAGTATGTTACAGTCTGAAGCAGAATTGCGAACTTGTAAAGTATATATATTCTTGATCAGTATCTTCAAAGATTTCGATTTGGCTATGTCCGTCTGTCATGTCCGTTTGTCCGTCTGTCAATGTCATGTCCGTATGAACGTTCGATATCAGCAACTTGTAAGAGCTAGAGACACCAAATTTGGAATGTAGGTTCCTGTATACTATACGCACATCAAGCTTGTTTCTGATCTCAGATATCTCCCACGTTCCTCCGCAAATCGATCAAAACGTTTTACAGCCACAGTTTTGAAATATCGTTTGGGATTTGGCATGTACCTATTTCGGTCAATCTTATTCTACTGTGCAAATTTCAAGTCGATCGAATTTGATAAACACGCTAGTTATTATCGAACAATATTCAAGTACTGGAGCGAGGGGAAGAAGAAGCACAGCCACACTTAAAATGCATCGCGTACGCTGTGGCTCGCGTGTGTGTGTGTGTATGATTTGTGTATGTGTGCGTGCATATGTATGTAAGAGACGAACATATGATTGGAAGTTTTAGACTTGGGTACAGGGAGTTTCGTAAGTCGGGTATACTCGACTAGAACATTCTAAATTGTTTATTTCCGAAATTTCACTTTTAAACTATTGCGAACATCAAAACTTGCTAAGAGAACTAAGTATTTTCAATATTTCTTTTTGGAAATTCATTTTGCGGCCAAAATTCATGATAAAAATTCCAAAAATGTGAACTTTTCAAGTTTCAAAAGCCCCTGAGCCTTCTGAGATTACCAACAGCCACAACTCTGTTAAAGCTTAACCGATTTTCATACGGAATGTCCTCTTTGAAATTGACTTCGCATTTCTATTTCATTACTTTATTATTATTATTTTTTTTTGATAAACTTAGATTTACTTTTTTATGCTGCGTGTTATTTAAAACACTTTCATAAATATCTCGGGTTAAAGAGCAGATAAACTCTAGGATCTAATAGTGTATTAAAAACGTCAGAATATTAGGCAAGCCTTTACCAGATTGAACAAAGCTTAGCCAAATTCCAATAACCTTCCTGCAGGCGTCCTACCAAAAATCCAATTTTCTGAAGGATAATTTTATTACCATACAATTTTGAAATATCTCATATACCTTACAAAAAATTGTGAAGAAAGTACACTTGAGTTAGTTTTTATAGAAAACATTGCTGCAAGGCACGAAGAAGTTAGCACTTGTTTCTAGTTTAAACTTACATTTTAGCTAAATTGTTAAGGACTTAATTTTATGGGTTCCAAACCTCATAACTTTTTTATAAGATTATCACTAATTTAGTTAAGAAATGTATTAAATGTGATTTTCCCATTCTAATCGAATAGCACAACTGCTCTTATTTAAATATATACCTATAAATATAGAAGTACACATACCTATATATATGTATGTATGTATGTATATACTTATACAATTTGGGCTTTGGCTTGTTCTTGGTGTAGTTTTGGCATTGCTTGGCTGGCAAGGCAAAAAAATTGATTTAAATACGCGTGACATGCGCCTGACTTTTGCACTCGGCGCGCGCCGCTAAACAAAATCGAAAGCAAAAACCTCACAGAGCCAAGGAAACAGGCAACCGCCCCCTCTCCCGCACACACACACACACACACAACAAACACACACACAACAAACACACATAGTCAGTCAGTCATCAGAGCTTGGTTCGCCCTCTTTTTTTTTTGTTGGTTTTTAGTGTTTTTGTTGAACACACTCCCGTACAAATATCGTACGAGTATCGTGTGATTATTTTGGTTTTATTTTTATTTATTATTTATTATTATTCTTTATTTTGTTTTACACCATATACCCTGTAAATTAGGTAAAAGGGCGTACTAGAACTGTGAAAGCTTATGCAACAGGCAGCACAGGAGAGATCTTTGAAGCTTCGAGTTCTGGGTCAATTTTAATCAACTGTAAACGTTTTAATCAGATTCGTATGCTAAATAGATAAGTTATTTGTGAAATGCACTGCTTGCTTGCACTGCCGCTGAACTGCTTGGCCTACAGAGCTGGGTACAGCGTATCCCATTTGTCGGCTATACCCGACTAGAGCATTCTTAGTCGTTTTTGTTGTGTTTTTCTCTGTTTGTTGGGCTCGCGCTGTGCGAATGATTCATGCTGTGATTTCCTGCACAGCCTCAAAACGCGGCCTCAGCTTTGGCTTTGGCCAACACAAACAGAAACGGAGTTGACGTGACTATGACATGACGCGACTGTTGTTGTTGTTGTTGTAGATGTTGTTGCTGTAGATGTTGTTGCTGCTGCTCGCTTGGGCATTATTATGTGCAATTGCGCGTTTGCTGTGCTGGCCGTTCAAGTTGCTATTGCTGATTGCCATTGTCTGCCGAAAAAGCAGCAGAAAAATAAATGTATAAAAAGCAGCTCAGCTTCGTCCGCTTTCAGCAGCAGCAGCAGCAGCAACAACAGCAACAACAGCAGCAGCAATCGCTCCGTCTGCGTCTCTGTCTGATTGTGTTGCTCGCTTTGATTGAAGCCTTTCACTCCATGCAAGGCAATTGTCGTTACTCTGTGTTGCAGATGTGATTGTTGTTGCTGTTGCTGTTGCTGTCGCTGTCTGCTTTTCGTTTTGTAGTTTTATTATTAAAATTACCAGCAGCAGCAAACAGCAACAGCAACAGCAGCAGCAGCAGCAGTAGAAATAGCAGCGTCAGTTCTTTAGCTACTAAACATAACTTAACGTCTATGAAACAATTAACGAAATGCATCAGCAACAACAACAGAAATTGATGTCAATATAATGGCAAAATAATGGCATAGCTCCTCTGTAAGTCTCAGATCTCTTGAAGCTATTGATGACGCTGATTGCGGACTGGCAGCAACACGTTGCTGCTGCTGCTGCTGCTGCTGTTGCATTGACGTTTCAAAATGATTGCAACGAATTACACACAACAACTGTGGCTGCTGCTATTGCTCTAGCTACAGCTGGGGCAACTGTGGCAACTGCAACCTTTCATAAAAACAATGCCATGCTGACAACGAATCAATGTAACTACCACGCTGTGGAGCATCGAGCTCCAAAGCAGCAGTTAGTAGCATTGGCAATAACAAAAAAAACAGACGGCGCATTATACATGCATCCTGTCTGTGCCAAGGTTGCTGCTGGCTCTGGCTTTGGCTCTGGCAGTGGCTCAGCATCAGCCGCAGCCGCAGCCGCAGTTGCAGCCACAGTTTTAGCCAGGTTGGCCTAGCCACCAACGCCGACGCGAAGAAGCAGGTGTTACCAACAATTACTTTGCACACGGCTGGCTGACTGGCTGCCTGACTGCCTGCTCCCTCACAGATGAAGACAAAAAGCAATGTTGCCCATGTTGCTGCTGCAACGCCAGTTGTTTACAACTAGACGACGTCGCCGATGACTTCCATAGGTAGGCAGGCTCTTGCGGAGACTCTGTCTGTGGCGGATGCTGGCGCATATTAAGCGCAAACTATTAAAAATAAATCATGACACAGTATCAAGATCAACAGCGAAGCAGCAACCAGCCACAGACTCGGATGTTGCTTGCTGCTGCTGGATTGTTGGTTGTTGGTTGCTGTTGCCGTTGTTGGAGTGGCAGCCGTGGCATGAAAAACAAGCGCCGTGTGGCGCTTTGCATGTAGCAAACTGACCAGCCAAACAGAGCAGTAGGAGTTGCCAATAATGTCATTGTGTTGCAATTGCAACTGCCATGCTCGAGCAGCGGCAACAACAGCAACTATGTGGACCAGTTGTTAAGGACAAACAAAGGGACAAATGATTGCTGCTGGCGGGCAACATGTGGCTCGCAACTGCAGATATCTGCACAGATATTGTTCTTAGCAGCAGCTGACCTTAGGGCTGCTGCTAAGTCGTCGTCTACTCGCTGTGCCACATGTTGCTGTTGCACTAGTTGTTGCTTATGAGATTTTTTGAATAGATTTCCCATGCATGTTGCACCCGCAGCAACTGTTGCTCATTATGAGTGGCCCCTTTTTCTAATGGCCGGATATTAGTGTCACATTTAACAGTTTTGGCTGCCAGCAACATGCTGCGGCTGCATATCCGGCTGCCCACAAAAACAGCAACAATAACAACAACAGCAGCGGCATTTAACTGCCAAATCAGCGTTACTTATTGCCAATACGTAGCATGTTGCCAGCAACAACAATTGTTAATAGTTGCAGCCGTGCAGCAGCAGCAGCAGCAGCAGCAACAGCAACATGCAACAGGCTGCTACTGTCGTGCCTTGGACATTTTTAGGTGGACACAACAAAGAATTTATGGTTTCCCTATTACGGCTTTGACATGTATTGGTAGAATTATTTTTAGATTTATTGATTACGCGCTCGTCGCGTTCCAGGCAATGGCAAAGGCAATTGTTGCTGCTGCTGCTGTTGCTGCTGCTGATGTTGAGGTTGCTGCCTGTAATCGCTTGGCTCTATTAAAAACAACAAAACGTTTATGCCTTGTGGCGCTCTAAACGGATGTGTGGGCCGGCGAGGCAACTGTGGCAACTGTGGCAGCACTGAACATTGAACACCACATCAACATCAACATTATTTCAGCTGGCTGTTGTTGTCGTGCATGTCCACGCAGATGCGTGGTTGCTACTGTGAGCCACTTACTCCTGACCAGACTGTCAGCCTTTTAATGGGCAAGGGCGCCCGATGGACCACTGATGGGGCTGATGGCCCAAAGACCGGTTCCGGACTGGTCCGCTCTGGTCCGCTCTGGTCCGCTCCGGTATGGCCTGTAGGCAAACAAATTGGTTATGGCCGAGTGCATTGATAAGCAGCTAAAGATCTTACATTAGCCAGGGACAGTTAATGTCCAACAAAGAGCTTTGCAAAGTTTTACGATCTCAATTAAATGTCAAATGAAATGCCAGAAAATTGCTATTTATGCGACAGGCCCCCCGACCACAGACAGAGGACAGGAGAGACAACAATTCCCCAAAGCGAACCGACGCTGGCTAACGATAATTTTTAGGCAAATAAAATCAAATACAAATACGGTGTACGTTGTACGTTGTACGTTGTACGTTGCAGGGGCAGCAATGCGGCAATACGGTTGCAGGTTCCTCGTTCCCCTAGCTTGGATCGGAGCGTTTAATATCACATTTTGATCATGACAATTTCTTTGCCATGTTTATGCAACTGGCTGCGTTCAATTGACAATCGTCCGACGGCTCTGAAATTCGATATTTATGCAGCAGGTTTTGCATTTTATGCTTATCAAAATTGCTGAGGCCATATTAAGTTTCACGCAGGTTGTTGCATGCGGGCCACTGAGAAATGCACCAAATGCATGACAATTAAACGAATGCCGCCGCGCCGAGGAGCCGAGGGACGGACGGCAGTACGGAGGTGGGTCAATCCTTAAATTGTGTGCCCCAGCACGATGTGGCAGCCTCCCACTCCCCAAGTCTATAGCGCTCTCTCTATCGCTCTCACTGTTGCCCTTCTTGCTAGAATTGTTGGCACAAACAAAAGGCTGCCCTGTTGCCGGTTGCCCGTTGCCGTTGCCCGTTGCCGTTGCCTGTTGCCTGCTGCCGGGGTGTGTCCAAGACACACAATGTTTACTTTACAATTCAATTGAAAGTTATTCAACTCACGAACTACTTAAGATCCGCGCGTTGCAAAAAGAAGCGACGCGCCGCGACTCTGGGAAAGCGAATGCAACAGCAGCAGCAACAACAGCTACAGCTACAGCAACAGCAACTGCAACTGCAACAGCAGCGGGCATATTGCACACGTACAACGACTGTTGCTGTTGTTGCTGCTGTTCGTTGCAGTAGTTGTTGCCTGCGGCAGCAACAGTTGCCGCTGCAGTAGCAGCCGGCCAGTCAGCCAGTCAGCCAGTATCTGTGTTGATCATTTGTAAAGCTCTATACGACAGATATGTCGTTGCAACAACAAACAAGCAGCCAAAACTATATTTGGTAAGTCGAAGCATTTATTCGCTTGCTGATGTTTGTTCTCTAATGCGATACGATACGTTTCGATATCAAATATGTATTAAACAACCCACTGATTGCTGATAAAAAACATAAAACCAACTCAGAAATCATCAACCATGGTAAACAACTGCCAACAACTGTTTTCCAGCGGAGGCTAACAACTTTTCTATGCAGAACTAAAACACTTTTGGATAAGATTTTATATAGTTAAGTAAACTTATGAACGTTTTCTTATAAATATATGGAAATCAGTTCGGTATCTTTCATGTATCTTAATCTCAATGTTTCAACCAACGCTTAAGAACAATTTGAAAGCATAGATTGTGCCTGTTATGTGATGACTTGACATATAAGGATATACCCATTATTATAGGGTATACAAATGCCAGCACCATTGTCGACGACGCCAGCAACATGACAATCGATTTGTGCTGCTCTGTATGCGATTGTTGCGGCTACTTACGTGCCAATGCAAAGGTTCAAAAGGGCTTCAAATGCTTGTACGAGTACTCGCACAGAGGCATATACACATGCGATCTATAGTGAAACTGGAAAACTTGGAAAATGGACAAAAAAGCCAAAAAATGAAGGAAAAAATAGAAGAAAAAGTATAGGAGAAACCGCTCTGATCTTTTGGCTGGCCCCATTTGCTCTGTGGCTGTTGCTGTCCATCAGATGCATACGAAATTTTTGCAGATACTTAAAAACAGTCAAAACACAACCTAACTAGGAAATGGCAGCAGCTAGCAAGGAATTTAGTTGCCAGCAACAACAACAACTACTAAACAAATGGATAGGCTCTGTCTGGCAAGTCTGCAGTTAGTTCGGGTTCGGTTTTTTACAGTTGCCGCAGCAAAATGTCATTGTATGATAATGAGCAGGCCGAGTCCAAGTCCAAGTCAGATGCAGCTGAATGAATGATAAAATATACTTTAAATGGCCGTTTCGACTGTTGTCTGTCTCAGCTAGCGGTTTCTCAGCCAGATAGCAGCCACTTTAACTGGTTCACATCATTTTACAAAGTAAGTAGCTCACAGACTTTGACTTCGACTCTGAAGCTGACTCAGACTCAGACTCAGAGTTAGACTCTGGTCTCAGTTTTTAGTTTTTAGTTTTACAGATTGTCAACTTCAGATGCAGTAGATCTCTGTTTTGTTTGTCAAACGTTTTGGGGTTAAAGCAAAGTTCATTTGGGTCGATGTTGCAGTTGCAGTTGCAGTTGCAGTGACGTTTTCCCAATGCGGCGCGTGTTGCGCATGCCCAACTGACTGTGACAGAGACTGTGACGGCGACTGCGACTGCAACTGCGACTGCCACGGTGACTGTGACTTGAACTGTGGCCTGAACTATTGCCAGCCATTGTGCGCTATCTCTGGAGTTGCTGGCAAGTAGTTTTGTTTGGTTACTACTACATTATTTGGCAGCAGGCAGCAGGCAGCAGGCAGCAGTCAGCCTGGCTGCAGTGAGTGATTGGCAATGCCAGCGTAACGAGAATGGCAACATTGTCTGATAAACTTCCAGCCAGCTCTAAATGATGTTGCAAATAGATTGAGTTGCTTTTAGAAGGGTACTTAGACAAGATGACGAGATTTACTATCGACTCTTGTAGGTTACAAATGCACTGGAACAAGTAACTCCCACATTTTCGAATATTGTTTCTTTCTTTATGGAAATTTCCTGCCTTGCAGTTTATGCTCAGCTTAACAACTAATTACCATGGAGTACTTGTTGTTTAGGCTAACGGTTTCCAAGATCAAAGCTTGCACCGCCAGCTGAAACTCCCGTTTCAATGCTCCTCAGTTAATGAGAAACATAACATAACATAAATTTAAGGCCCCAACAAATAACGCCCAGGAAAATATTCTAATTTGCAGTTGACCAACCGCCTTGTACTGGCAACAAATGCGTTTAGTTATATACCCTACCAAAGGGTCCAATAACAATATCATTTAGCTTACTTTGATATTTTCAATATGTTTATTGTTATATGTTTAATATCTGTACTATCTTTGAGATTTATAGCCTACTAGCTTATACCCGCGGCGTTGCTCGCATTTCCTAACTATATTTATTTAAATTTTGATTCTTATAAATATTTATTAGGGGATGGAGGGAGGGTAAAAAAATAGGTATGACCTCCCCCCCCCACACACATACACACAAACACACACTATGTGGGTGGTTTTTTTTTTTTTTTTTTTATGTATAATTTTTTTTATTTTTTTTTTTTTTGTGGGTGGGGGGGGGGGGGGGGGGGGGGGGGGGGGGACAACAAAAAAAATATTATATAAATCCGGGGGAAAGAAAAAATATATAAAATTTTTTTTTTTTTTTTTTGGTTTTTTGGTGTGGGAAAAAAACATTTTTTTTTTTATATATAAAGGATACCTTATTTTACAAATTATTCTATTAACTATGCTATTTATCAAACTAGAGAGTTTCAAGCTCTACAAGATATTGAGGCCTGTTCCTATTTCCGAAAAATCAATTCGATTCGATTTGAAATCTATTTGAAGTTGCCTTCAAAAAGGAAACACAAAAACATCAACGATTTGGATTGAAAAGTATTCGGAAATGGGTTTATTTTAGAAGTTCTTATTTCAGTATTTCCCTGTAATATTTTCTCTACTTGTTATTTGTGAAACCTAAAGAGTATTTAAGTTTCGTTGTTATTTCAACTGTCATTCCTTTCTTATACATTTTCTATAGCCTGTTGTGTTTACTAACTCAAAGGATTATTTTAGAATTCTTATTTCAGTATTTCCCTGTAATATTTTCTCTACCTATTACTTGTGTAACCGAAAGAGTATTTAAGTTTCGTTGTTATTTCAACAGTCATTCCTTTCTTATACATTCTCTATAGCCTGTTGTGTTACTAACTCAAAGCGCGCTTATGTCCGAGGCCAAAGTACTCACAATATAGTTGCTCCGACTGGGCCAAGGAATGGGAGTGGGTTTCGGGATTGGGTATAGGAATGGGTATAGGAATGGGTATAGGAATGGGTATGGTATTGTGGAGCGGGTAACGTGTACAGGGGCCCTGGCTGGTTAGTTTGTATGAAAATTGAATTCTAAACAGGTCTCGCCCGCCAACGCCTCGGCGACCCCCTGCCCGCTTGCTACAACATCGCTCATTGTGCGCTGAAGCACGCACAGCAACAACAACAACAACAACAATAGCAACAACAACACTGACACACAATCGTACATTTGGCGTTATAAAGTAGCAGCGTGACCAAATCAGATAAGAAAGTTGACACATTTTCACCATATATTTTGACATTTGACATTCCGCATTAGACGCGGGCTGTTGGTCAGCAGCGCTCCTCGCTGCCCGCTACCCGCTGCCCGCTGTCCGCTCCTTGCTCCTACACTTGGCAATGGGCATGACATGAACGCTTGTTGGGATTTCGCATGTTGCAAGAGCGCCGGGGATATGATGAGGGTTGACCGATCGACCCTAGGCTTGGGCCAGCTACTGCGGCTGGAACTGGGTCTGAAACTGGGACTGGTACTGGGACTGGGCCTAACACCGCTGTCGCCCGCTGTGCTGTAAAGGTTACTGAACCTGCAATTAAATGCGATGCGAACGCCTACAACAAGAAGCTCAACTGTGGCAGCAAGAAGAAAGTTCAGATGCGGGCATTTGTCGTATCCCGATACGCAATCCCAACCCCAATTCCAATTCCAATTTCAATCCCAATCTGAGCAGTATAATAATGAATTATACAAATTACATTATTTTATATTGTTGATTTTGCGCCTAATTGCTGACAAATGTTGCATTTGTTGTAGCCGTTCTCAATTTTAGACAATGAATTTTTATGAGCTATTAAAAATGATTGTAATGCGCATCGCTCTCAGCCAATGTCAATGACATGTGTAAATACAAAAGTGTGTGTGTTGGTGTGTGTTGTTTTATGAAAGTGCTGAAAGCCTTTTCAGTCGACTTACAATACCATATAGTACCAGTCTTTATGTTATCAGCTTCAGTTGGCAATTTAAAATTTGATTGGTGTGTCATCGTTAAAATTGTAAACTCACTTTTACGACTGGGGGAACGATGTAGAAAATCCACAGCCACAGACGCTCCAATAAACTTTAAATACTCTACAAATCTTTCCAAGTTTATTATATGGACAAATGTGTTTAGTACATTCCGATTGGTGTCGGAATATTTTTAGAATATTTTATAGTTCAACCTTGCAACTAACAATTTGTGTTCTGATTTATGTTTATTGTCGTTTTCTAAGAACTATTCGTCCACTAAAGTCTTGTCTCGCATTAACATAATTCAGCGACTGTTAAATGTTAACATAATTGCAGTAAAAGCCAGAATGTTAATGTTAGCATTAACATGGAACTGATGCTGATTTAACAGTATTAGCTATGTTAACTGTATGATTCAGCGACTGTTAAATGTTTACATAATTGCAGTAAAAGCCAGAATGTTAATGTTAGCATTAACATGGAACTGATGCTGACTTAACAGTATTAGCTATGTTAAGTGAATGATTCAGCTAATGTTAGTTGTTAACATAATTGCAGTAAAAGCCAGAATGTTAATGTTAGCATTAACATGGAACTGATGCTGATTTAACAGTATTAGCTATGTTAAGTGAATGATTACAGCTGTTGTACAGAATTATATAGGTTTAATTGTGATCCACCCTAAAATCTGGTACATCTGAAACATCAGTAACAGTACCTATGTTAACCATATGATTACAGCTGTTATAAAGTGATATTTTGTATTATTTTTAATCAAAATTAATAACTGACTCTGAGACCATCATTAGCTAAGTTAACCATCTGATTACGACTGTTATAAAGTGAGATGTTGGCTTATTTATGATCTACTCTAATGTCAGATACGGTATTAACAGTATGTTATAAAGTAACATTCTGGATTGATCAGTCCGTATCCGTGTCCGTCACATTCTCATTGACATAGCCATGGGACTCCGCATCAGCCAATGATAAAGCATTTAAAGGGGTCAGCAAAGCGTCGCTGTTGGCGTTAATGCTGACGCCTTATTCATGCGGCTGCCGACGGTTTGGGGGGTCAACGGGGCTGTTCGGGCTGGGGGGAGGGAGGGTTAGATAGAGGGCAGTGCGACACCAGAAACTGAGTGGCGCCTAATTGCTGGGCCGGGTTCTGTTTGTAGCCTCATGTGGCACTAATTTGTAAATTGTTGCCGTAATCGCAACATGCTTTGCTGCTTATTAATTTGTATGAGGGTGGCAACCCTGGCCGGAGACTTCTGTCGCGACTGCTGTCTATTTAATTATGCCGATAATTGATTACGGCCAGCTGAAGCGGAGTCTGTGGTGTGGGTTAACTTTGGGCAATTAGAATGAAAGATTTATGTTACAAACTTGTGCACGAAACATGTACTTAGGCTATAGGGTTGCCCCCCTGCCCCTGCCCCCTGCCCCTCTTGCTTCAGCTCCAGCCACGCATAACCGACGGAGGCTCAAAATTATGGCATTGCAAAATATGAATATGACACAAAAGGCGAGCCAAGCTCTGGGATCGGGTCTGGGTTTGGGTTTGGGTTTCGAACTGGGACTCGAACCGGGACTGGTACCAGGGGCTGGGCTGCGCCTCTGACTGCCATCATTCATGGCGGGCTGGCAAGCGGAAGTGCGTAGCATGTTTATTAGAAATGCAAACGCACCTTTTTACCCCACACCGCCTATATCTCTAACTCTCCCTCGCCCTCTCCCACTCCCTCACTGCCAGTACGACTGTTGTCAGTTACATTTGAGTAGTTTACACAGCAATTGAAGTCGCAATTCTTTTGCCGAGGGTAGCAGTACAATGACTTCATGCAGTTGGCAACGCCCACAAATTATATATCTAAATATTTGCCCGCCACTTTTGGGAGCTGGCAATCAGCGCGGCCAAGTGGCAGATTGTTGGACTGCCTTTCATGATTGTCAGCCTGCCCGCTCTCGTATTTCAATCCTTGATTTGGCCAATACGAATGGTGGCTGGAAAAAAGACAGCCGGAGCATAAGACAAGGCAGCAGCTATGCAGCTACTGTTAATTGCATATTTGTCTAGGGTCTACGGGAGCTGCTCAACTGCTCAACTGTTGCTGACGCTAAGTAGCAACAGTCTGGGCCAACTTTGGAGCGGGTCTTGGCCGCTTCAACAAGCGGACACTAGTTGGGGCTAGTTGCAATTGCAGCGAACGCGTGGAAATTGCAAAACTAATTAGAGCCTTGGCCTGTTGTTGCTGCTGACGCTAGAAATTGCTGGTTTTATACGCAGCGCGGCAACTGGCACCGGCAACTTGCCCAGTTTGCCGCAAAATGTTGCACGTTGAATAATTGCACTTCCGCTTGATAATGCATTGTTGGATTTTATAAATATTTTCCATGCTACCATGCCACATTTGTTGCTGTTGATTGCCAACTGAGAGGTCAAGCTGCGGCCAGAGGGAAAACAACGCAGCGACTTGCACTTGACAGGTGAAAATGTGGCACAGGTGTATTTATGTTGCTCACCAACAGCCAGAGATGATACTCTTTAAGTTCTCTATCTATGTGGCAGCTGAGCCAAAGTGAATAGGGATCAGCAACTATCGCAACTGTTGCCATTTTCAAAGAATTCATTAAAAGGTGAAATTGATAGCTGTTCTAAATTCCGAAGAAATGATTACTTTTGGCAAGTACGAGGATTCAAAAGTAGTCTGCATAGTTTCTGATTTGACTGTTTCAACACTTTACATAAATATTGAATAAGTAGTAGAATAAGAAGTAGAGTAAGTATTAGAATAAGTAGTAGAATAAATATTAGATTAAGTAGTAGAATAAGTAGTAGAATAAGTAGTAGAATAAATATTAGATTAAGTAGTAGAATAAGACGTAGAGTAAGTAATAGAATAAGTAGTAAAAAATGATGTAGAATTGCTAGAATAAGCAGTAGAATAGGTAGTAGCATAAGCAGTAGAATAATAAGTAGAATAAGTAGTAAAATAAGATGAAGGGTATGTTATAGAATAAGTAGTAGAATAAGAAGTAGAATAAGTAGTAGAATAAGAAGTAGAATACGAAGTAGAATAAGTAGTAGAATAAGAAGTAGAATAAGTAGAGGAATAAGAAGTAGACTAAATAATGGAATAAGTAGTAAAATAAGTAGTAGAATAAGATGTAGAGTATGTAATAGAATAAGTAGTTTAAGAAGACAGAATAAGAAGTAGAATAAGTAGTAAAGTAACTAGAAGAATAAGTAGTAGAATAAGAAGTGTAAGTAGTAAAATAAGTAGTAGAATACGAAGTATAATAAGTAGTAGAAAAGGTAGTAGAATAAGAAGTAGAGTAAGTAATATAATAAGTAGTAAAAAATGATGTAGAATTAGTAGAATAAGCAGTAGAATAGGTAGTAGAATAATAAGTAAAATAAGTAGTAAAATAAGATGTAGGGTATGTAATAGAATAAGTAGTTGAAGAAGAAGTAAAATAAGTAGTAGAATAAGAAGTAGAATAAGTAGTAGTAGGAGAGCCCGTTTTTTATATATTTTTCACACAGTCTTGTCGATAATTATGGTTATTTTTTTTTCTAAAGTTGGCAGAGCCATAATTATAATGCCATTTGCTGCCAGCGACTGGGACTGCTGACAAGAGCTCTCTTAGAGCGAACTCGTATTCACATAATCATTCCTATTCATATGCCGCTGCGGCCATCCAATAGTGTTGCGCGTGCCACGCCCATAAAACACATGCAGCACGCATCTAATTATGCATAACGGAGCTGGAATCAAAGTTGTAGACGAAGTTGCAGGCGAGGTTGCAAGGCAAAGTTGGAGTCCAAGTTCTTGTCATTATCACGTTGCATGCAAATTTTAGAGTGCGTGTGCCTTATCCCCGACTGCAAATGACCTCTTCGTCACGGTTCCATGTAATTTGTGGGCGTAACGCAACAGACACGCCCCCCTCCGGCTGTTTGCTTAGCCGCCAGCTGATGGACAACTCGGAGCTGCTCTCTGGTCAAGTGTTGCGCATAACAGACGCACTGGCTAATGGCAAACGACACGTACGTGCCAATAGCCATTTGTATCTATTTGTCATGACCATACCCCCCCTTCTCTGACTGGCACTGCCTCTGCCTGACCCTCATCCCGCAGCCCGTTCAGTCTTTTAAAACTACACTTTGATTTAATTAACGTTACATTGACCAATTTTGGGCGCAAGCCGCGTTACTAAAACGGCCAGGCAAGCGAGAGGAGAGTGGGGGGAGCTGGTGGAAGAGCTGCCACCAATGCAGTCATTACCATCATTAAGGCAATATCATTTTCAGGCCTCTCCGGTCTACGGTCTCTCGGTATGGCCGGAGCGCATTTCCCAGAAACGCATTAGCCCAGCTCCAATATGGTCTAATAATTCATGCCACATAATATAATTATGGTCCGGTGCGCAGCTCCATGGCAGACGGTATGGCACGGCCATGGCCACAACTGGTCCACAACAGAGCAGCGGAGCTGCAGCTGGAGCGAGTCCATAGCCAGAGCTACTGTATCTCAAATATGATTGATATCTGTGCGCTGCAGGCAACGCGCATTCATCTTCACTTAGTTATGTCAGTCAGTTAAGGCAGCAGACGGCGGCAGACTGCGGCCGGCAGCGCAAAATGGGAGCACATGTCTCAAAATGATGATGAAATGTGCACATTTTCTAGGAATTTTCAAAGCAGCAGCAAACGATCGAAACGCGCTTTGTATCGCCAATGGAGCCAGACCAAGATCTCCCAGCCCCAGCCCCAGTCCGAGTCAAAGTCGGAATCGGAGTCGGAGTTTCGCGCTGAAGTCTTCTGTCTGGAGACCGATACCAAGACTGACCATCGCCTGCATTGACTATGCAGCTCATTCCGTTTGCCCAAGTTGGTCATCGTCAACGGGCCATAATGAGTCGCCAGTGGAGGCCAGTTGAGCAAACTGGAGGATACTGGAGGCCACAGCAGCCAGAGCTCTAGCTGTTGCCTGTCAGCTGTTGACAGCCGTGGCATGTCAACATGCTAAAATGTAAAACATTCAGCGAGGCATTGATTAAAATTGTTTTCTTTCACAAATGAGAAAAATTTTATAGATAATTTAGAAAAGTCGCTTTACTTGGTGTCAAATTACCGAGCAATAGGATGAAATCCGCCGATTTCACACGTGTCAGCTACTACAAGCTTCAAAATATATATACATTTTGAAATCTTAAGCATTTTATAATGTTTTCCAACTAATTACCTGTCAGCAAAAATGTTTTAGTAAAACAATCTTTTAGATATGGTTGAAAATTGTTTTGAAATATAAATGTTTTTGCTTTTGACAGATTATAAAGATCAAATTACAGGTAATTAAAGATAAGTAGTCTTTAGAAACCATTAGAGTTGTATTAGTTGTGTTTGTACATATTTACAAATATTTTTTATTTGTATTTAATCAGGTTAGAAGTGAAAAAGAATTAAAATTTTTGATGAGTTTTATCCAGGGGGTCAAATTAGTCTGATGCAAATTTGGTGACTCTAGTATGAAATGTAGGAGTCACCGTGAAAGAGTGTTGGGGGTAGTGTTTGGGGGAAATTTTTGGGGGAATTTGGGGGGATGGGTTTTAAAGGGGGGGTTTGGGGGGGGGGGGGGGGGGTCTGTTTTGAGAAGGGAGAAAAAAGGCATTTTTTTTTTGTACTTAATTAAATACAAATATTGAGAACAAAATGTAAATATTTTATAAGTACTTTAAAGAAAGGAATTCAAAAATATATATAGACAAACAAAGAAACCGAAAGCCAAAAGTTAAAGCTAAGAAAGAGGATCTGAAAGACGCCATTTGATCAAATTTTTAATCAGGTAAGAAAAATCCTAAAACCAAAAAAATAAAATAAATAAAAACACTGGAAGCTAAAAGTTAAGGAAGCTAAAAGTTAAGGAAGTTAATAATAATAGAAAATAGAAAAAACGGTTAATTAAAAATAGGTATAAGGATAAACTAAGACAAGTAAAATCCGCATAGGATGAGAACTAAACAGAGATGTTTTCAAACACTTATTTATAGATTTTAATATCCTAACTTTAGTTTAGAGATGGTGCATATCTCATATTTCAGCGTTGGGGCCCATCTCTGGCTGCGGCTGAACTTTAAGTCGATTTAAGTGGCCCGCAGGGCGCGTCTGGTCTGGCAACATGCATGCAAAAATGTAGCCTGCAACACGTTGCAAGTACGAGTGTCTACTGCAATGGTCCATTGCTTCAATGCAGCGTTCGACGGACGGCTATTCGATGGCCATTAATATGCGCTCTAAGTGATGTGAATTACTGTAATTTTTGCAGCAGCGCTTTGATGGCCATTCGGGCCGACTCTGTAACGGCTTTGGGCCTTTGGTAGCCGGGTAGACGGTTAGCCGGTAGCTCTGGTGTCCGTAATTGAAACCTCTTTAGTGTGGCTAAATGCCATGGCAGAGAGAGAGAGAGGAAGAGAGGGCGTGCAGGCAATGGCCAACATTCAACATCGAACATTCAACATCCTCATCCTCCATTCAAATGCGCTATGAGCCATAATTTTTGCATAGTTCTTGGCACGTTTTTGTTTTCAGTTTGTTCAGTTTCAGCCTGATCTTGCAAGTGCTCGCCATCCTACCAAACTTGGTAGCCAGTTGTGCCATTTTGGCCCCCAGCCTTGAACATATTTGCCAAGCATTTTGTGTGGCCAGGCAGAGCAGCTAGCATCGCAGTCAGCGTCGCCGTCGAAGCCCATTGATCTGCAATGAATTATGCATGCCGAGATACGAATAGTCGGATATTCAGATAGACTGGCTTGTGGTACTATAATCGGATAGTGGGGGAGTTGCTTTGGCTGCTCGGGTGCGATTTATGGCGCGGCAGATCGCATGCAATGCATATATAATCATGATTATAATATATTATATTGTAGTATAAAGCAAATGTGTATATTACACGGCGCCTGAGCAAATTGCTGAGGGCGGGCAAGGAGGTGGCATGTGGATGTCGAGGCAGAGACGCAGGCAGAGCCGATATTTGTTCGATTCGCAGTACCGTTATTTTGCAATTACAATGCAATTACAATAAAAGGAAGTGAAGTGCATTTAAGCGTGCGCTGCAAACCACCGCCTGCCAATCGGGCACCGCACCACCCTCGGCATTGCACATCCGGTTGCTGGTTGGTTTAACTTTATCAAACTTGGCGAACAACAACAACAATAGCAGCAACAACAAACGCGGTTAACTTTTGTGCTTGATGCGTTAATACGTTAATAAAGTGTGTAAATTGCGGCTTGTGCTTATCGGCCCGGCCACGAGGACGCCGCAGCTTTAGTTGGCTCCGGCTCAGGCCAGGCCAAACCAAGCGGCCAACAGGAATTAATAGAGCGTGTTAACCGTTGTGCAAATTATAAAAATAATTAATATTATGGGGCCCGGGCCCATACATGTATAGGCCTCGTCCAAGCCTCACTTTGAGATACATTTTAACGATAACATTTGCTTTTGGCTTGGCTTTGGCTTGAGGTTGTTATTTGTTTGCTGCGACGACGACTGCTTTCTGCCTTGGCTTGTTAGCTTGTTAGCTGATTGATTTGCGCTTTGTTTGCCGTTTGGACATGACCAGAACGGGACATCAATTAGTAATGCCTGCCAGACACAATTATGCATATTGAGTATGAGTATGAGCATGAGTCTGTCTCGTACTTGGCCAAGTGCCAACTGCCCCGGTAAAGCCAAAGTGTTGGCCATCTTATATGGCCACATAGCACATCATTAACTGCCAGAGCTCTGCCAAAGGAAAAGTTTCTTTATAAGCGTGAAATTTTCTATGCTCTCAGAATACATAATAAAGCTGATCTTATCTATATATTGCCAGTTAATTGATTTCAATACAAAAGTGCTATAAACTGAAGCACAAATATTTATTAATGTATGTTTGATTGTTGTGTGCATATATAGTTGATATTCTATAAGATTTATCTAACTATTATGTTAAAGAGAATGTTAATAATTAATAAGCTATATACACTAGCAAATAAAGCCTTGGGCTAATCCAGTTTCAAATTTATGAATAAGCTAATCATAAATACTGCATAACATTTCTCTCTGTGTAAATAATCCATTTAGAAATGGTATTTTAAAGTCTATACGTACAATGTACAAGCAATTAAGTTAGAAACCATAATACTTATATCAATATTTAAATGTTGGATTGTATTATTAAATGAGATCTAAAAAAAAAATATATATATATATTACAAGAAATGATATTTATATGATTTTACCAGATATCTGTGTATTGAACTTAATAGTGTTATATTGTTTCGAGAACTAAGTAAGGGAAAGTAGGTATGGCCTTCTAAACTAAGATATGAGAAGCCCCAACCCCATAATTACTCTTTTACTTAATAGTGCTCAGTAGAGTTGCACTTTCTAGTTCAATTCACTGATTTAGTTCACTAGTTCATTTTTCACTGAACGAACTCATCTTTCAACTTTGAGTCATTTGAGTCCCATGAGGAAAAAGAGTCCGAACATTTAAGTAATTTCGTCCCATTGTTTTGAGTGAATTCAAATAGTTAACTAGTATTTAAATTGTTATAACTAATGAATATGTTAAAGGACATTCAATTATGTACATATGTATATGATACGTATTCGAAGCAACTGAACGAGAAAGGGAGCTCAAATGACTAGAATGACTAGAATGCACTACAATCAGGGATTTAGTTCAGTCGTTCAATTTGAAGATTAGTTCAATCGAACTAAGTCTGAACGATTCGGTACAACTTTAGTGCTCAGGACAATAGCAAGTTTTTGGCTAAGAAGGGTATAAAATATATGGTATAGTACGTTGTACACTATCCTTCCATCAAAATGATCATATTTGAGTATAATTAAACATCATATTATCTCTTAATTATTTTACTCTCCTGCGCAAAGTTCGCCCGCAAGCAAACGTTTCTTAGTTCTTCTTTGTGCCGACATACGTAAACGTTTTTATTAACGTCGCGGTGTTCCTTTATAGATATGTTAACCACAAGTAATTGAATTCATTAAAAAAGCTGTAGATTTCTGCATTGTAAAACGTTTTAAACCTTAATACAACTTGCACTGCTCTCATTCCTAAAACACAACATAGTTTTAATTGGAACACATGTCACTTTAGCCAACTTCATCTGCCAGAATAACCCATGCCATTCTGCACTTTCCCACAGTCATCACATAGAACGCGGCAACCATCAACGCCAACATATTGGCATTTGTCCATTTCAAAAGCACCACAGCAGAAATGAAAGAGAAAAAACCTTTACAAATTAATGCCAAAGGCAGGCAGGCAGGCACACATACAATCAGTCCGTAGAGTGGGACAGACACGTCCAGAAAATTATATTTACACCACTTACATATAAAATTAGTTTGTACAACTGCAGCAGCTGGACAGTTGGACAATTGGATGGCAAGCAACTGCATTCAACATACAACATTCAACATTCAGCATCACAAACGCAATCGCAACCCCACAAGGCAGCATTTGGCTGACTGTCCGCTCCTGTCCCAGTCCTGTCCAGTCCTGTTCGGTCCTGTTCTGCCCGCCACGTTGACTTATATAAATACATTAAGTCACAAATCACAATTTTCCGACGCTTGAAATGAGCAAACGGAAGGCATACATTTTAAATGTGTGCGCAGGCTTCTGCACGGAAGGCTGGAGTTGAAGTTGGAGACGGAGACGCAGACGTGGACAGAGATGGAGTGCAGTTGGAGTTGGAGGCCAGCAAATAGCCCGCGGGAAGCCAACTGGCTATCGAACCAATGCCAATCAATGCGGACCTGCCGCGTCTGGCCCCGTATGGTCAAAGTGGCTGGCCAGACGCGGACGCGTTGTCGCATGTTTGTTGTCGCCAAGTGGTTGTGGCTCTGGCTCTGGCTCTGCCTGGGAGTTGGCCACATGGGCGCGCCTCCCTGTGCCGCCCACCTGCAACAGCAGCAGCACACACTGGCCACTGGCCACTGGAATAGCAACCTGTCTGTTTCTGGCAGTCTGGCGGGCTGGCTGGCTGGCAGGTTCGCCGCCTTGCGTGAGATTGGATATCAATCTTTTTGCAATTTGGTATGCAATTTAAAATTCATGAAACACATTCCTTTGACTCAAAAGATGCAGGCAAATGTGTGAGCAGCAGTCAGGCTGCTGCAGCACACCCTCGTCCCTTGTTGCCACTGCCTATGCCTGCCCCAAAACCCACACAATGCCAACAACTCCTCGTCCTGCGCGCTGTGGCTCAAATTGCCGTTTGCATTATTTATTTGCCTCCATTGATGAGTCTCTGCCTGGCCAGGCTGTTGGCGATGCCTGTTGACGGGCTACACTTTGCCTGTTGTCTGTTGTCCAGTGGTTGGCTCTGTGGCATGTGTATCTCAGTCACCGTTAGTTGTTTAAAATATTACACACAAGTGGGTATAAAAAGTTTGCCTAGTATTCAAAATAAAGTCCGCCGTTTCAATACCCACTCCACACACTACACTGAACTTCACTCTACCGCACCCTCTGCTGGACAGCAACCCATCCCAATGTTCCGCTATTAGTTTAATGTTTTGTTTATTGTTAGTCATGACCACCGCTGGGCCAGTCCCGCGGCTGTCCGAGCTCTGCCTCATGTTTGGTGCGTCTGAATGGCACTCCACGGCCATTATGTTGAGTAGTTTCACAAATATGTATGCCCAGCCAACTGCCAGACCGCTAAACCTCCAGACAGAACGACAGTCGGACAAACCGTCAGACCACCATCCGATGCCAATGTCGATGTCGTTGTCGATGTGTGCGCCTGATTGGTTAGGGTATGATGGTGGTCCGTGCTGGACGTGAACATGGACACGGGCTGTGGCAACAATTGAATAGCTCCGGCTGCTGGACCCACTTCCAACAAGCCAACACGCTCTTATTTCGTTCAATTGCGTTTGTCAAACCCAAATGCATTTTAATGCCATTGACAGAGAGCGCACAGGAACAAAGCACGCTTTTCAATTTTTTCCTGCGCTATTTTCAAATTTCAAATGAAAATTGATTATGGATAAAGCTTTTAAAGTGGCCATACTGAACAAAAACAAGAAATTGATATTTAACGGGGGACATACTATTAAAAAAATGATAATTCATCAATTATAATATATTAAATATGCGAAATATTCAAATCTTATTTAAATAGATGTGCTAGGAAGCAAAATTGAGAATCATAAACTATAAAAAAATACTATAGTAAGGCCATCATTATGCCCACTCTCAATTGGGGCATTAACCTTTGAGACACAGCCTGTAGCACATCAATCCAACGGATCGCGTCGTGCCAAAGCAAAATTCTCCGGAGAATTGTGGACGCTGCATATTACGTGCGCAACAACACCATTAACAATGACCTTGGAGTATTGCCAGTATGAGCTACAATCACCAATTCTGCTGATCGATACAGGGGAAGGCTTCTGGCCCACACCAACTCCTTGGCAACTCGCCTAGCAAGGCCGTATTTAAAAAGAAGGCGTGTCCGACACCATCCATCGGATAATTGTATTTTTGGGAGGACGCCTGCAGGAAGGTTGTTAGAATTAAGCTAAGCTTTATTAAATCTGGTAAAGGCTTGCCTAAAATTCTGCCGAATGATTTGATACACTGTTAGACCACTGCATTTATCTGTTCCTTGCCCGAGATATTTATGAAAGTGCTTTAATTAACACGTAGCATAAAAAATAAATAAATATAAGTTTATCAAAAAACTATAGTAATGGCGGACATCAAAGTTGGCATAAAATGCTTTACAAATTATAAAAATCGTGTCCAAAATAGCTCAAATTTCCACTTGTAAAGCTTTAAAGACCCCACCATCTATATCTAGTTTACCAACAGCCACAACTCTGTCAAAACTTAAGCAATTTCCATACGGAATGTCTTTTTAATCATGTTTTTTACTTTAAATTAACTTTGCATTCCAGTTTTATTCATATTCGAACATAATATTTTTGAAATCTTCGTTTCACCGAAAGCCCTTTTTTTGGCTTTATGTATATAAGTTCTAGCTTCATACTATTCTCATTATTTTTGTATGCCCCCAGAAACCTCTCACTCCTTAATTTATTTAGCTTGTTGTTTATATGCTCTATCTGAAATCCAGATCTTTTGTTGGTTTTTAGCCCGTTCAATAAATGTTCCCGTCCCGTCCCCGTGTCCGTTACCCTTGTTATTTGCTTGTTATTTATGCAGTCTTCTAATGCAATTTTAAACTTTGCCCATTAGAGATCCCCAAGCAAATCCGTCAGGTCCTTTACCAATTTCAGCTGCTTATTAGATTATATGCATTACACCCTCAAGCAGTGCGCATTAATCCGGCAAAACACGCCAACCTCCAGGGGCAGGAGCAGAAGAATGGGACAGGACGGTTATTACCTGGGCGCCTAACATGTGAACGTTCAACGTTGCATGTTGCACACAGCAGTGGCAGCAATAACAACAATAGGAACTACAATAACTTGCAAACAGTTGGCTTATCTATGAAGGCAGCCGACTTCTTTCAACGGAGTGAGGGGGCCAGGGTGGCTGTGGGGTCCTCCTCCTCCACCCATGTACAACTCTATGGCAAGTTTTCGACGGATTAAGCTGATTAATTTGTCCCGATAAGAATGCGGCGGCGCCTTCTGCCTTCTGTCCAGGGGGTCTCGGGGCTAATCCAAGCGGTTCGAAGGGTAAACAAAAATATGTTATGCCGTTAGTCAGGTTGGCCATATCCACCAGTCAGTGTTGGTAACAAAAAACTTAAGTTTCCTGTCTGCCAAGTTTTCCATTCTTTCTTTATTTCTTTCTTTTTTTTGGCCTTCCTTACGGCACGAATTCTCTGCTCTCTCCCAGAAATGTACTTCTTTTTACGGTGCAAATTTTTGTATAAAATTTCAAATTCGCTTAGCATCAAATTACGTGCATGTTGAGCAAATCTACAGAGACAGACCCAGAGAGAGATTGGCAGGGGGGTATAGACTGGGAGAAAAAGAGAGCTGGCAGCTGGTTAGAAGAGTTAACTGAAGTGGGCGGCATAAGTAGGCGCCAATTAAAAGCGTTTCAAATTACGCATAAAATATCATAATTCCATGGAACTAACATGAATTTAGGCACAACATTGTTACCCAGACTCAATTGTAATGCGATACTTTTTTTGGAAATGACCACAAAACAAAACCAAAACCGAACTGAACTGAACTGAACAATCTTTGGCAATGGGAAACCAAAAGTCAGTCGAGTGCATGCGCTTTGTATATAAACAAAAAATTAATAAGCCGCCAGCTTGGAGACTCCTCTCGATGCATTGGCAAATTGTTTAACGATTGTTGGCCTGGCCAGGCACGGCACGGAACGGCTTCGACAGATCTGGTCCGGTCTCTCTCCTCTTGGCCAAAGCAACAGAGCAATAGAGCCCACTTTACATGCAGTCAACATGTTTGGGGCTGGTGCCGGGCGTCATTTACATGTCCGAGTCGCCTTCCTCGTTGTCCACATTCAACATTCAACACATACAACATACAACATGTTTACATTTTTGCACTAATTTAATTTTTCTGCCAATAGTCAAAGCTGTTGGCCGTTGCTGTTGCTGTTGGCTTAAATTGCTGTTGAGTTAATTTAAATTGGTATTTGATTATATTTGGCTCTCGGTGAACGTTGCGCGTTCCGCCTGCCCGTTTATGGCCAACTCAATTAAGTGCAATCAACGGATTAGCAAGATTTTTGCATTCAATTGCATTATGTGGCCAATGGACAGCCAAATATTTTTGAATCTTGTGGCCGCTTTTAAGCCTAGCATTTAAGTAGCAAACGCCTTCCAAGACGAGACGCCCCAGACTGTTGCAAGTGTGTGCTGCAGGGGGAGGGGTTGGGTATGTCTGGCAACATGTTTTTGGCCCTGGCCCATTGCATGTCAAATGCAAATTAATTTTGGCACTTAAACAAAAGGATTTGACTTTTAATCCCTGGCTATAAATGGCATGTGTGCACATACCTAGCACATAAATACACATATACAGTATGTGTGTGTGTGTATGCTGTGTGTGTGCGGCTTAAGCTAAAATAATGAAATTTGCTAACAAAGCAACACCTTTCCTTGGCTTCAGCTGTTATAGCCGTTTTTAGCCAGGCAGACAGAGACGGTTTGTGGGGGGAAAATGTGAATTATCGCTGGGATGAGTTGCCAAACAACATGGACTAGAGATATGCTCTGCGGCAGGCAATTGAATTTCCAGTTAGCCATGACTTCAGTTTAAATAAAGTGACAGGATCTAGGTCGAGGATACAAAAGTACACAGGGAATAAAGGTGATTTGATTTAAGCAAGCAAGGAGAGCAGAGAAAAGCATCCTTGGGTCTTAAGTACTACAATAATTGAAACAAGGATTGTTCACTAATACCTCCAAGGAGGGTCAAAGAAAGTAGGTATATTCAAACGAAGTCATACAAAACTATTACTGAAATTCATGTCAAATATCATGTCCACTCTTTCTAGATGTATCTCTCATTGAGTAAACAAACTGCTTTTCAAAATCCAAAGACTCTTTTAATGGTAGCGCAAGCAAACTATTTACAGTTTATTTTTTAGAAGGCGTTCACACAGCTTGTGAATAACTGCCAAAATGGCAGTAAAAACCCGCTAAAACTGAGCACCCCCCGCCGACCCAAAATGCGCATAGAGGAGTCAACTGCAATTAGTGAAATTATTTGAGTGGGCGCGTCGAATGAAAATGTCTGAAAAGCCAAAGCCAAAGCCAAATCCAAAGCCTTAGCCGCAGTCATAGCCAAAACTAAGGCCTTAGTTTTCATATTTGCTTGCCACAAATAGTAGTATGTGGAGAAATGCAGCTGAGTTTGGCTGGCTGGGTTTCATGTGCGATATCAATGCGGTCTTTGGGGGCCATTGAGTGGAGCGAAATGAAAAGTGTCATAACAATCACAGCTGTGAGTGAGGACGGCTCTCGCTCGTTTTAATGACTCACTAAATTATTCATACGCCATGGATGCCGAGCGAGTGAAAAGCGTTTTGTTTTGAGCATGCCAAGCGCTAAAAGTAAACAAGGCGCAATGAATTTTCCAGCCAGCCAAACAAAATGAAAAGTCAACAAACTTGGCTGAGCATTGAGATGGGCTTTCAAAGTGTGGGGGTAGCGGGGGTAAGGTAGCCAAGCTGTCATATGAATATGCAATGAATATGAATGCAGTGCCAAGATGTTGTTGTTGTTGTTGTACGTGCTGGTGTGGGTGCTAGTCGTTGTGTGTGTGAGCGGGTGTGCGAGTGTTTGTTATTTCGGGCTAGCGCTAAAGTCACTTTCTACCCTCGCTTAAATAGAGGGATCACATGACTTGATTGCTTGCACAGTCGCCATAGGACATCGGCAGCAGTAGAAGCAGCAGCAGAAGCAGCAGCAGCAGCAGTCATGGAATATGCCATCAACAATCGCTGTCTGACGTATTAATATGAAACGCTTTTGAGCACGTAGCAACACTTATGGCCAGGCATTACATGCTGCAAGTGCCCCAGCCTGAGCCTGTAACTGTGCCTGGGATATCACGACACTCATGATGACAATGCAGCAGGCAGCAGGCAGCAGTCAGCAGGACTGTAAAGAGGGGGGTGGGGCAGTCAGGACGAGAACTGTACAGTGCTGGCGTCATGCGTGCTTGCTGGCAGCCATTCAAGCGCCTGCCCCATACAATTCCATTACCAAAATGTGGTAGGGATGCTGCTGCTGCTGCTGATGTTGATGATGTATCATGCATGAAGCATAAATTCATTTTCAAGTGCTGCCTGCTGTACTTGTGCCTCAGTCAACCAGAAGCAGCGCGTTGCAAGCTGTGAGCTGCGTCATCAGCAGCGGGACGGGGCAGGGGCAGGGGCAGCGGCAATTGGGAACTGCCGCCCGGTTATCCTTTTTGTGTGTGCACATTTTTGCATTTTGGTTTGGGTTTAAAATGTGCATTTTTTATACATTTTTCTCAGCTTTTTAACGTTTTTTTTTCCCCTTGTTTTTTGTATTTTACTTGAGCCTACACTTCATTTAGCTTGCTGCGCGCAGCGTTGCATTTATTGGTTGAAGTGTTTTTCTTTTGCCCTTCTCTTTTTTCATTTGCTTCCTTTTTTCATATTTCTGCATATGCATGGCACTCTCTTCTGCTGCCTTCTACCTTCCACGTTCCACGTTCCATGTTCCACCTACCTCCTTCCGCCCTTAGCCCCATCTTTGTGCTCATTATCAAGTAGCGTGCCGTTTCTTGACTGATTGCAATGATGCGGCTGCTGTTTGGCATTGGGGGCTGGGCCTTGTTGCTAATTAGCAAAAAGGGCAAAAAATTGAGTGGAGGCTGTAGAAAAAAGCACAGGGTTGAATGGCATCACTGCCATGGAAGAGATTTAAAAGCGACGAGAAAGTCTAAAGTTGACAAGTTAGCTAAGATTAGTTCTTGAATAATGGTTTCAACAGAGCTCTGAAATTAAAAACGGGAAAATACGAAAGAAAACTACACAGATAAGATCTGACAAAACCAGATCGATCTGCTTGCAACACAGAATTCTTTTCCTAATATGTATTTTTGTTTGAACTTTAAGCATTTGACTAAATATATATAAAACATTGTTGTTAGGGATAGGATTTTAACTGGGGACGTGTATGCAGAGTAACAATAGAACTTTTTATGAAGACGAGCTTTGAAAGCACATGAAAGCTTTGATTCGGATTAAAAAGCTTCACTTAATGAACTTTAAACAAACCTTTTTTAATTTTATTTAATTAATTTTATGAAGCCGAGCTTTGAAAGCACATGAAAGCTTTGATTCGGATTAAAAAGCTTCACTTAATGAACTTTAATTAAACATAATTTAATTTTATTTAATTAATTTTATGAAGCCGAGCTTTGAAAGCACTTGAAAGCTTTGATTCGGATTAAAAAGCTTCACTTAATGAACTTTAAATAAACCTTTTTTAATTTTATTTAATTAATTTTATGAAGCCGAGCTTTGAAAGCACATGAAAGCTTTGATTCGGATTAAAAAGCTTCACTTAATGAACTTTAATTAAACTTGATGCCGCATAACCGACAAAAACTGTCAATATTTTATTATATTCTATTATTATATTATTTACTAAAATTAACTATACTAAATTTCATTAGAAAGAATAAAATTAAAATTAAGTATTCTATTTTATAACAAGCCTAATTACAGGAAAATACTTTATAGTAGTCCATATAATTTAATTGATTATATAAATTAGTCGTGAATAACTAAAAAGCCTATTAATCATTATATGAATCGGTTAACCTTCGTCATTTGATTTGATATCTTTAATAAATTATTACATATCTTTTAACTACCCATTTAGCAAAGTCTTAGCAATAATAAAAAACCAAAGTCTATATATAAATGTCAACCCGGCCAACGCAAAATTGAGTCATTTGGCGTTTCTATGAGTATTATTGTCTCTAAACGTTGCAATTATAACATTTATGCAATGACACAGTTATCGGTGCATGTGTGTGGATAAGTATATATAGAATACATAAATAAATATATATATATATATATATATATATTTCGCGCGCTTTATAAAGTTATAAAATGAAAAAACATGACTAGCAAAATATGGTAATAAATGCCATGGCATTTAAAATGTTATTAAAAAAGTCAAGCCGTGCACATAAATTGCCTGGCTGCAAATAGCAATCAACAAATAAATATATACATATGTATATATGTGTATATATAGAGATACTATTAGAGAGATAGACTATTTTGTCTAAGTAAGCTGTATAATTCTCACAGAGGTATGACGTCAGTTCTAGTAAGTAACTACAACAACAACAGAAACAGAAACAGATGCCAAAATACCACAAGACCAAGTTTTGCGTTACAACAAAAATCACAGCAGTTGCAATTTAATTGTTGTTGTAAGAATAATAAACAAGAAACAACTTCTAAAAACAACTTTCATTTTGTACTTGCCTCGAATAGAAACCGATACCGATACCGATACCAAAACCAAAACCGATGCCAATGGCAATGCCCAAAGTAAAAACAAAATAACAAACAAAACAGTTGAGTAACTTACAGAAAACGAAACCCCAAAGGAATGTGCTTAATTTTCTAATTGAGAATAAGTGTGGCCGGAAAGGAGGAACTGAGCCATGCTTGTAATTAAGCTGAAGTCGCATAATTAAATTAACTTCTTATTGACTTAGGGGCCCCCGTTGGGGAGGCCAGTTGCGGAGCGACCCCTCCAAGCATTGTACTTACTAAGTGGAACTGGTCACTGATCTGGATTAGCAACAACAGCAACAACAACAGCAACAGTCTTAACAACAACACGCTGTACCCGTCAACACAATCACCACACACAGAGAGCCAACCACAGCGCACCAGCAAGCAAAGTCGAAGCCGGGTCTATAGGAAATGTTGTGGGGACACCGCTGTACCAAAGCGTGACAGGCATGAATTAACAATTTGAATTAATGTCAGTTACTCATGGCATAGCTGCTGCTCTTGCTGAGAGTCAGAGAGTTAGAGTAGGTAGGGGAAGGTTGAGGGGGCTGCTTGGCCCACTAGCAGCACCACCACCACCAGGTGAGTGGCTTGCGAGTGGGCGCCCTGGTTGCTTAGTTGCACTTACTAATTTCTGGCTCTCCGGCCAACTGACTCCGACTGGCATTGATCTTTGCGTTTGAGTTTGCTGTTCGCTTGTGGGCACAAAATGAAAGGAAAAGTAAGTTACGACTTTGTCGAGTTACGAGTACTTTACGGGTAACAAGAGGGAAAGGTAATTGCATTTAGCCAGGCACCAACCAACAAACTACTACAGCAAAAAGGGAAAGGGAAAGGTTTCATATTTGATTTTTGTGTTTTTTTTTTGTTTTCTTCAGATTTACTTGGCCAAGTGTCAAAAAATGTGTGGCACCAACTGAGGTAGCCTGAGAGCGGCTGTCACAGTCACCATTTCCAGACCCGTTACCCGGTCCTCGTTTCCCGTACCCCGGACACCAATTCCCGGTTACAGCCAAAAGGCAGTCCCGGCTGAGCTGGCGCCAAATTAACCGGAAATGTCACAATGGGCGACGTGCGGCCCGCTGCCCGTTTGGAAATTATACAATTTTGTCACGTGACATGCATTAGAAATCCACACACACACACAAACACACACACACACACACACACATACACACACCAGTGGAAGACGTGCCAGACGACAGTCGCAGTCCAAACAAAAAACCAAACGAAAACACAAAACGACAAACAATTAAAGGCCGTCAAGAAGGAATTAACCAAATAGGCAAAGAATAAACGACAAATAAATTCCCTATAATCAACTCCGACATTATAAGTCTTGGGAATAAAAACTCTAACTTGTTTCCCACATACGATTCTATTGAAATTTTGTACACGAGTGTACAAATACCTAAGCAACTTGATATCGTAGTTTTGATTTATATACTGTTTGATTTATGTATTATAATCCCTGAAATAGTCTACTGTACTGATCTCAAAATGCAGCTGGACTCTTACAACACTGCTCTTCAGTTTTATATGCAGTTAATGAACTCAGCCGCACCTTTCAGCGAATTACCAAAAAAAATACCCTCTTTAATAAGCGCTTTCTCATAATTATAGGGCACATAAAAAGGTAGCCGCCCTTATATGTGAGTGTGAACATGTCAAGCCGGCTAAATGTCAACTAAGCACGCGAAATTCCAGTGTAGAACTTTCACTGCTAAAAGTCGTAACTGATATATGTACATACATACGTATATATAGTATAATAATTCCGTGCGGCAACGTCCAACTGACGCCAAAGTCAATGTCCCTGCGGGAGCAGAAGTCAAAGGGACGCCGCTGCGAGAAGCCGCAAAAGCGCGAGAATATTGGCGAAATGCAAAACCCGCTTTGAAGTCCCGGCCCAAACTAACTGAGCTGGCCAAAACCGATTTGCCATTTCATACGAAAAACTGTTCGCTTTTGAAGTGGCGTAGTTTTGCCTCTTAACGCACGTTCTTATGCACCTGGGGGCATTACCTAGCCCCCCCATTCCCCCTTACCAACTGCAAGATGGCGGAAATGCTTAAATATCAAAGGAAAAATAGCCGCACAACCAGCACACACACGCACACACCCACACACATGATAAGCGGGTGGGCCATAGAGTTAGGGATAAGGAAAGCGCAGGAAAGAAGGAGATGGACATAGACATGCATATCATATGTGGGGTGTGTGTTATTATTTTCCCTTTTGGGGGTTGCTCTTCTAAGTACGTGTGTGTATATGTGTGTGTGTGTGTGTGTGTAGATCTAAGGGGCACTTTCACTTTTCTTCACACCAAAGCTTTTGTGTGCTTGTCGCATTGATTTTTCTCTTCATTTCAGTTTTTTCCTCCTGTCTTTTTTTTGGTAGCATTTTATTTGTGCTGTTGGCATTTGATTGGAAGTGTTGACGAGGGTGGGGGCCATGTCTCAGTCTCATTGCCTTAGGGGTAGCAAGTCCTGGCAATGTATCAAAGCAAATTTGACAAAGGTTTGACTCGGACATCAAAAAGCAGCCGAATAAAGACATAAATGGGCTGACAATTGAAAATGATCACAGGAATTCAAAATGTGCAGTTAAATAATATCTGTTATAATGGTTAAAAGATACACTCACATGCACACCATAGATCTTATAGCATTTGAAGTACTTATTAAAACTCAATTTTGCTTCGTTGCTACAATATTTTTTGATAAATGATCGCATCACATTTAATTGCAATTTAAGTCTAGACTAAAAGATGGAATATAATAAATCTCTGCCACAAAGCTAAAATCTAAAATTAATTTTTTTAATTACTACACACATACATATGTACATACATATATACATTATTACCACATATACTATAAGACGGCGCCTAACTTGAAAACCCGCTAAGCCAAAACTGAAGGTCAAAACTGAACAGAATGGCTTGGAATGGAGCACACATAAATTGTGTTGTCTATAGAAACCGTTAATATAATTACTCATCTTGGCTCAGAGCTTCAAACTAAGTCATTCTAATTTCAATATCATTTTGAGCGTCGCATCAAAATCAAATTAGTTCCAAGCGTTGATTTTCTTTCTTTTCAGCTGTGTTGAATGTGTGTTTCGAGTGTGTGTGTTGTGTATGTTGTGTGTGTGGCGCTTCATGCTCGTTGATTTCCAGCTAATTTTGCGCAGCCACATAAAAAATCATTTCGAAAATTGACTACACAACAATGGACAGTAATTATAATGCGATGTGGCGCATTTATCGCCACGATCAGCACACATCCGTTCAGTTCTATTCTGTTTTATATACTCTACATAGTAGTTTGCAAGGTCTTGTAATTAGCTGGCTAATTTACATGAGATTCAAGCGAACATCCTTTGAAATCGAATGCTGACTCAGAGACTGAGCACTGAGCTTAAACAGCTGGCCGCTGCTGTGGCAGCGACAGTGGCAGAGGCAGAGGCAAGTCAAGCCGAACCAGCAGCATAAAAATTCTCAAGAAAATTTACCGCAAATAGTTGTGTGCCAAAGTAGGCGCAGAAAAATGCGACGACGTTCGTTGAGTTGGCCTATCAGCCAAGTGGCATCATCATCATTATCAACAACAACATCATCATCATCATCATGGAGGCAGGCTTGGCATGGCGTGGCGTGGTCACGTCAGGGCCATGAACTTGGCCATCGTTGCTGACCATCAGCAAATGCCGGACGTGGCCAGAGCCAGAGCCTGCGTCTGAGCCAAAGCCAGGCCCAAAGCCTTAGCCCGATTGTCAATGATAAAAAGTCGTGGCCAACAAGTGGCGCGTCCTCATTTGCATTGGCAGCGTAGAAATTCTTGTAATGCTCTGGCGACCCAAAAACCGCCCACACATGACATGACACGCTCTAACCCGCTCCCTTCCGTCCAAGGCCCCAGCAGCCCCTGCCCCCCAAATACGAGTACGGAGTACCCTTGTGGCAATGTGGCTGACTGCCTTTTGTTGTCATTTGCCGGCTGTTTTTGTGCATTTGCTGCAAATGGTCAAATTATTTCCTTTTCCGTATTTCTTTGCCCGTTTTTCGTTCCATTTTTTGTTGTATTTTTTTGTATTTTTCCAAAGCATTCACGCGCACGAAAGGATTTCTTGTAATTTGGCTGAGACTTGAAAAGCAGCTGGAAAGGGTTCTCAGCCTCCGCCTTAGCATCAGCTTCCACCGCTGCCACAGACTCAACGCTGATGAAAGGGATTTGTGGCTGCCACTGCTGCTGCTTTTTGGCGACTTTGCATTTTTATTTGTAATGCTTTTTTGCTGCTGCGCTGTGCTGTGCTAGCTGCTGCTTTTGGCGGGTTAGCAGGCAGCTTTTGTTTTAAAAGAAGCGGCATAGTACGAGTGCACATAAATACAGATGTACTTGTGCTCGCATTTGTATATGTGTATGTGTATATATGCATATGCAGCACACGGCAGATTGAATCCATTCGCGGCATTCGCCACATTCAATGGGTATGGCTGCCGCTGCCTCTGCCACTGGTCCTGTTCCTCTTCCTGCTGCTCCTGCTGCATATGCATTATGCACACTCATTACCCGCACCGCCATTCGCCATAATCCTTGTGCGCTCGTTCACTTTCATTTCGCATACTCATTCGCCTGGTTGTGTGGATTGTGTGGATGTGTGCTGCCTGCACTGTACTTTTTTATATCGCTTTTATTTCTTTCTTTTTCTTTTTATATTATTATTATTATTGTTGTTGTTATCGCAATTTTTGTGCCTTACCCTTGCCACTTGAGACATTGCTTTGTTCTGCTCGAAAATGAAGGGGTTATGGCTATAGGTACGCCAAAAGCTTTTAGGCGCTGTATTTTACTTCTTCCTGTGTCCTGTGAGCTGAGTGAGGGAGTTATACCATGCATTTGATGTGCTGAAAGTCCAGAAAGCCGCCAACTTCGAATACTGTGCTCCATTTAATTAGTTTTTAATTAGTTATCGATATATCGGAAGTTTCGATAAGTTTATAAATGGAATAGTGTTGGGTAACTCATCAAAACTTACAATATATTGTTATCTTATTGGAAGTTCTTCATTTTAGCGCCGCTAGGTAAAGTGTTCATTTGAGTATTTGATTTTGGTTTGAATTGAAGTGTTTCAATATGTTCGGCGGCGGAGAAAGTATTGATTGCAGGAATAATTAAACAATTGAAAAAATATCGAAGTGAATATCGAAGTGAATACTCAAATGGTTATGGGTATTCAGTAAACTTTCATAATATAAATTGCGCAAATTATATACAGATATATTCTCTTCAAACTGTTATTACTTAATTCAAATATGAATGCCTTGTGCTGCCAACTTGTTCGATAGATTGAAGCTATCTATCGAACAAGTCAGCAGCTCTTGTCATCTGATATTATTTTCCAACACTACGAACTATCAATTCTAGTGTCGATATAGTATTTATTTAATTATTTAATCAAATCAAAATCAGTTTCAGTTTCAGGAATCCCCCACTAAATTGAAAAAACACATGCTTTGTTAAAGTTCTCAATTTCGTAAAACCAACCTATAAAAGTGCCAGCCTAGATTTCAGTCTTCAGTAGAAATACGAAGAACTCACAGCATTTGTTTATATCATTTCTGTTTAATATACAAGCAATTCTGAATTAAGTCCGTAGCAGCCAACAAAGAGACGAATGCTGCAGTAATCCAAGCCGAGGATAACCAGTAGTATATGGACCAGAGACACCAGAGCCGAGGCCAAGACCAAGACCAGCAAGAACTCTGTCCAGTTCCAGTTGCCTGAAGAGGAAGTGGTTTGTGTGTTCGACTGTATCGAAAGTAGTTCGAGAAGTGATTGAACTTTTCCTATTTCAACTCGACTATGAACTCTGATGATGAATACTCGGATGAAGATCACGGCGATTCACATCGTTGCATAAGCAGCCCATCGTCGTGCATGAATTGCGGGGAGAGCGATGAGGACACTTGCACGGAAATCGATTTACCTGAGCGTCCCAGGCGCAGTGTCGAGGTCGATGAGTTCGTGTACACTGTGCTAACGTCGGATCAGATTGTGCAACACCAGCGCAACATCATTGATGAGGTCAACAATGTGCTGCATTTGTCGCCGCAGGTCACTCGAATCATATTGAATCACTACAAATGGGACAAGGAGACGCTCTTCGAGAGGTACTTTGAGAGCAGCCCACAGGAGTTCTTCCGGCGCGCCCATGTAGTGAATCCCTTTGCCACGCCATCCAAACTGAGCCTCCAGTCTGCGCCGAGTGCAAGTGGACGCGAGAAGATCTGCGGCATTTGCTACTGCCCCTGCGATGAGCTTATGGGTCTGGCCTGTGGTCATGCCTTCTGTGCCGTCTGCTGGAAACAGTATTTGAGCAACAAGACCTGCAGCGAGGGACTGGCCCACAGCATCACTTGCCCAGCCACCGACTGTGATATTCTCGTCGATGATGTGTCATTCAACAAGCTGGCCGACGACCCGGATGTTATTGCTCGTTACCAGCAGCTGATCACCAACACCTTTGTGGAATGCAACTCCCTCTTGCGCTGGTGCCCGGCGCCCAGCTGCACCCGTGCCATTAAGGTCAGTTACAGCGAGCCGCGGGCGGTGCGCTGTGAGTGTGGACATGAGTTCTGCTTTGGATGCGGTGAGAACTGGCATGAGCCAGTTAGCTGCTCCTGGCTGAAGCGGTGGCTCAAGAAGAACAACGAGGACTCTGAGACATCGAACTGGATAGCGCAGCATACGAAGGAGTGCCCCAAGTGTAATGTGACCATTGAGAAGGATGGTGGCTGCAATCATATGGTGTGCAAGAATCCATCCTGTCGCTATGACTTCTGCTGGGTATGCCTCGGCTCTTGGGAGCCGCACGGGTCCTCCTGGTACAGCTGCAATCGCTTCGATGAGGAGGAGGGCAAGCAGGCCAGACAGGCTCAGGAACGCTATCGATCCTCGATGGCCCGCTATCTGCACTACTACAATCGCTATATGAATCACATGATGAGCATGCGCATGGAGCACAAGCTGTATGCCAATGTCCAGGCCAAGATGACCGACATGCAGGAGAATATGAGCTGGATTGAGGTGCAGTTCCTCAAGGAGGCCGTCGATGTTCTATGTCACTGTCGTTCCACGCTCATGTACAGCTATGTGTTTGCCTTCTATCTACGCAACAACAATCAGAAGATCATCTTTGAGGACAATCAGCGCGATATGGAGATGGCCACGGAAAAGATCTCCGAGTGTCTGGAGCGCGAGATAACCGTCCAGAATCTCTATGAGGTGAAACAGAAGGTCCTGGACTTATCCCACTACTGCCGCAAGCGTCGCACCGTCCTTCTCTGCCATGTGCGCGAGGGCTACGAAAAGGACTGGTGGGAATTCATAGAGTAGAGCGGTTGTCGGACGGAAAAACCGCAGATAATCGTGCACTTTGATTGGCCTGACCCAAGGAATCCAGCATTTCTCTGAAGACTTTAGACTTAATTGCTTTTGGTTTGACCTAATAAAATGGCACAAAGCTGTTGGCAGCTCTCTGGTAGAGTGTTGTTAATCTGCCAGAGCTATCAAAATTCTACAGTTACATAATGCAATCGGAATAACGATGTGTTTTATTTGCAATCATAGTATATGTGGCATGGAATGCAACACTTAATGAAACCCAGCCAGAGTCCATAAACGATTGGCCTTTTAGGCTTTATAGACCATAAAACCTGACTAACCAATATCGAGTCAAATGATTTACCCAATTGCTTTCTATACTGAAGGATAGGCACCTCATAGATCTGCATTTGATGGTTTCGTTCAGCCTTTCGCTGTTGCTAGTCAAGTTTAGTTTGGCATCTTAATGACTTTTGGCCGACACTTTAGAGAGCACCAGGCTCTGTCTCTGGCTATCAACTCAATCACCATCATTATTTGTATTGTTTGTGTGTGTTGGTGTTGGTTACCCCCTTCTGCAACACCTTGCCTGCCTTCCTTACCTTCCACTGGCAATATGCGCCAGCTTTTGTAATTATAACATAAATCAATCCAATTTCATGTTATACTTTTTGGCGCAACAAAGCGATTAATGTCGACAATGCCACAAGATATGGCATGGCTAAAGGAAAAGCATAAATAAGCCATAGAGCCATGGCCAATAACGGAACGAAACGGAGCATTCAGACGGCGCATGCGCAGCGTTTTCATATGAAAAATATTTCCTTATCGCGATGCGCTGCAAAGTCGAAGTCAGATTCAGAGACAGAGTCGGAGTTAGAGTTGGAGTTGGAGCTGGAGCTGGAGCTGGAGTCGCCAGTCGCCGCCAGGTGCACGAGATTTACGGCAAACGGCAGCCAAGTCGTGCCCGTGACTGCTCCCTGCCCTGGCCTGGCCTGGTCGGGGCTGGCCTGGCCTAGCCTCGCCTGGCCTGGCCAAGTGTGAATTTTCGCACCCGTGATGAAGTTTCCAATTAAATTTTATTGGATTTCAAATTGAGGCTGCCAGGTAGTCAGCCAGTCAGACAGTCGCTCATTGATCTCCTGACTGCAGTGTCTGGCTCTAGGTCCCGCAAATATTTGCGCGCCATTGTTGTGGCAAGTGTTGAAAGTGGGCGTTACGACATCTGGCAGACATCTTGCCTCCCAGCCTCCAGTCTTGCAGCCTCCCACCCCACGCCACCCCGCCGCATCAACAAGTGCAAAGCTGCAGAGTGATTTCTTATGGCAGTTCAATGCGGGGTCAGCAACGTGGCGTATGAATTGCAGATGTTACCTTGCAACTGACTAATTTATGGATGAGTATTGGGCTGTGGGAACGCCTTTGCTGCCAAAATGGCTAATTGAATGGATATAGCGGCAATTAAAAAGCAACAAAGTTCTGGCCAAGGTGTTAACGAAGTGAAAGAGCCCAGTATCAAATTGCCATTCCTATTAGAGTGCCTAGCAAATGTAAAGTGTTGGAATATTAATGAGGCATTTTGAAAGTAGCCATTAATCCAATCTCTCACATGAATATTGTCTTATAAACTCTGAAGAGTGTAAACTTATAGGGAGAAGTAGAGAATTGTATTGAGCTTGTTGCTTTAAATTGGATTCTATTTGTAATTCTTATGGACTTCATCAAGTTCCTGCATGTTGTAAAATGTTGTAGTGGGGAAGTTTTGTGATGAAGTATTATCGCTTTGCGTTTTATCGATTGCAGGATTGCATTTTTCGATAACAGTGCGAAGAGCTGAGCTGGATTAATCGTGTATATTAATTTTAATCAAAGTGTGTGCAAATTGAATGCCACAGAACGAGGCAATACGAAAATCTGTACACTATTTGTCAATATTGGTTACTTCGACACCAGAGTAAAGGCAATTTATTCAAAAGTCTATAAAATAAAATCAAGATTGGGAATTCACCGTGTAAATGTTGCCCAATTGAGCACTATAATCTGGAAGTTGGAAGCTTGAAGGTGCTTTTATTCTTTTACAAATCAATATACACTAAATCAGGGATTTTTATCATTTATATAATACATTTAACTATGTTTTCTTTTAATTCCAATAAATATGGCAACTTAAAGAATAAGTTGAAGAACTTTAAGTATCATATTTGGAAGAAACAACGGCACACACAGGCATTCAAGTGCCATTCAACAGTTGCCAGCGCCTGGCTCATTCAACAAGTCAACAAAATAATAAAAAGAAAGCCGCAGCAAAGCCCTGGTAGTCCTGGTCCAGGTCCTGGTCCTGGTCCTGGTCCCTGATGCGGACCATCCACAGCCTGGTCAAGCTGTTCGAGTGAGTTGCTATTAATTTTATTTATTGGCCTCACTCTCAGCGCTGGAGCCTGCAGCCACAGCTTAGCGGTCACAGTTCGTGTCCTGCCTCCTTCGAGTGTCTACCCCGCCGCCCACTTGGGGCAGCTTATTGAATTTTTTATCTACAGTTTGTTTTTGTGCTTATGGCAGTGTCTTGGCGGATTTCTTTACGGAGCCTTAGCTATTTTTATTATGACATTTTTAGCATCGTCCTTATGGTCCTCGTTGCTCTCGTAGTCGCTGTCGGCCACTTCATGTTGTTAAATTTGCCTTACGACTTTGGCGCGTACTTTCAATTATATGGCATTGTCCTTGAATGAGTCCAGGCGCGAGCTGTTGACCAGACGAAGGTCAGCGCCACCCAATAACGACCCGGAAGTGTTTTAAGCTCTGGCTGATGCGGTTTTTAATAGAGCAACAACTGGGAAAAACTGTGTCACAAGTCTAACATTTGATAAAGTGTATAGAAACAAGGCTGGAACAAAATGCAGCCGGCTGGCTAATGCTGAACTTATCACTGGGTTTGTCAATTTGTAGGTACTTTCTAATTGCCTGCCAGTCGGTGTGACCACTTCTCAGCCTATCTGAGGCACATTAGTTGAGCCATTGAGCAAATTTTGCCGCTGCCATAAACAATCTGCAGACACGAGCTGGAGCTGCCGTGAGACGCGCCAGTTGCGGCATTTACTTGGCTGCACTGGCTCCATCTAACCGTCTCTAACTCCTGCCTCCTCACCGCCTTCGCCTACGTCTGCGTCTTCTCTGCTGCCACTGTCTCTGGCTGGAGCTCTGGCTCACTATCACTTCATCAGCGACGTGAATTTATGAGGCACTTTGCGCAGTCGCCGAGCTTCGCTGGCCATAATTTGCCGCCGTCTATTGGCGAGTGCACAAATTGCGTTGATATGCTGACAGGCGGCGCACAGCGGGGCCAGCAGCCTCCCTCCCCCTGCATCTCCTGCTGCAGTGGAACGTCTTCTAATGCGCAAACTCATTTGCCTATCGCTCGCAAACAGCAGCTGCAAAGTGCATTTTGTTAGCCAGCAATGGAGATGGAGATGCTGCTGCTGCTGCCGCTTGCTGCTGATCTTCTCAACTCCAGCTCAAACTGAAGCTCCAACTAAATTGAAGCACGCGCGCAGGCGTTTTAAGCGGCACAAAACCCAATTGAATTTAATTAAAGGCGTTCGGGCATAAGGCCGCTCTACAAGTGGCAACTGGAGAATGGAACGCAGTGGAGGGGGCAAAGCGGGGCTAGAGGGGTACACACATTAACTAGCTGTCACATTTCTCTGATGCGCGCGCAAAGAAACTCAATTTCAAATAAACAACTAATGAATACACCGAATTTTGAGTACACTTGCTTAACCAATAGGTTAGTTTAGGACTAGAACGGTTGTCGGCTTAGGACAGATTTAGGCTATTTGTTGGCCAACTGTAGTACTATTAGGATCTGAAGATTCCTTATTAAACAAAGTAAGGTAAGTAAACTCTTGGCCAAAAAGGTTTTCATCCGCATATTACGGATGAAGTCTTGTATCTTTCTAGGACTTAAGTCGGTAGATCTGAGAGGCTTTCAAAGAAAGGGATATTTAGGAACTTAAACCTTTAATGACAGATAGCTGGACAAGAGCGGAGCAGATTCTTAGCATACTTACTTATTTAATAGTGACTTCGAGTATATCGCTTAAGTTTGCATTTGAAAATCAAATCCCATTTCTAAAAACTTTATACTATGAATTTTTCATTTTCAATAATTCCTTGTATATTATCCCATCTAAGAACAATCAACAAATTTTATCCTTTAACCTGACGTATGGAAACCCTACTACAAAATATAATTTTATTTTTTTAATAAAACAAACAATCAACCTAACAAAAATGCTAAAAATACTTTATACCATCTTTTAAATTTTGGTACAACTTGTTATAATTTTAAAAAAAAATTGTCAAATTTGTGAATATTTTTAGCTGAATAATTGCAGACTAATAAATCATTTAGAATTTAATGACAGTGAGCTATAGATAGATAGTAGATCTATAGCATACTTACTTATTTAATAGTGACTTTGAGTATATTGCTTAAGTTTGCATATGAAAAACAAATCCCATTTCTAAAAATTTTATACCATTTCACTTTCAGTATTTCGTTGTATATTTAAAATCTGCCCCATCTAAGGATAATCAATATATATATTATCCTTTAACTTGACGTATGGAAACCCTACTACAAAATATTATAGCATTTTTTTAATAACACAGTAAACATTACAAAAATGCTAAAAATACTTTATACCATCGTTAAAATTTTTGTACAACTTGTATTAATAAGTTTAATTTGTCATAATTTTTAAAAACATTTGTAAAATTTGTGAATATTATTTGCTGAATAATTGCAGACTAATAAATCATTTAGAATTGCCAAACAGCTTTAGTATGTGTATTAAAAATATTTGCTAATTACATAGTTTAGTCATAATACCCCTTGTTAGAATATATTCACAACAAGCTCATCACACAAATTAAGCGAATTCCTCGGCTTTTGAGCTTTTTTTTTTTTAGTGCCTCTTGGCCGCTTATCATTTGCATCATCATCATCATCATCAGCAGCATCAACATCATCATCACCAGAGGCAGCACGGCGACAGTTTTTATTTTTTGTATTTATTATTATTATTGCACATATTTTGTTGTTTTTGTGAAAAAGGTCGTGACAATTTAATTAAGCGACATTTTATTTAATATATTGATTGCAAAGTGTAAAGCTTTTAATTGCAAAAATGGCGCACCTGCATACCCCTACCCGCATGCCCTACATACATACACATATATACATATATATAGTAGCTCTTTGTGCGTTATTGGTAATCGGAATCAATAAATTCAATGGAATTGTAAGCGCACATTGAGCCAAACTGTTTGCCCAGCCAATCCATGTCAGGCATTTAATGTATTTATATTGTATTTGATTATGCTCATTTCATTGCAATGATTGAATTGAATGCCAATGATGGACACTGAACAGCGTTGACTCTGATTCTGTTTCTGATTCAGAGTCTATATGCCCCCTCTTCGGGCCTGGCCGGCTTGTAAGAGCTGCCAACGAATCAATTATGCGGCATATTTTTGCTGCTATAAATATTTACGTTGAAATTAATTATTTTATATTAAAATGACCGCAATACATTTTATGGTCGAATGATGCCAAGAGTATTCCGCACAGGATATTGCAGCCGCACAAATACACACACACACACGCACACACACTGCTACACAGATTGTTGTTTGGAGTGTCCTGTGCTGTTGATTTTTGTGGCCGGCTGACTGCGGCTGTCCTGATTGACACCGTAAATGATATGCACATTATGTGCAGGATATGTCGCTGCCATCATGTGTGTGCCTGTGTGTGACTGTGTGTGTACTGCACTGCAAACAGGAAACGGAAATGGCAAGCATTGTCTGTGCATGTGTGTGTGTCTGTCTGTGCATTGCTCACAGAAATTGTCCACAAGCTGATCATCTGCATGTTTAATGACCAACATAATGTATTTTACTTGTTCAAATGTTTTAGTTTCTGATGCTTTCAAGTCAAATATTTGGTTAGTGACAACCTTTTGTATCATGACAGTTGGCATTTTAGAATCATTCAGTAATTGGGTTCTCGATTGACACAATAGTTAAGCTACTTAATTGTTTAGTTTGTGAATTTATCAAATTTAGCTACATTTCGTAACTGCATAGAATATAATGTAGCTTAAATAAGTAATTTAAAAGATAAGTACTAGTTAAAGCTGGTAGTGCACAAGTTATATAGATATGCAAAATATGCATTAAAGAAAATATATAAAATAAGTTTGGATCAAATTGATTTGCCAACTACAAAAAACTATTGCTAAATGAAGAAATTAAATTGGAGTGCATTTTAAATTATTTATTTAAGCATGCGATAAACTGCAATAAAAACTAGTTGAAATATTGTTGCATAAAAGAATTAATGTTATATGTCTATATGTATGTATATACATATATATATTTCAAAAAGTTTTAATATTAAACCAAGATTATTAAAACTACAGGGAAAGAGAGAGATCACAAAGATGGCTGCACAAAGAGAGTAATTCTAAGCCGTAGCTTAACCCATTTTAGGCAATTGTTCATCTTCTTCAAACAGTTCACCTGCGAAACTATATCATGGTAAAATTGATTTTAGCAACGATTCGTTTTTTTTAGTGCTATTCCCTAGAAAAGTTTTAATTTTCACATCATTCTAAAACATTTGTAATTGTTTTTGACGGCTTAAAACTTAAAACTGAAAACTGAATTGGAATAAATCTTATACCATCTTCGGTGTACAAAGTAAACCTATATGGCATTCAATATATGCCAAAATTGACACTCAATGAAAACCTGAACAAATTAAAATATATTCCTAAAATTGAATAAAAAGTACACAAAAGCTATATTCTAAATTTGGTTTAATTTTAATTTATATGTTTTTAAAACAAAATGTAAAAAATGAGAGAGAGTTAAGTTGTATTCCAAAAAAGAATAAACAACATTCAGGGAAGTCTAAAAAAACATTGTAATTTTCTTGGTTTAAATAATAAATATGCTAAAAATGAGAGAAAATAGCGTTTACACCAAAAAAGCATAAGAAAAGTTTACGGGAAGTTTAAAAATTAAACATCTATTAGTGTGGACGAGCTGATTGCCAAGTTAACCAATCAAGTCAACCAAAGAAGGTTCACTTTCATAAGATTTAACTTCTCTTACCAGTTACGCAACTAAATATTGATGCATTGAACAAAATTGTTAGATTTATGTGTTTGATTAGATACCTTCGCTCATTCCATTAGAATTTATCCCCTATACACTTGGTACATTTGCTGTTTCAGCAGCAGTCATGCCATATACACTCGTATACATATCACAATCAAACATACTACAAGGCACATCCCAACATCATCATCTCATCATCATCATCAACATCATCACATCTTCATACTCATCAGGCAGGGGCCTGGGACTGTTCCCATTCAGAATGTAGCTACACTCAAGCCCCTGGCCGGCAGCAACAGCAACAGCAACAGCAACAAGAATGAGAATGAGAGCTCGGCAGCAGAAGAAATGCTCTTTAAGGATCCACTTGTGTGCCTGGGCTCTCAAGTGTCCTTTGCATGTTAGCGAAACCACTCGAAAATATGACGCGTTTGCTGAAGTATGCAAAAATTGCACATGGAACAAATATGGGGACGCAGCTGGGCGAACAATGCCACAAGAGGACTACTGCACAACAAGAACAACACAAAATGTTTGTCGCTTTAAGTTGTTGCCAGCAGGCGAAATTCGTCAACAATTTGGGAATGCATATTAAACAAATACAACAACAGCAACGACAGCAACAACAATGGGCATGGTCATAAATTGTATCTGTATCTACGATGTCGGCATATCAAATGATCGTTCATTATGGGAGAAAACGGTGGCACCTTTGAACCGCAACGTCTTGACGGGGGCAGTGGGTGTGGGAGTTGTGGCATTAGGAGTACGTGTCGTCCAAGGGGCCGCTGCGGGCGCCGCCGTTGACGCCGACGCTCAATCAATCAATGCACGGCAGCAGCAGCAGCAGCAGCGGCAGCAGCAGCGACTGAGATTTTAGTCGATGGTGTTGGCGGCAAACATGAAATATCACACAGCCAAACCCTTTTTCATGAACATAAAGTTTAGGCTAACGATTTCGATTCCGATTTCCTGCACAAACGTGAGCGTAACCAAATTTGCTCTAGGGCTTGGCCAGAACAGAGAAAAAACACAACAAAAAAATCGAATTCAATTGCCAAATTATGGCTAGCAAAAGCATGGCCAATATTTCGCTGTCCCAATATTTGTAGCCGCAATTGTTTTGCATGACTCGGCTCGGCTCGGACTTGGACTGCATTTGGATTGCTAATCGATCATCTGGGCCATGTTTTGGCTGCATTTGTTGACTGCCCCGAGTTGACTGGGGTTTTGTCATTTCAGTTCAGTTCAGCTCAGCTTGGTTGTCATTTTTAACTGTCTTGCCACTCGGAGGCAGCCTAAACTACGAATATTTGCAGCGTGCTGCATTTGCCGTAATTATGCCCGAAAAAGTAACACGAGGCAACAAACAGCAAAACGCGACGTGATGATTAATTGTCGAATCGTGCACTCCGTCGGGGCTATTTGTTATCTTAAGGCGTTGAAATTATAAATTGTTTTGAGTGCAACCCCAAAAACCCAGAGAGATGCAGCGACAGAGAGAGGGCCAGGGGCAGACGGGACTGTACCCAAAGTCGATCGCATTTTTTGGGGCTTGCTCAGGTGTGAAAGGGTTCACAAAGGGTTCAAGCACGAATATCACTAAAAATTTGCACAGTCAGGCGATAAGGCATTAAGACTTTTCAGAGTGTCGGCGTTGAGTTACTGACAGTCAATTAAGATTGCGATAGATAATAAATGAGTTCGTTTTTTTAGCATAGGCAAAACATTTGCTCAAATTGTTGGCAGTAAAGTTCATATGCACTCAAAATATATAAGGCAACAAATTTCTGACAAATGTTGTGAGCTAAAAAAGTTGAAGTAAATTTCTAGATGAAGCCATGTCTAGTTCAAATTGTTAACTTATAGAAAATATATAGTATAGTGAATAAAGAAATAGAATATAATTAAAATATAATACGATATAAGATAGCCTTTTTTTTTTACATATATATAATATTTATTTAACAATTTTGAATTCAGTAACCCCTAGTAACACTAAATTTTTACATTTTGCTGTTACTCAAAGTTAACTTATAATGTAGTGTTGTATTTGAATATTTTATGTACATATCGTGGTTTCAGAGATTTTGTGGGTAGTCCTAGATGAAGGGGTTTCATCAGCTAGTTTTTATTGAATAGGTATGGAATGAATATATAGTGTACTAAAAATGTCGAATGCCAGAGTTTTCCACCGATTTTCCGACCATGTGGTCGAATTTCCCAAAATCGCTGATACACGTGTCGAATTATTTTACGTGAAGAGCTTTGAAAATGAATTTGAAGGTGATCGGACTAAAATTAGACTTTCGCCCATACAACCTTGAGACCCCCATTTTCCGCCCATGGGGGTGGATTTTCCAAAATCGGTGAAATATGTGTCAAATGAATTTTTGTGTAGATCTCTGAAAATGAGTTTGAAGCTGATTGGATGGTAACAAAAAAGTTTCATACAACAGTTTTCCGCGATTTTCCACGCTTGTGGGTGGAATTTTCCAAAATCCCGTCTTAGTGTGCACTTTCATCATAGATGGAACCTACTGTGAAAATTTCAGCATCCTAGCTCTTATGGTTTGGGCTGTGCGATGATTGCCAATCAGTCAGTCAGTCAGTCAGCACGAACTCTTTTATATATATAGATTATATTCGTGATTGGATATAAGATAGCCGGATCGAAAACCAAAATTCTAATTCAAGATTAGTTTAAATTGAATACCCCATCTAATTTTACATTATTCAACAAACCAAATATGATATTTATTGTGTTTGAAGACAAATTAAAAGAATATTAAATTCGGCTTGAAAGATCTTGTAGTTCACCTTTCAAAACAAGTATCTTTTTGGGTATATTTTTGACAGATATCATGTCATGTAACTGTCATAGCAGTAATTTGTTTAAAAAGTTCTTAGGGCAATCAAATTTGTAGAAATCTGCGTGCTTTTCAGAAGCACAACTCACCTTCAATTCACGATCTAAGCAAGTTTTCATAATTTTCTACTTATATGCATAATTCACATATCACGAATTACACATCGTGAATTCGTGTCTAGCATAATAAGATCTATAATTTTGGTTAATGCATTTGAATACTTTAAAGCTGTCAGCTGGGTTGACATTTCAAGAGGCTTCCCCCAGCACTCAACTCCTGGTCTTTGTGCACGAAACGCGCTGAAGTGCGTAAATGTTAAGTACACAGGAGCAGGCACATGCCCCATCGAGAGTCATCCCCATCCAAAACAGACTCTGGAGCAGCTGTCAAATCAGCACGTGACATTGTGTGACATCATTGAGCTGGAAGACGACGCGCCAAAGCGCCAAAAAGCCGCGACGACTTTCGCTTTATGCAAAAGACAAAGCAACGCCTCCAGCTCCAGCTCCAGCTACAGCTCCAGCTTCAACTGCCAAATCCCAATTGCGGCTTCTGTTTCACCCGGTTGCTGCTTCTGCTGGGTGTCAGGTGGGTTTTTGGGCGATGCTGTCAACGCTGCTGCAAGTGCACACTTGAGACATGGAGACGACTCCATGCGCCCAGGTAACTAAACCCAAACCCGAATCCGAACCTGAATCCAAGCTCGACACGTGGATTCAGTAGAGAGATGCATTCAGCACGTAATGCATAGATCAACATTCAACTGCTGTGTGTGTGTGTGTGTGTGTGTGTGCCGCTGCAATCACGTTAATTAAAAAGGTGCAAATTGTAAAACGCGCCGAGCGGCGCGTCGGGAATGCCACGAACCACGACGCGGAGCCAAGTGCTGCCAAAAGCTGACAGCTGTTAATGAACGAGCTGAAGTGTGGGTTTTTTTGGGGGGGGAGTGATGAGGTGCGGCAAGGGGTACACGCTGGCTGCAAGTCACGTGCTGCACGTCAGTCAGTTGCTTGGTAATTAAACGTATCATAATTTCTTATAGCGGCTATCCACCCACCCAACCAACGAGCTTTGCTCTCATACACACATGCAGTCCCTCCGCCCCAGCTGCCAGCTGCCACCTCACAGCTCCCGCCTCCAACTCAACTCCCACTTGCCACGTTTGCATTTTTACATGCATTTTAATATTAACGCCGAAAACGAGAAGCGACGCGTTGCAGACAAAAAGGATTTCACAGACCAAAAGGATGCGACGTTGCTTTTGGGCATGGTCTGCAATTGCGACTGTCCCAGTGTGCCCAAAGCCCCGCCACAGACGTCAGCACCGTCACCCGTCCCCGCCCCACTGCCCCTGCCCCTTCAACTTCAAGCAGCAGCCTTGGGGGCGGAGTATATTAAATGAAGTCTCCGTCGCGCAGGCTGGCGGCATTACAAACAACATTTTTTCTCAGCAATAAGAAAATATGAAAATTCATTTTTGCTCTTGCCGTTGCCAGTGCAACAATGGCGTCAAAGCAGCGACATAGCAACAACAACGACAACAACTGCAACAACAACACATGGACTAACATGCATCCAAACAACTGCAGCATGGGGCATGGAACATAGATGCTTGGTGGGGGAGGCGGCCAGGCAAGACACATTAATAAAATAGAAAACTTAAAAAGTATTTCAGCCAAGTGCATTAAAATGCTGTAAAAAGAAATTATGATATTTAATTTAGTCAAGTGGAGTAGTTTCAAAACGGCAGATGGCATTTATACGAGCAATAGAATTAAGTTTATTGCGATCGTGCTAATGAAAAATTCTTGGCAAACACAAGCTCATAAAAATTGTTGTAATGGAATTGAGGTCCAATAGATTTTGACTTGAGGCAAATGTGTCTATAAAAATGTTCTAAATTTTAATCAAAACCGTAATTTCGAACCAAAATAGAGCAAGATGATTGTATCAGAAGTATCTGGGTGCGTTTGTGTATTAGTAAATGTACATGTATTGGTGAGCTTTTGCCTGTAAAGCTTTGCACGCCTTGCATTGCACTTCTACGCTGAGCTTTGAGCTTTGAAGCGATGGCGTTCGTGTACATTGTACGTGTGCCTAATTTGCACACTGACTGGCATATGGCCTACTGGCATCTTGTTGGTTTTTGGGCCATAACTCTTTTTAAATTCCACTTTGGGGTATCACATAGATTAGGAGCCTATTAATATAATGGCTTTATTTAAGTGGCTTATCTTTGGGATGGACACAGGCCACGCAACCAAATTTTCGATCCGCCATATATCAAAGCTAACTAATATCTATCTACGCAGATCGCAATTGGAATTGCAATCACCGTCTAGTTGGGTAATGCCCCGCAGTGGTCGCACCACCTGCTGGCTGTATTGAATATCCTAAACCGTTCAATTAGTTTGCAATATCAGCTTGCAATAACTCAAAGTTTGACAACTTTCAAAAATATCAACTCAAATTACGGAGCTGCACTTGCACAAATCGTAATGTATGCGACTTGTAATTAACATTTCATAAATTTGCAATCGTGATAAGAACAGTTTTCCATTAAGAATCAATTAAAATGCAAAAAGCTGATCAAAAAGTGTTCACTTATTTGCTGCTGATGTTGTTATTATTATTATTATGATTGTTGTTGCTGTTGCTGGTATTGTTATTGCCTGACTGAGATGAAGTTATCGCGATTGAACCACTTTTCACACAAGATAAAGTCTTAAGTGTGGCAATAAAAGAAAAATGCATTTTTATTGAAATAACATAATTTACATGAAAACGCCAATAAATTGTCAGGAGATTATGCCTTGCCGGCCAACGCGGCGTATGCGCAACTCCGCTGCTCCATTAACCGCAAAACCAATAGAAATAAATACAAAAAATTGAGCAAAAAATATAAATATAGATGTGGAGCGATTTAATCGCTCGCTGTGCGCTGTTAATGAATTGAATTGAATTTTTGCGCTATCGCCAGACAAACAGACCCGCACAGACCTGGTACTGGTACCAGTACCAGTACCAGTACCAGTTCCAGTTCTCTAAAGTTCTCCAGTTCCCAACTGGACAGCCCGTGGGCAGCAGTTGTAGCTCTGTAGGCTTTGCGCTTTTTGATCTCTTCAAGATTGTCACTTTTGGCGTGGTCGGTCCAGCGTGCTTCGACCTAGCGCCACAAATAAAATAAACTCACTTACGAATGCTCTAGTCGGGATTGTTTGACTAGAAGACACCCTGTACTCAGAACTTAGTGGTCCCGTTTTATCATACTATCGATACAATCTTAAATCTTAGTTTAAAAGTTCTTGTTTGTTGGCAAACTTAATTTCGCTGTTTGACTACCAAGCAAGTCTACAGATTTATTCAAGGTTCTCACTAGCTCAATTTATTTATTTATTTTCCTGTTTAAATACAAAAACAGGAAACTATCTTATATTTAAAATGATGTATTTAATTGAATTACTCATTAGAATATACTTTCTTAGACTGGAACTCACAAAAGTCGAAGGATATTAATATTAGCTGAGAGATTTTCAGTATAGTCTTGAAATGATTTTTGCAAATAGACACAGAGATCAATGCACTATGGGAAATTTGCCCATTTTTTTGGCAATTATTGAAATTTTAAAAGTACTCCAATGAACGCATTTTATTTATTAATACATTAGGAATAGGTCAAACTAAAATGTTACATACCAGAAATGTTTATATTGCGAACAGCTGTTAAGATAACAGCTGTTAAACACAGCTCTTTCGACAGAAAATCACAATGTTAAGATGTGTACATTTTTAGGTGGTTTTCAAATGCCCATAACTTCAAAGGATATAGTTTTTGGTAAACTATTATTGATTGAATTTCATCTGTGACTATGGTATTATGTAATAAAAAAGGTAATATGTCAAAAAGTAGCTTGTTTTATAATCAATTTATTGAATTAAAAACTTCTCTCCAAAACACGTTCTGTGAATATATCTCAACTTTTTTTTTTTGCCACGCCCACTTTTCTTAGCCCCACTTTCTATTGATATTATAAGACCAATCCAAACACCAGACCAAAAAGTCTTGTTTCGTTCTCGAGTTTTTAATTAATTCCAAGAAAATGGGCAAATTTCCCATAGTGCAATGTAAGGTAGTATTTATGATTAATTTATCTTCAAATTGAAACTGGATCGTTTTTGTTATAAGCTTAATGTGCTTTATTATGCATTTCTTATCATGAATAATGTATTTTAGTGATATCAGCAAGGATAGTTGTCTAAATGGCTACTATGACAGTATTTGGAAGATACAATTTTTGTTTTACCTCAACTTAATCTTGACTGTTCAGTCTGTTCAAGCTGTCTCCATTTATATATTTATATATCTAAGCCTGTCCCAATTTCACAGCTACAGGGTATACAGTTGAAAAAAATATAAGACAAATCAGAATAAAAGTTATGCACTTGCCGGCAACTGCACTCAGAAATTTGCATAGACGTACGACTCTATTTTCGCTCTCTGTCTGTGTGTGTGTGTGTGTGTGTGCATTTGTACGAGTATTTGTAATTGTTTAATCGCACTTTGGTCATCTATGTGGGTTAGATATGCCTGGCGACCAAGCGAGCGAACGAGCGTGCGCCATGGAATTTGTAATTTAAAATGAAATTATATATATTTTTTTCAAATTGAGCGCGCGCAACGAGCTGCAATGGTGGCGCCATCTGGCGCTTGCAATGCGCAGCTGGCAAGGATGCCAGCCGGGTTGATGACTTTGCTAATAGCAAGGACACGGAAAGTTTTGTGCTTTTTTTCTGGCATATAACAGTTAAGGATGCAATGTGTTAAACTTTATTATAATGGAAATATCCTAAGGATAAACTTTTTAAATCTTTATTTATTTAATAATTTTAAATATATTAGGAAATATAAAATATATATTTTTGGAGCGTACTAACAAGTATTAGGCCTTCGGCTCTAATAATATAATATATTAATATTATAACTACTCTTATAACTTTATTAAGTTGATCTAATTGGTTTATAGGACCACTTTTTCTATTCTTTGTATAATATGCCACAGATTTTAAGGCTACTGTAAGAAAATAAACTTTGCATTTAACGTACACAGTCTGTGGCTGTAATTTGGTTGTAAGAAATGCCAGATATTCGATTTAAAGAAATTCCATCTGATTTATTAGGGGCTATTAGGGCGTACTAAAAGCTTCAAAAAATGTTAATGTAATATCTTTAAACACATAGTCGAAACCCTCAACAAACATCTTCGACCACATGCTGGTGTGGCTGGTTCTGCCTAATGCATTTTCAGCTTCTCTGGCAATAAAAACAAAAAAAAATCGAATATTTTTTTTCGAATGAGCAACGCCCGCATTCCAATGAAAGCGCCAGCAGCTGCACGAAGAGCAACAGCAACAACAAGCAACAACAGCTAACATGCAGGCACACACAAGTCAAAGAAATTTGCTGTTAATTCACGTATTAACCTCTTGACATTTGGCAGCAGCGTCGCCAACCAAAAGAAAAACAAGTCGACAAAATTCCAACATGGTGGCAATAACAGGGACAGCGGCTGTAGAGGGGCGAGGAAAGGGGTACGCGGCACAAGCACATCTGCCCGGCTGTGACGCTGCATAGAAACTGTGTCAATGTGCCAACAACAACAAATGTTGGGGCGTTGTGTGTGGATGTGGATGTGGATGATGTTGGTGGCATGTGGGAGGGCGAAGTTGCAGTTGGAGTTGGAGCCACGCCAAATGGAAAACCGCCGCGCCGCGTGTGTCTATGTGTCTATGAGTACGTGCGCCTCAATGACTTTCAATTAAATCAATATTCATCGTTTTGGCTGCCTCGGGGTCTAAATGGCAACGGGCGGCCCCGGCACAGCCCGGCCGGGCTAAGACAGAGGCAGGAATAGTGGCTGAGTTAGAGGCAGAGGCTTGAGCTAGAGGCTGAGACAGAGGCTGGGGCAGAGGCAATGGTAGAGGCAGAGACAGAGGCAGAGACAGCTGCAGCAACGACTCCGCTCCTTGATTAGACGCGACGCCGTAACGACAACAACAATAACAACAGCAACAACAGCAGCAGCTACAACAGCAGCATGGGAAAATGTGCAATTTTGGCCAAAAATAAATAGTCAAGGCTCGAAGAGACCAACCGAATGAGAGACATGAGCGGCCTGACCGAGCCTGGGCACATTCATTGCGCAAATTTTGTGGACTGTCTGTTGTGCAGCGAGTCTGCAATCAAAGATACACCAAAAAATAAACATTTGAACTACTTGCCCGAGCCTTTCACAAAAAAAACAACAAAAAAAACAAAATAATCCCAACACAGAAGGTGCCAGAGCCAAAGCAAATAATTAATGTTTGCCAATAATCGAAGACACCTTCAGCGTCGGCATGTTGGCAATTGCCAATTGGCAGTTGCAAGTTGGCAATTGCAAGTTGGCAATTGCTGATCGCCAGGTCGCCTGGCCTCTAAGCCAACTCGACAAGTGAGCCCGGTGGTCATGCAAATGAGGCATTTGTAATTCTTGGCTACAGTTAGAGGCTTCAAGAAGAAGAAGTTGGGAAGGCGAACACTTTTCGAATGACTTTTCGATTTTTTTATTTATTTATCTATGCAGGCTGATAGCTTAGTTTGTTAAACTAACATTAGTATATATATTTGTGCTGGCCACAAAGGCTTTCGGCTTTATTCAGGTTTATAAATGCAGCATGACTATTTTTTTATATATTTATATTATCAATGCTAAAAGATACAAATTGCTACAAATATCGGATATTTAACAAAGTAAATATGTATTAGGAAAGTTTAGTGTAATTACTAATTTGACAATATAAATGAATTCGTTCATTTTTAAAAACTGCAGACTCTTCCGATACAAAAAAAAAATAGTTAAAAAGACTTCTTGGACAATTTTATATATTTTCCAAAATGAATAAAAATGGAAATTTAGAGAAGCCATTGTTATGGTCTTGAAAATGTTTAATTTATATTATATTATATTTTTTATTTTTATGTTTTATATTATTATATTATGTTGGGTTTGCGAAAATGTCCGTCTGTCCGTATGAACGCAATTGTTTTCCACACTCTTGAAGCTAGAGCAACCAAACTTGGTACACAAGTTGGTGTATATCCTCAATTTATAAAGTGCCAAGATCATTCTGACCATTCCTTTGCATACTATAAATGCTGTTAATTTTACAAAGCACAGTAATGAAATGAGGTGTCTTTCTCTTACTTCTGTGCAATTCTTGAGCCCATGCAGCACTCACAGACAAAGCATAGGGCACCCAGCAAAATACCAATCAACCAAACCGCGATTGCCAAATAATAGTATTCCAGATCATTGGAATTCACCTCGTGGTATCTGGCACGGTTTACGAAGCGCAGTCGTCCACTCTGTATGCCGTGGCCAAAGCCATCGCTCTTCATCTTGAGCAGGATTCCAGCCTCAAACATGCGGCGCACATACGAGTTGAAGATCTTTAGGTAGGGGCGGCCATAGGCGGTGGGCATGAAGAAGGGCTGCTGGTAGATGATCTTCGAGAGTTTGTGGAACACTGGAACGCGTAGAAACTTTTGCTGGTAGAGTGTAAACTCGATGCTGTCCGCGAAGCCAGTGTGCAGCATGCTGGTGTTGAGCTCGCTTCGATAGCTGTCCACCAGCTGCTCCGGGGTGAGCACCAGACGCTTGGCCAGCTGCGGATGCAGATCGGGCAGCTTGTGCAGGAAGTTGAAGTCGAACTCGTTTTGCGGCAGCTTGTAGTCCGTGCCGTCCAGGTCATCGAAGCTGTTCAGCTGCTTGTCATAGAGACCCGCCGCCAAATTGCTGGAGAGCTGCGCCAGATAGAGATTCGTCAGCATTAGGCCAGCTATGGTCATCATAATGTACAGCAGCAGGAGACGCGGCGCTGGCAGAACAACCAGATCCCTGCCAGGCGGCAGAAAAAGTGACAGACGCAGTATTTGCAAGAAGGCGGCACTCAAATTGAGGCGTCTCCCGGAGAGCAGAAACAAGCCTCCGCTGCAGTAGCACACCATGGACAATACAGCCAACCAGGTGGCCGAACTGTAGGGCTTCAGCAGATACATATACCTAGGCAACAGCCTGGCCGATGGAGCCATCAGAAAGCTGTTCTCATGCCACAGCACAACGCTGGCCGTAAAATTGGGCGTCTCTGCCAGCAGATATGGCAAGAAGTCAACCTGGCGATTGTTTAGCGCTTCAATGGCTTCCCGCAAGGTCTCCAGCCTGTGTGTCTGTATGCTGCCATTAAAGTGACCAATGAAGTCCAGTGCCATGCGCAGCATATAGCCTGCATATACCACACGATTCTGTTGATCATTGAATAGAAAGGCACGCGGTGCCCCGCTTGGCAGTATGCCACAGTTGATCACAAATCGATGAAAGTTCCAAAGCATGCCACGAGTGCGATGAAAGTACTGCAGTGTATTCTCCATGGCCAACAGTCGCAGAGTCGGATAGGGCATATAGCTATAGAGCTCCTGAGTGTGCGGCAGCAGCACCAGTATGTGCACCATGCCCTGACGCCAGCAGTGCGAAAAGAGCTGAAATAGTTTACCCATCGTGGCCTCTGGATAAATAATGAGCACCTGTAGTTGCTGAACGCGCCACAACCATGCCGTTATATAGCTAAACATGCTGTTTGCATGTACATCCTCCAGATAGATAATGGTCAAGGCCCGCTCACTGAAGTTGCCCACGAGCACGAGCTGCAGCGCCGCATTGCTCACCCGGAGTGTTGGTAGGACTGGTTCCTTGGCTGGTAGCAGACGGTCAATAGCCGAGTTGTTGCCAAACTCAATGTAGACATTAAGTTCCATGTAGTACAAGGCATTGAGCTGATCAATGCACTGACTGACAAAGTTGCCCGGCAGCAATGTTAGATTCTGTAGCGTGTTTAGGTAAAGTAAATCCATGGGAATCGTTTGGGCCAGCAAACAGTTTACCGGCTGCTTTTATAGTCAAATTACAGAACACCATTACAACATAAAATATTTATTTTGATGTGACAAGTGCATAATTAGCGATACAATGACATTAAATGTGTTATTTCATGCGCCACCTGAGCCACTCCAGGAGGAAACACAGCCCGGCCAGTGTCAAGCCTACTGCCCACAATAGAAAGGCATAGAAATAGAACTCCAAATCGTTGGGTCTCAGCAAAATGTCCTCACTTCTTATAATCTTAATTAGGCCACTTTCGATAGTATGCCGCCATGAGTCACTCTTCATCTTGGCCAAAATGCCACAGTCGAAAATGCGCCTGAGATACACATTTAACATATTTCTATAGGGTAAACCGGAAGCCACAGCATACGACATGAGTAAATCCAAAAAGGCATAAGGTATTACTTTGAAGCGTGGTACTTTCAGCAACTGCTGTGCATATGATGCGAGCTCCATGCGATCTTCAAAAATAATATACATATAACTAGTATTCATATCACGCCGAGCAGCATCCACTGCAGTTGCTTCTGCTACTAATATGCGGTTGGTGACAGTAGCTGGGAGGACATTTGACTGCTTCAAATAGTCTGTGTAGTACTGGCCCAGCAATATATGATATGGGGAATGCGCCAGATCCTCTATGGTATTGAGTTGTGGTTCAAACAGACCCGATGTAAGCATACTCGACAGCTGCGCCAGATAACAGTTGGTCAATATAAAACCAGTGAGCATCAGTATGAAATGTATTGTAATCTGTTGCCAATTGACGAGTCTGACCTGCGGCCATGACAGATACAATATATGGCACCAGCTACTCAGGAACTGGACACCGATCTCCGGCCTGTCATCCCCATAGCTGGCATATAGCATTAGCATGCCGTATCCTACGGTTCCAACTACTGCCAACCACAGGCTCCAAGTAAAAGGACGCGTAAAGTACAAGTAGCTGGCAATGGGTCGGGCATAGGGCACTGCCACATATGCCTTAAGAAGATAGAGCGGTGACGTCCTACTCAGATTCCAGAGCAGCTCTTGGGGATGACAGCTAAGGTCCATGCCTTTGCGTGTCAACAAGGCAATAACATATTCAAAATCTCCTGTTCTTAGCGTATTCGGCACGATTTGTAGTGTAGCGTTGTAATGTCGTATAAAGTCCACAAAGGCATCGTACATATACCCGCCAATGACAGGTTCTCCCTGACGATTCACGTACTGCACCATGCGGGGCTCACTTGTAAAGTTAATTGAACGGATTGGAAACCGATGAAAGTTAAGCAGCTGCCGCCATCTGGTGAGGTAATCTTCAAGGTGTATCAAGTCCAGGGATCGAATGACGGGATAGGGCAGATAGCTATACAATGACACATTCTGAAATTGTTGATAGACCAGCAGCACATTGATGAAGCCCTCTCGAAAGCAGTAGCTGTAGAGATCCTTCTGCCAAGAGCTGGGTTCCTCTGTTGTAATGAAAACTATGTGAAGCTCGTGTAGTTCCCACAGCAGGAGTGGTAAGAATTGGCGAACAAGATCATCAAGGGGCGGCGTTTTAATATATACTATGATTAAAGTCTTTTCAGTAAAGCTGCCAAGCACTCTGAAATCATTAGAAGTATTTGCTGATAGCTCTAATTGAATCTTGGGTGTGCTGAGAAGCTGAGAATCAAAGGATTCCTGAAAACTATTCTCCAAGTTAATAAAGATGTTGAGATTTATTTTGTAGGCAGCGTTGATTTGCAGCAAAACTTGTGAGAGTCCAGTTGAAGGATTTGTTTCAGAATTACCAGCAGATACTATGATGGATTTAAGCAGGATTAACACTAGAAGCAGCGACTGCATTATGTTAACAAACTGAATTCAAAAGTGAAGTAATTCAAATGGTGGCTGGTCTTCACCGATTCGATTCAGAAATCCTTCAACGCTGGAGTTGTAGTCTTAGCCAGAACAGCAGTCAGTCCTCGGTGCACGTCTAAAGGACACTATGCCTGTTTGAGTGTGGGCAGCTTAGTTTTAATGCATCCTGCTGATTCTTATCTAGCCTTAACGGCAATTACGCCTAGCCAATATAATCGCCAAGTCCACATTTACATCCAAGTTCAAGTCGTGCGCGGTTGCTGCACTCCCAGTCAGTTAAGTCAACTTAACTTGGCCTTATCGCCCATCTACAAAATTGCCCCTTGACCACGACCGCGTAATTATTTGTGGCTGCAACAGGAGCTAGGGGCTGGGACTGGGGCTGGCTGCTTGTTCTAACGTGACCGCTCCATTGACAAGTATCATAGTCGACTGTTACCCTGTTTCCCTTTCTTGTTGTCGAATTTCGAAATCATTTTCAAATTTTTATGCCAAAATCATCTGTTTACCCAAAATATTCTTAAAAAGGGGTTATTAAATCTGTCAAAATGTATGTAACATGCAGAAAAAGACATTTCCGACCCTACAAAGTACATATATTCTTGATCGGTATCAATAGCCGAGTCGATCTGGTCATGTCTGTCTATCGTCCGTCTGTCTGATTGTATGAATATGTCTATCTCAGGAGCTATAAGAGCTAGAAGCACCGGCTAGGCACAGGTCAAGCTTATTTCAGATATTCCTCCCCCCACACCCCCGCAATTCGATACTAACGTTTTTACAGCAACAATTTTTAAGATATAGCTTTACGATTTTGCATGTATAATACTTGGATCACTCTTAATCTACTGTGCAAACTTAAATTCGATCGGATAATAAACACGGAAGTTATCAACAAACTAAATTCAGAACTGCGGAGCGGGAAAGCAGCAGCGTAGCCGCCATTTAAATTGTCTCGCTTACACTGTATTGCACTGCAATGCCCTGTGTGTGCGTATTTGTGTATGTGTTAGTGAACGAAGATGTATTTGCAAATTTGGGACAGGGCGTCTCATAGTCAGGTATACTCAACCAGAGCATTCCTATTCTCTTAATGTTAAAGTATTGTGAATATAATGATATTAAGGAAATATCATTTTCACCAACACTTGATCTTAGTCTTTTTAAACTCTGTTCTTGAAGGGAAAAAGAGTATATTGGGATTTTTTAATCCCTAAATCCATTATAATTAAAAACTGTAGACTCTCCCGCCAATAATTAAAAAGGTTTCTTGTGATTTGAGAGATGTTATGGGGATAGGAAATTTAATCACGATTGGAACTTGTCAGCCTTAATTTTTTTATGGCTAAGAATATATTCCGCATGGTGATAAGTTAAGTTTCCTCCAAGTAATGGGATTTGCAAAATGTTTGGATGTCAAAATTTATTGATAAAAAAAAAAACTTTTGCAAATACCGTAAAATTAGTTTATAAATATTTTCTTGAATATAATAAATCTTGTGAACATAAGAAAACTATTTGCATTTGAAATGTATACTTTGATATAACAAGCGCATAATTAGCTAAACAATATATTATTTCATGCGCCACCTGAGCCACTCAAGGAGGAAAGCATAGCACGGCCAGTGTCAAGCCTACAGCCCACAATAGGAAGGCATAGAAATAGAACTCCAAATCGTAGGGTTTCAGCAAAATGTCCTCACTTCTTATAATCTTTATTAGGCCACTTTCGATAGTATGCCGCCATGAGTCACTCTTCATCTTGGCAAAAATGCCACAGTCGAAAATGCGCCTGAGATACACATTCAACATATTCATATAGGGTAAGCCGGAGGCCACATTAAACGACATGAGTAAATCCAAAATCGCGAAAGGTATTAATTTGTGGCGTGGTATTTTGAGCAGGTGCTGTGCATATGATATGAGCTCCATGCGATCATCAAGAGCTATATACATATAGCTAGTATTCAGACTATTACGAGCTGTGTCCGTTTCAATTGGTTCTCGTATGACTATACGGTTTCTGACAACGAGTGGAAGGGCATTTGACTGTTTAAGATAAGCTCCGTAGTACGGGGCCAGTAACATTTGATATGGGGAATGCACCAGATCCTCTATGGTATTGAGTTGTGGTTCAAACAGACCCGATGTAAGCATACTAGACAGCTGTGCCAGATAACAGTTGGTCAATATAAAACCAGTGAGCATCAGTATGAAATGTATTGTAATCTGTTGCCAATTGAAGAGTGCGACCTGCGGCCGTGACAGATACAACAAATGGCACCAGCTGCTCAGGAACTGGACACCGATCTCCGGCCTGTCATCGCTGTCATAGCTGGCATATAGCATTAGCATGCCGTATCCAACGGTGCCAACTACTGCCAACCACAGGCTCCAAGTAAAAGGACGCGTAAAGTACAAGTAGCTGGCAATGGGTCGGGCATACGGCACTGCCACATATGTCTTACTAAGATAGAGCGGTGCCGTCCTACTCAGATTCCAGTGCAGCTCTTGGGGATAGCAAACAAAGTCCATGACCTTGCGTGTCAACAAGGCAATAGCATAGTTAAAATCTCCTTCCTTTAGAATAATCGGAACGAATTGTAGTGTAGCGTTGTAATGTCGTATGAACTCCACAAAGGCATCGTACATATACCCGCCAATGACAGGTTCTCCCTGACGATTCACGTACTGCACCATGCGGGGCTCACTTGTAAAGTTAATTGAACGGATCGGGAACCGATGAAAGTTAAGCAGCTGCCGCCATCTGGTGAGGTAATCTTCAAGGTGTATCAAGTCCAGGGATCGAATGACGGGATACGGCAGATAGCTATACAATGACACATTCTGAAATTGTTGATAGACCAGCAGCACATTGATGAAGCCCTCTCGAAAGCAGTAGCTGTAGAGATCCTTCTGCCAAGAGCTGGGTTCCTCTGTTGTAATGAAAACTATGTGAAGCTCGTGTAGTTCCCACAGCAGGAGTGGTAAGAATTGGCGAACAAGATCATCAAGGGGCGGCGTTTTAATATATACTATGATTAAAGTCTTTTCAGTAAAGCTGCCAAGCACTCTGAAACCATTAGAAGTATTCTCTGATAGCTGTAATTGAATCTTTGGTGTGCTGAGAAGCTGAGAATCAAAGGATTCCTGAAAACTATTTTCCAAGTTAATAAAGATGTTGAGATTTATTTTGTAGGCAGCGTTGATTTGCAGCAAAACTTGTGAGAGTCCAGTTGAAGGATTTGTTTCAGAATTACCAGCAAATACTATACTGGATTTAAGCAGGATAAACACTAGAAGCAGCGACTGCATTATGTTAACAAACTGAATTCAAAAGGTGGCTGGTTTTAACCAATTAGTTAAATAAAAGATACTGAAAATCTTCTATGATGGAGTTCAGTTTTAGCTAGAACAGCAGTCAGTCGTCGGTGCACGTCTAAAGGACACTATGCCTGTTTGAGAGCAGGCTGCTTAGTTTTTATGCCTCCTGCTGATTCAGACTAGGCCTAACGGCAATTACACCTAGCCAATATAATCGCCAAGTCCACATTTACATCCAAGTTCAAGTCGTGCGCGGTTGCTGCACTCCCAGTCAGTTAAGTCAACTTAACTTGGCCTTATCGCCCATCTACCAAATGGCCCCTTGACCACGACCGCGTAATTGTTTGTGGCTGCGACTGGAGCTGGGGGCAGGGACTGGGGACTGGGGCTGTCTCTGCTTGTTCTAACGTGACCGCCTCATAGCCAAGTGTCATAGTTATTTCTAATAAAATTGCTTGGCCAAAAGGCAAATATTATTCAATTGAATAAATGGTCCCCAACTTATAGCTGATGTAAGAAATTATGTCAGCTAGATGGCATGCTAAGATTGTTAGGTAATGATTAACACTAAGTTTCTAAATACAAGTATTTGCCAGTAAGTAGCGAATACACAATTTAAAAGATTAATAAGCATTTATAATTGTTTGTTTTGGAAATGAGAATGTTGGAACAAGTTTACTAAGCTTATTAGAGGGTTTACAAATCTTAAGTTATAAGTGAGAACAAAGCTATAAATAAGTTGATATTTTATACATAAACTATGCACAAATTGGTTTTTTATATATCTATATATATGCTTTTATTTTATAACTTAAACACACTTCTGATGCAAACATTAATTTAATAAAATATTTATATTTTAACAATCTTTTGTCTTATCTTTTGCTTTGAGTTGAATTGAAGTCTTGTGACATTGATTTTAGCCACTTCTGTGCTGTGGTTGCAACGTTTGAAACTTGTTAGCCCACAGCAGCAGCAACAACAACAACAGCAACAACAGCAGCATCAACAGCAACGATTGCAAACAATTTTAAATTGAAATCGCTCATAAATTCTGTCACTAATTGTAAAGAATGGCAGACCTTGAATTCAAATCAACGGCTCAGTCAGCCAATGGCTACTGCTAAGCAAATGTCTTGCAAAATTATGAAGCTACACAAATCTAAAGAAACAACAACAGCAACAACAACAACTACAACAAAAGTAGCAACAGCAACAACAATATGCTATAACCATTGTATTTGAAAATGACGATAAATAAATATAAATTTCAAAGGCAAACATAAAGAGCTATTGACTGTTGACTTTTATGAACAATTAGGCGGCAGCCACTTAAAGAGGCGAATATATTGAGATACAGATACGCAGATACAGATACGCTATAGATACATAGATATACAGATACCGAGCGTTTACGTATAAGGGGCATGCACACACATGGTTAATGGGCCACTCTATGGGTTCTCTATGGGCCTGGCCAACAATAAACTGCAATTGATTAGATCGACAACTGCAGCACGCAACCGCAACTGGCAACTGGCAACTGGCTGCGGGTTGTGGGGGTGTGTGGTGGGAGGCGTGTCGAGGGCGTTGCAAACTTGTGTGCCTTTGGACTTTAATTAATGCATTCAAAGCATTTATGCAAATGGCGGGAAATAATTTATCACCCATTCAAGACGCAACAGCAACAATTGCAATAACTGCAACAACAACAGCAACAGCAACAACAACAATCAAACCTTCCATCCAAGCATTGCAATATGCAAAAGTTTTGTTCATTAGCGTAACGCCCACGCAGTTAGCATTAGGTGGGCGTGGCCACAATCCGCACACGTTCTCTCAAACAATTTTTCCATTTTTTTTTCTAGTTTTTCGATTTTATTTCTATTTTTTTCTGTTTTTTGGAGGCGGCTTCGTTTGATTTACTTTGGCTCAGCTGTCGAGTTGATTTTATTGTTGTTGCATTTTATATAATTAGTACTTAATTTATAATTTTTGTGCCGCCAATAATGCACTCAATTGTTTAGATTGTTGTTGCTGTTGTTGTTGAGAAATCGGCGCAAGGTTAGCAGATTACAGATTTAAAGGCTGCTCTGAGCTGAGCTGAGCTGAGCTGAGCTGGGTTGGGTCAAGATGCATTTGTGTGGGAAGAGATATTTCTCAGCTCTGGCGCATTTTTGAGTTGAGAACCGAGCACTAATAAAATGAAAGCCAAATTGCACTTTTGAGTAAAATTACAATACAAATATCATTGTAGCTACGATTTGGAAGTAATTGGAATATATTATTTATAGTCTCTGTAATAGATTCTATCAGTATTGCTTAATATTCTCTTAGACAGTTGAATTTCCCTACAAAGAACATCCCGAACTTGATTATTTCAAATTATTTAATATTTAGATATGCACTTAGTTTAATTATAATTTTTTTTAGCTATATAAATATAATGTAGCTACATAAACAATTTGAAAAACATAACAATATGAAAATAGTAGTACACCAGTTTAATAAATAAATATGCAAAAATTTACCAAAAAAAAAAAAATTATTTAAAAAATTATTTATTTAAAAACTTTTTTTTTTAAATTATTTATTTATAAATTTTTTTTTATTATTAAATTTATTATTTATTAAAGTAATAAATAAATATGCAAAAATTTACCATAAAAAAAAAATATTTATAAAATTATTTATTTAAAAAAATTTTTTTTTTAAATTATTTATTTAAAATTTTTTTTAAATTATTTAGTTTAATAAATAAATATGAAAAAATTTACAAAAAAAAAAAATATTTAAAAAATTATTTATTTAAAAAATTTTTGTATTTTTTTTAAAATTATTTATTTAAAACAAAATTTTTTTTTTTTTGATATTTTTTAATGCTATTAATTAATAAACTAAATTCTTAAGAAAACCAAAACGTAGTTTAGCTTTGAAAACCAGCTTTTAAATATGATAATTTGTATTAATTGTATTTAAATGTAATTAAAAATATAACAAATTTTAGCTATATTCAGGCCTGTTACCATTTCCGATTACTTTACATTCCGAATCGGTTTTAATCATATTTTGCCATTTCCGAAATGATATGACAACCAGTAATCCATTTTGAAGTAGTATTTAAATAGTTTTCGTTTCATTAACTCAACATTAAAACTTTTGAAGTCAAAATTTCAATATTTAAAACAGTTTTTAGTTGCAATTCGAAATATTGGGTTCAGAATCGAAATTGCAAACAGAATTGATTGTTTTATTTATTACCAAAGTCTGCTAGCCATTTAAGTGCTCCACTTTCAATCGATACACATTTAAAAGGTCATTTTTCTTTGACTCCCCCATTGGTATTGTCAATCCGTTAGTAACGCCCACACAATTCGACACCCACTTTTGCTGGCAGCGAGCCACAAAACTTGACCATAACATTAAAATAACAATCATCTACCAGTTACTTATCGCCACATCATAGAGCACTCCCCATGCCGCCCCCAGCATTCAGTATACAGTACAGAGTATAGAGTATAGAGCGCCCAGCACCAATCGTAGCCCAACGATCTGTTTAAAGTCTAAGTATGCCCCAGAGCAACATTTGAGTTATTTCGCAGTCAGAGTTGAAACTGTAGCCGTAAAATCAATTTTCCCAAAACGTCTACAACTTTATCACACAGTCCTCTTAGTCATAGTCTCTGAGATGTAGACAGACTAAGCACCAGATTTGAAGCAGCGTCATGCCAAATGCCAAGAGATTGAACATTGAACATTGGACAACGGACATTGGACAGCAGCTCCATCTGCCATCGGTCAATCAGCAACTTCGGCACTTATATAGCTTATGGCTGGCAGCATTGGATTGGCATAGGAAAACACTTAAATTTCTGTTATCGGGCTGGCCATATCAATTGACTTTTCGGTTCAACATAAATTATATGGCCCGTACCATCAAACGGTGCCAAAGACAATAATTCACAATCGATCGCTGGCTGGGAGTTGAGGAGTTGAGGAGTAGGCGGCGGTGGAGCATTGCAATCCTTCGCAAAAACTAATATCAGAGATTTGGCTAAATGGGTCAGAACGGCTAGCAAAAGATTTGCCATTGCAATTGGGAAAGTTATCGGGGGAGGGGCTGCGGTCAGTGATAATGGTTTCATCGCCCAGCGAATGGGCAAGTTATTAGCGTGACCGGGGTTAATCAAAAAATTGCTGACCCCTCTGAGCGCACTTGTAGCAGCGATGTCTGGCCATAGACAACCCCGTGTGCATTAAAATTAATTGGCTATCATAAAATTGTGGCTGCTGACCAGCCAAAAATGTATATATATATAAATAAAAATATAGAAAAACAAGAAATTGCTTAATCAGAGAGTAGGCGCATGATCGTACGCTTAAAGGCGTTGGCTGGCCAGTTTGAACTCTGTGGAAGCCAAGTTAATGGGCCGTAAATATTGCTACGGTAAAAGTCAAGCGATTGTGCGCCTAATTTGTCGCTTGCCAGGCCAATCAGCCCGCTAGCAGCAACATGTTGCTGGCAAACGTAGCATAAACAAGTGCAGCAGCAGCAACAACATACAAATAAACTATGTGTGTAAGTGTGAGTGTGTGTGTGTGTGTGTATTGACTGTCAATAGCTGACATTTGCAACGGTCCAATATGTTTGACATTCATTGGCGAGCCGCATGTTGCCAAGTGGCTGACATTTTGCCGCTTGCATAACAGGCAGCAACAGCAACATCACCGACAGCAACAGCAACTGCAACAGCAACATCATCAACATCAACAGCAACAGCAACAGCAAACAAGCTGGCAAATCAAATTCACTACATCAACTGATTGCACTTGTTGCCATCGTATGCCACATGCAAATATTGTTGGTAATATGATGCCGCAATAAGTGCGTCAACATATCATGCGCTCCACCTGAATGACAACATTTTTTCAATATCCTTCTTTTTTTTTTAATTTGAATTTTATGCGTTTATGCTTATGGCCAATGCATGCGGCCATAAAAATCATTTAACAACAATTGTTGATTGATTGCCAACAATTTTCAGGCGTTTTGTTGCAGGTGTCGACATGTTTTCAATTAACTTTATGATTTTGAAGCCTAACTATTGAATGTTGTTGGCTTAAACATATGGCTTGGAGGAATAGGATGAGTCTATTAAAAGAATATGATAATAATAAAGCTCAAACTTATGCACATTTTGAGCAAAACAAGGTCTATAAAAGTCATATAAAGAATACTACTGCTTAGAGCTATATATTTATATTTAAAATATAAATAAATTGCATAAGCTTTCAGCTTTTAAACACTTAAAAGAATTCAATCTCAAACAATGAGCAATTCTTTTATATATATATATATTTCAAAATACTGTACTATATACCTGTTATATAGCTCTATAGAAATCAGCTTGTTAGTTTAAGTTTTGCAAATTTTAATCTATAATATATAATTAAGTGAATGTCTGTACTGTATGTAATCGCGATAAACTTTGAGCCAAACCGTTTAAAGTGATCTTGATGAAATCTTTTATAATATATTCCTTGAAGTCCAGGGAATGTTTACAGCTATAGTTTGTTGTGTCATCACCACCCCCACACAACCACCCACTTACATAAACTATAAAATGATAATAAATTCATGAGCTATAATTTTACATTAAATAACAAACTATAATATCCACGAGTGTTAGTGTGTGTAAGTGCTGTAAGTGTGTGGGGAAGGAAGTTTCATAGTCACTTTTTTTACCGTTGCCCTCGATCGATAATAATAAATATTTATAAGAATCAAAATTTAAATAAATATAGTTAGGAAATGCGAGCAACGCCGCGGGTATACGCTAGTAAAGAATACAACAATATATAGAGCTATATATTTATATTTAAAATATAAATAAATTGCATAAGCTTTCAGCTTTTAAACACCTAAAAGAACTCAATCTAAAACAATGAGCAATTCTTGTATATATAAATTTCAAAATACTGTAATATGGCTGAAGGCTTCTTGCAGGCAGCTTTATATAAATCACTTGTTAGTTTAAGTTTTGCAATCTTGGCTTTTAATATTAATAAATATATAATTAAATAAAATATTTAAAATATAAATAAATTGCATAAGCCTTCAGCTTTTAATATTAATAAATATATAATTAAATAAAATATTTAAAATATAAATAAATTGCATAAGCCTTCAGCTTTTAAACACTTAAGGAATTCAATCTCAAACAATAAGCAATTCTTGTATATATATATTTCAAAATACTGTAATATATACATGTTATATAGCTCTATATAAATCGCTTGTTAGTTTAAGTTTCATTAATAATAAATATAATAAAATGTAATATTTAAAATATAATAAAATGGAATAAGCTTTCAGCTTTTAAACACTTTAATAATTCAATCTCAAACTTACCACTTTTAAATATTCTGAAGTTTAGTTTCTCTATGCCAAGTTCTCTTATAAAATTTCAGTGAAATCCTTAGCTAATATCCTTGGTACATATGGGAGCTGCAATTTTTTAAAAATTAACTAAAAACGCTTGAAATAAACTGAGCTTAACTAATAAATTATGTTTATACATAAAATGTTAATTAGAAACCATAAAACAATCTTGAAATGTTGATTGTATTATTAATTAAATTCTAAAACAAAACAAAAAAAAACTAATAAATTGTTCCTTCTAATTGAGGTTTAACAATAATCCAGTCTAGATTTTAATGTTGTTCTTAATTGATTTTATTATATTGCCCGTTTTTATGTGTTTCGGTTAGCTTTATTTCTATGGTGTTAAATTGCAATAAAAATCAGTAGCAATGAGCAATATATTTTAATGTTTCTAGTGTCTTTTTATGCAGCATTAATACTATACATATATATTTATTTCAACTATTAGAATCCGTTTTCTATAATATGTCATGCCCCTGAATTCCATGTTATCTTAAGCGCTTTGTCATATGACTTTTAGCGGGTAATTATCGCAAAGGCATTTTGTTAAGCGCGTCTACAACACCAGCAACAACAACAGCAGGAACAACAGCAGCAACAGCAGCAACAATTGCTCTGACAGGCATAACAACAATAAGAAAAAACAGCAGCTAAGAGGCCAAAAGCTGCTTTGGCCACGTTAATAACCATAAAAAGTCAATGCAACTCTCGCACCAAGACCAAAAACTAAAAAACTGAAAAGACAAAAAAAAAAACAAGTAAGAATGCTATAGTCGAGTATACCCGACTACAAAACTCCCTGTACCCAGGTCTAAAACTTTCAATCATATGTTCGTCCACTTACACATGCACGCACAAATGCACAAAACCGCACACACGCGAGCCACAGCGTACGCGAGGCATTTTAAGTCGTGGCTGCGCTTCTTCCCTCCCTCGCTCCAGTACTGAATCTTGTTCGTTGAATAACTTCCGTGTTTATTATCCGATCGACTTGAAATTTGGACAGTAGATTAAGAGTGACCAAAGTAGTGTACATGCCAAATCCCAAAGCTATATCTTTAAAACTGTGGCTGTAAAACGTTTTGATCGATTTGGGGGGGGGGGGGGGGGAACGGGGTAAGATATCAGAGATTGGAAACAAACTTGATCTGCGTATGGTATACAGGAACCTACATTCCAAATTTGGTGTCTCTAGCTCTTATAGTTGCTGAGATCGACGCGTTCATACATACGGACGAGGACAATAGACGGACATGGCCAAATCGAAATCTCTTTTGATACTGATCAAGAATATATATACTTTTTAGGGTCGGCGATGTCTCCTTCTGCCTGTTACATACTTTGGCACAAATCCAATACCCCCTTTTTACCCATTTTATGGGTACAGGGAGTAAAAATGAAGAAAAAATTGCTAGGCACGCAAACTAAGCCATAAAAATATATTTAACACACCCTCTGACAAAGCTGTTAACAGCGTAAAATGCGTAGGATAAAGCCATAAAATGTGTGTTTACTGTTGTTGTTTGTTGTGGTTGTTGTTTGTGGTTGTTTGTTGTTGTTTGTTGTTGGTGGCTGGTGTTGCTGCGACAACTGACGACGAGTTGTTGGCAATTTTTCTTTTTAGCACTGGCGACAAACGACAATTAAAATGCAAACAAATTGAATATGTGTGCGTGTGTGTGTGTGAGTGTGTGTGTGCAGAAGGTTTGTCTAAGTGTTTTGCGCCATAAAGTCGCGCACTTAATTTGGCCAGCAGCAGCAGCAACAGCAGCAACAGATAGAGCAACAGCAGCAGCAGCAACATCAGCAACATGGGCTCGCTGCTGCGCACGCGCGCAACATTTTTGTGTGGCTCGCAATGCGGCGAAAGTTGGCGTGCCGTTATTTTAATTGCAACATGTTGCCCGGTAATTTGTCTGGCACTCGTAAATGTTGCGACGCTAATTGCCCAGCAAATACACACAACAGCAATAACAATGAAAACAAAACAACAACAGTAGGCAACATTTGGCCGCTGAGTGTGGGCGCAGTGAAAAGCTTTCTAAGCCCAACAAAAAAAAAAGAATTGATTTGAGTGTGTCTGAGTGTTAACGCCCTAAACCACAACTTAGCTAATCACTAACCACCACCCCGGTCGCCCGGACACGCCCTCAAGCACACATTAACCTGTCAACGTGGCCAAGTTTGCAACACATTTAGTGAAGGCCGCGAGGGCCGCGCTGAGTGCACAACAGAAGCAGACTCAAAATGAAAATGAAAATGAAAATCTAATCTATAAGTAGTAATCAAATTTGTGCTTGCAGCTAGCAAACGTCGCCTGGACGTACGCGCGTACGTGGCTGCCACACAGCCCGTAATTATGCAACACATGTTCAGTGCAACAATTGGCCATAATTTAGTCAAAGGTAATTGAGTAAGCGCGGCGCGGGCTAACGCCATTGCGCCTGGCCTATCATTAAGCCACAATTTCGAGTCCAAGCCCCACTGCCCACAGCCCCCCTCGTGTAGCACACGCACACAGTAGTCGTCGCCCTGATTGGAGATGCCTGAGGAGTCGCTGCCACAGCGTTGCATGCAACCTTGCCAACTGGGCGCCTTGTTTATTTATTTCTAGTTAGACGCGCATTAACTCTCCATGGTTACTTAATTGTATGGCATCTCCCGCAGCCCTCAGCACTCAGCCCCTGCCGCTGCCCCTCACACAGTTGCTGTACCTGCCACAGCCGCTCCCTCGCTCCATTTTGAGCTGCCACTTGCGGCTTGGCAAATATCTGAGCTGCATTCCTTGGGTGTGATATGCAAGCTGAAAGATCAGTGAGCCACTGAGAGTATCCTTGAGGTAATTGCAGTGTTTAATGATTGAAAAGTAGTCAACGTGAGCTAAGCACAGATATGAAGAATGATTGAGATTGCTCTTTAATTTGCGGAAATTGCGATTGCCAGAAGTGGTTTGCAATGCTCCAAAGGGGGTCATCAGCAGCAACCAACAACCGGCAGTTGAGAAAGCCACCAAGCCAACGTTCTATACATATTCATAATCTTCTGGCTCAGATTGAAAGAGTCTTGGAGCTTTAGAGTTGAAGAAACTACCATTCTTTGCCCTCACCAATACATTTTAATTACATCGAACAACTAACAACTTCCCTTTTAATTCCCAGACCCAAAACTTCAACTGGCGCTCCCCTATCACTTTTGGCAGGTACCACAGCCCAAGGAAACCTTTTAGACATTTAAAACAGCTGCTATCCGATCTACTGGCCATATTTGTTGCACACTTCACTTCATTTGTGCCACTTTATACACCTACAAATGTCACTCAAGGCAAAAAACATGTTAATTTACGAAACAGCAAAACTTTAAATACTCCCAAAAAAAATAACAACAACAACAACAACAATGGCTAACAAAGTTGGCCAAAAAAGGCTAAAAACTGCAGCCAAATGGAGAGCGAAAAAAATCAAACGGAGACGAGATCACAAGTCACGATAATGATAAATCGCAGCTAAACATTTAGCCGGGTTACTGCTGCCACAAAAGGTCGAGGGTGGATACCGACTACAACAAGAACAACAACAACAACAATAACAATAAGTAGCGCAGTAGCAAGCAAAAATTTATTTACTCATTGTACAATAAAGAAATAAATAATAGCGAAACAGCAACAACATCAAATGGAGTAGCCCCCAAAAACAAATAAATACAAAAAAAGAAGGCAACGTGTCACAGTTCGTGAAATAACAATAGTTCACAATCGGCCCCAACGACTGGAAGATCAGGCCCAGAGTCCGGACCCGTACCAGAGCCATATCCAAAACCTAAACCTCATGCAGCCTTTGAGAGAGAGATAGATCAATATCTCAATGAGTTGACGATTGGGCCGAAGCTGCCGAAAAAACAGCTAAGAAACAAGTAAGAATGCTTTCGTTGAGCATACCCAACTACAAAACTCCCTGTACCCAGGTCCAAAATTTCCGATAGCATCTTCGTACACTTACACATAGACACACATACACAGACGCACACACACAAGCGATAGAAAGGCGACAGCGCAAGCGAGGCATTTTAAGTGGTGGCTATGCTGCTTCTTCTCCCAGCGCTGCAGTACTGAATCTTGTTTGTTGAATAACTTCCGTATTTATTATCCGATCGACTTGAAATTTAGACAGTAGATCAAGAGTGACTAAAGTATTGTACATGCCAAATCCCAAAGCTATAACTTGAAAATTGTTACTGTTAAACGTTTTTATTGAATAGCAGGGGAATGGGAGGGAATATCTCGGATCCAAAATAGACTTGACCTGCGCCTGCAATACACGAACCTTTCCAAATTTGGTGCCCTTAGCTCTTATAGTTGTTCAGATCCGTACGTTCATACAAACTGACGGACAGGCGGACAGACAGACGGACATGGCCAAATCGAAATCTCTTTTGATACTGATCAAGAATATATATACTTTATAGGGTCGGAGATGTCTCCTTCTGCCTGTTACATACTTTCGCACAAATCCAATACCCCCTTTTTACCCATTTTATGGGTACAGGGAGTAGAAAAGACAGAAACTCCAAATCTGGGGGCTAGGAGGCGGCTTGTCATTCGATTGGCTTCTGTGTTGGATTGTCTAGGCTGAAGAGGAGGTGCGGGTGTGCACGGGGTGGTAAGTACTCAACACATTGCCTTAGTTTATGTTGATTGCTTATGACAACAACAGCACAAAAACGAGCGTTGTTGTTGCATGCACTTTTCACAGTTTTTTATGCGGATTTTGTAGTACAAACAAACTATATAAAATAGATAGATATATATATTTATTTAGTTTTTATGGCATGCATAAATTATGAATGTTTATTTTAATGCATTTACTGTAAAAGGTCAACAGCAGCATTTGAAGTTGATTTTTATTCAGATTTTTGATTCGTCGTTATTTTAATGTATTTGGAGCGATGTTGTTGTTGGTGTTGCAGTTGTTGTTGTTGTTGGTCGGACGCGTCACGATGTTAGCGACCTAAATTGAATTTTACTCACAGTTTTTTGCATAGTTATGGAAAATGACTTGGAATAAAGCATTTTATATTTATTGTACTTTTTGGGCATGCCAACAGATTGATGAAGATTTCAAGCTGCTCGGCTTGACATTTCTATAACACGAATAGATTTTTTAAGCCTGGTTTAATTAAAGCAAGTAACTGGAAACTTTATGAGATATGAACTGTTTGAAGAATAATTGACAGTAAAGGTAAGCTATTAATATTCGATCCTAGTTAATTATAAGCTACTGTCATTAAGCTACTATTCTTGACATAACTATTAGTTTTGATTAATTATGACATTAATTGTAATTAACAGCGAACTTCTCAAACAAAAGATATAATACACTCGTATATAATTACATTAATTGAACTACTCGATCTGTAATGTAGAAAAATTAACACTCATATACGAACAATTTGATACATAAAATATAACATAACATCTAATTCTAAATCACTAACCTCATAGCACACATTGTTCATGAGTATGCATTCACAGCATATCTTGTAAATAACATGATATATAACACATCTCTAATACTTTTATACACATACTTCATACTTTCCCTATAAAATTGTAAACAATAACCATTAAGATGTAACTCCAGCTGAAGGCCCTGGCTAGCTATGTCATTTACAATACTATGTTAACTCTTAGTTTAAACTAACAGTTATCATTATATAAAAAAAAACAATAAAAAAAAATTCCTAAATATAGTACTATTATCATGCAAGATTCTATATATAATACCAAAAACTATGACTAAAACAAGTAAGAAATTGCAGTCGGACGCACCTGACTGCAGAATACTATGTTCCCAGTCCTACATAATTTGGTTATTTGTGGGTTCGGAAAGAGACCCTCAAAAAAACAGAAGTCTGTATGTCAAATTTGATGACTCTACCTATACAGGTGTGGGAGATATATATTTTTGCTCATTTGTGGGGGAAGAGTTGGGGGAACCCTTCGGGAACATAGTATATAAAAAAAACAATAATAAAAATAAGTGTAGAGACTAATATTGAATAACTGTTATTAGTTAACATCTCTCTTTGATTTCGCTTTTCAAAATATAACAAGCTTTAGCTTCTTGGAAAATCTATACATAAATATAAATATATATAATATCCTATCAACTTAGATACGAACTGATTGACTAACATAGTATATAAAGATACATAGTTCAGTAATAATTCTCTGTCTATTCTCAGCAATCTTCGCTTGCAACAGAATCTTTCTACCAACTGTTGTTGTTTCCTCAATTTAATGAGGCATTAAGGAAAATGATTACCTCATCTGCTTTATTCAAATACACACTTTATGTGTACAAGACTGGAAGTCAACGTAAGTTGGATAACTCAATATTTGTATATTCTTCAATTGTGAGTAACTATCGATATTAACATAGCTCTGTTAGTTAACAGTTTGGATCGTAGCATAACAGTTGCATAGCAATGTAACTTTTAATAGAATCCAAATTGTATTCTCTAGTAAATAAAATACAATGTGAGCACCTACTTGCAACTAGTACGTGCACTAATCTCTCCCTTCTCGTGCCTCACTCTCCACCCCTCTCGCTGTTATATAAGCATGGATAGATAATTGCCGATAATCTGATATTTAATGCATTGTAATAAACGCTCATGTCGTCGTCGTTGGCATAAATAAACTCGCAGCTAAATGAATGATGTTTATCTGTGAAAAGCAGCAGTAACCCGCCAGATAGTTGCAGAACTTTTTGCTGATGTTGCTGCTGCTGCTGCTGATGTTGCTGATGTTGCTGCTGCTGGTGAGGCATCGTCGCATAATGTGGCCAATAACTTTAAGCACGACAAAAGACGCATTTTGCTGCTACTTAAGGCCAATAAATCTAAGCAGCTGCACTTTTCAACTCATCGGCGAGCGGGCAGACCCAAAAGGCCTCCAAGTCAGGCCCCCATGTCCTCCATGTCTATGCGATTGTCATCAGCAACGGCTTTATCATTGTTGTTGCTGTTGCTGTTGTTGCTGTTGCTGCTGGCTGGCTGAATGTCTGTCTTGGCCTGGCTGTCTTGACATGTAATAAGTCTCAAGATGATGCTGCAATTACCGCACAGAAACCAACAACATCAGAGCTATCACATTGATAAACTAGCCTTGAGTGTTGCTGTTGTTGCTGTTGTTGCTGTGTGTTGCTGTTGTTGCTGCGTGTGGGGCAACTCATTAGTGGCATTTGACCTGCCATGCTCTTTCGCATGATTGAATTGGCAAAGGCAGCAAATATTTCTGCTTGTCAAAATGTTTTCAACACATTTAAGCTTCAACGTTGCCCAAAAAAAATAAAATAACAGCAACGACAGCAACAACAGCGGCGTCAAATGTTGCCAGCAGGCAAAATGCAAAATATACAAACAAAATGTTGCAAGTTGCTACACATGAGCGGGGCGCCAGAGAAAAGGGGCGGATCTCTTGGCATTTTTGTAATCAACGCTATGCAAATGTCGCAGCATAAATTTTAACCAGCAAATGTTGCCAGCTGTTGGCAATGTTGCTGCTGCTGCAGCGTTACCATGGCTAAAATGTTGACAAGCATCGCAAGTTGCGCTGATTTGACACCTTCCCGGTCAGCGCCATTCGGTGACTGCATCTGTGAGATACAAATGCCGCTCCTCCTGCTAAACGTGTGAATTTGTTCCGTTTATCTGTCACATTTGATCGCATTGCGCATTTTTCGCAGCACATTTTGTGATTAGCGTTAACTGATTTTTCCTGGCAAATGTGTGCCGCGGCTATTTTGTTGTCGATTTGTTGAGTTTTCAACAGAATGCCAGGCGATTTGAGCATTTGTGTATTTGTCGCTGATAAATTGTGGCGATAAGTGGATCGCAAATGGACCTGGCAGCTGACTTCGATGGACATGGGCGCAACAAAGTTAGACGGGGATAAATATATACAAGAACGCTAACAACAAGTTGTTAATAAAGCTTTGAAAGCACATGAAAGCTTTATGTCCAACGTATAGTTATGTTCTATGAAGAAATGGAATGTGAATGTGAGCTTTTAAAAGCACATTAAAGCTTTAATTAAGATTAATTGCGTTGACTCTTATAGCTGAAAGCTTGATGAAGAAAATGATCATGCAGAATGTGAATGTGAGCGATTTAAAGCACATTAAAGCTTTAATTGAGATTAATTGTAATGGCACTTGCAGCTGAAATGTTGACAAAGAAAACTCACTAACTTGTTTAGCGCTTTTTCTGTAGAAGAGAATTTCCACAGTTTGCAATGCTTTGCACGATGGCATCTTTACAACAGCAACACAACAACAACAATCACCTGACACTGCACATTCCCCAGCAGGCAACTGGAAAAACAATTTCCATCTGTAGAGTCATAACTCAGCTCATTGTCAGTGCCGACCCACACACTGACCCCAACACATACTCTATCCGGACACCACATGTTGGTCTCGGTGGTCGTCAGGGTCAGCATAGAGCATTCAGAGGCCATGCGGCGGTTGCGGCAATTTGTCAATTTCATAATTCCAGCGGCATGCGGCAAGAATTCACCCAAAACTACCAGCTCCAACAGCAACTCCAGGCGGCCCCACAAGTGACTGGCCATAAAAGAAATACTTAGAAAGAGTGAAGCTGCTCAATGGAGGCCAAGTCGAAGGCCAGTTAGTGCGCAAGAGTCACATGTGAAAGTCAAAAGCCAGACTGCTCCCATACGGATTCGGGGTTCCGCCCTCTGCCTCATCCTGCTGCTGCTGCTGTTGCATTACGGATGCGGGCAACTTTTATTAGAGTTGGTGCAACACTTGCAGCCATCGTCGTTACGTTGCATTAGAATAGGGCAACAAATCATCTCCATTAACCTAAACAAAACTGCGCAGACAATCGCGGAACGTGCATCTGCAGCACGCCAATGAGAGAGAGAGAGACCCGACCCTGAGCTTCGACTTTAGTGCTGCCCCGATGGTGGTCCACAAAAAGCATTTGCAACAGCAACACGGCAACACGGCAACAAGTAACAAGCAACAACAGCATAAAACACATAGCAAAGGTGGTAAAATTGGTGTCACTTGTCACGTAGAACGTTAATTGTGAAACGGAAATGCTGCTACGTGCTACGTGCTGTTGGTATTGGTATTGTTGTTGGTATTGTTGTTGTTGGTGCGCCTGGCACGCCTTGGCAACATGTTGCAACTTTAACTTGGCTGCATAATTTGCGTCTTCAGCTTGTCTACGTCTGTCAGCTTGCTCCTCTTTTATTTGCCAGCGAGCTCGTTGTGAAAATTGAAAAATGAAATCAAGATACCATGAAATATGTCACGAGTGCAATTCTTAGCCCACCTGCCTGCCTGCCTCTCTGCCTGCCACCCCACCTCCCTCTTGACTCTTTAGGCAAACACTTAAGGCCCGCATTGGCATTTGCATATTTTTTGGATAATTGAATTGTTGCCCAGCAACGAGCAAACAACATTTATCCGGACACTCATGAGACCAACCAGTCGCTGTCCAAATGACAATTCGAAAACGTAATAAAAATGCAAGTATCTTTCCACGGTCCGGGGTCCGGAATTCGGATTCGGGGATACAACTGCAGTTATTCAACATCCAAGTCAGACTGGCTGTCATGTGAGGGCGCCGTAGGCAGCAGTCAACCAAAAAACTACAGCAAAAAAACCAATCAGAAACGCAAAAATCTCTGACAACGTAACTGCAGTTGGCGTTGCACAGTTGCGCGATTAGTCGCGTGGGCGCAGGCGCAACATGACGGCCAACAGAGATTTGGATTGGAGTATGGCATGGCTTAGTGATGCTGTATAGAGCAGGGGGAGGGAGGGAACAAGAGAGAGGGGGTACAGGCACAGGTACTGGGGCTGGGGACGCGCCACTCGATCGTTTAAACGACCGCCGTCCTACGGCTTCCAAGTTGGCCAAGTTGGCAACGGCTACGTGCGGGCTTTGTGATTGGATTTATGTTAATTTCTGACGAGATTTGTGCAACGCTTTTAGCTGCCGTTTGTTGTTGTAGTTGTTGCAGTTGCTGTTGCAGTTGCTGTTGCTGTTGCTGTTGCTGTCAGCTGACGGCTGCAACTTGCTTAAACTGTTTTGTGTGCGTAATTAAATGGTGACATTTTTGATTGCAAAGTGTTTTGCCGTGGAGGCAGCTCAATGAATCACAGACTCCACTTTTCCTATATAGCATTTAATCGTGGGTCATCAGCCAGATATCGGATTCCAAACTGCACACAGGACAACAAGTTGTTTAATTTCTATAGTTTATTTCCTACTGCAGTCGGCTTTAAAAGCTATTTGGCATTTAAACTATAAAAGATTCTTAATTTCCTATTACGAGACTGCTAAATAAAAGTTATTTACATCATTAAAAACCCAATATTATTTGTGAAATATGTTTATAGTTGACGTAAATCAAGTTTTACAAATTACTAATAATATAAATATTAAAAGAAATATAAATTGGTTATTATAAAGTTGGAGTCATCAATTGCAGTTTGCCATTCAGATATCGGGTATAAAACAAGTAAGAATGCTATAGTCGAGTATACCCGACTACAAAACTCACCTGTATTCATCGCACTGGTCACTAAAACTTAGCCGATCACACAAGTGAGCTGTGCTTTCTTCTTCCCACCCCTTCGCTGCAGTACTGAACCTTGTTTGGTGAATAACTTCCTTGTTTATTATCCGATCGACTTGAAATTTTGACAGTAGATCAAGCGTGAAAGTATTATCCCAAAGCTATATCTTTAAAAGTGTGGCTGTAAAACGTTTTGATTGAATTGCGGGGGAAGCGGGGAAGATATCTGAGATCGGAAACAAACTTGACCCGCGTATGGTATACAGGAACCTACATTCCAAATTTGGTGTCTCTAGCTCTAATAGTTGCTGAGATCGACGGGTTCATACATACGGACAGACGAACAGACGGCCAGACGGACAGACAGACGGACATGGCCAAATCGAAATTTCTATTGATACTGATCAAGAATATATATACTTTATAGGGTCGGAGATGTCTCCTTCTGCCTGGTACATACTTTTGCACAAATACAATACCCCCTTTTTACCCATTTAATAGGTACAGGGAGTAAAAAGTTGTTAGATTTCTGCCATTTAAATACTAAAGCTAGTTTTATGCTATTACGAACTTACCTGTTTGAATTATTGCATTAATTCTGGCTTTATAATATTAAGGCTTTTACTTATTTATTTTCCTTCTTTCGGACGTTGATGTACTAAAACGGGTAGTACATTCAAGTGGTCCAAACGACGCCAAGCACGGGCTTGTTAACGCGCGGACCCGGGCAATATGCAACCGCACCTCCCGCACAACCGACCGAGGGGCGCGCCGCATAACGTGCGGTAGCGAAGATCGCGGAACAGATGAATAGGAACAGTAAAAGTAACTATAGATTACGCAGATAAAATAAAAGTGAAGTTCTAAGTAAGGAAATAGAGTTAGCATTACATAGTACATGATAAAGGTGACTAATAATTGGAACATAGAATGCGAAAAGAGTTAAGGATAGCATAGTTAGTATTACAAGCTTGAAGAGAAAGAGGAAGAAAGAAAATAATTTAAAAGGATGTAAAATAAAAGAAGAAAGAACGAGTGCACAAAAAATAAAAAGTACAAACAAAAAAGAAGGCAGGCACACTAGGGTTAAGACTATCGACGTTGATTTGTACTCACGCACAACAACACCAATAAGAACATATTAAAGTGCGGGCGCGTCGACCGAAATCAGCATAACGGAATACAAAACAAAGAGAGAAACCGTTAACAACACCAACGATCGAAGTGCGCGAGAGCGTTAAACACGCGTTGAGAGCGCGGTTAGTAAAAATACAAAAACAAATATATGCACAATGCAAACTGTACAAATCAAGCACCAGCTTGCTCTTGATGCTGTTTGTTGTTGTATTTGAACAAATTTAGTAAATATTAATGTAATTAATTTGCCATTTAGTGTGCAACAATATTTTTCACACTACCGATGTATAACACACGTCACAAGAACAAAATATCACTAGTTATCACTTAATATCACGATTAAAACAAACTAAAACGACGCGCACGAAAAAAGCGCGTCCGTTGCGAATGCGAAGCGAAAGCGTAGTAGGAAGGAAGACATTTCATGCAATTCTGATTACTCAATGAGGAGTATAAGAACTAGAAAGAAAAAAGCAATAAAGACATAATTTGAAAAATGTACAGTTATTGCAATTGTGGTTTGTTTTCAATTTGAGATGTATGTATGTATGTACATATGTACATATGTATGTATTATCCTTGCATAGTTTTATTTTATGAATTTTCTAAATATTTGGTAAACGTTTCAATAATTTATGAATCTTAATTAAGGCTTTCTTAAGCCACAAAATAACTATAAGCATTACTGACGATTATTATTTGATTATTCAATCTTATTAATGTTATAGTTATATGAAAACTATCTCTGTGTTTATGGCTACTACAATATATATTTGAGTGTTATGTGTTTGGGTCAATATTTGAGTTTGCTATAGCGAGTAGATAAAGTATAGATAAAGTTAAAAGTTCATTTTAATAAATAAATGTTACATCCTTTATTAAAATTCTTCTCCTATGCGTTTCGACGTTTGTTACGCCTTGCTCGGGAAGTCTGGTTTAACATCCATATAAAAAACATTTACATATGTACTTCTAAAGAATCTAACAAACACATCGATTTACATCCAAATACATACATTATACTTCTTGTAGTATTTTCTACGTCTTTGTTTCTACGTCTACAATTGCACTTCTGTTCTGAGTACGAAAATAAACAAAACCAAAAATTTTTGATGCAGATTTGTCCGGGGGGTCAACATTAGTCTGTATGCCTAGATTGGTGACTCTAGCTTTACTGGTGTGGGAGATATAGGTTTTGCTCCTTTGGGGGAGTGGAGGGGTCCAAAAATCTTGATACTTTATAAATTGACGATATACACCAACATGTGTACCAAATTTGGTTGCTCTAGCTTAAAGATAAAGGCAAAAAAATTGCGTTCATACGGACAGATGGACAGACGGACATTTCGCAAACCCAATATATTATTTTTCCCTTCGGGAACATAGTATAAAAAGCTCAGCTAAATTCCAATAACCTTCCTGCAGGCGTCCTACCAAAAATTCAATTATCCGAAGTTTTTTTCTTACAATGTGTGATTGATTGGTTCGTTTACTGTTCAGTTTATTTTCGTTCCCCGCTTCTGTTTATGTTTTTCCATCGTCGTATAACTATAGTCTATAATTTGATTTCCCTAATCTTTAATTCTATATTTGACTTTATATTCTACAAGGGAATTTTAACAAGCAAGAATGCTACAGTCGAGTATACCCGACTACAAGACTCAGTGTACCCAGGTCGAAAATTTCCGATCGCATCTTCGTACACTTACACATACACAAAGACGCACTCACACAAGCGACAGCGCATGCGAGGCATTTTAAGTGGTGGCAGGGAGTAAAAACAATGACATTTCATCACATTTCTCAACTCCAATGTTAAATGATGTACAAAAATCATTATAACAAAAAGTTCACTGTTGAGGTTAGTTTCGAAAGACTTTTCACACTTTCGAATGTTAGTTATGGAGTCAGTTAACAGTTTTAAGGCTATTTTCAAAGTTGAACAATTAATTTTATGCATAGATATAAATCTTGTCAGTTGTGTTGATTTATTTGTGGCATTTCCCTCATAGGCAGGCTTGCACTTTTGTGACTTGCCTGACAGACTGAGTGTCTGACACCTGCAACAAAGCCGCAACACACAACAATAAGCTGGCCTCTGAACATGCCACACACATACACACATACGGACACACGCACAAGAGTCAAAGCCAAACTGTCTCGCCTGTTCAAAAGCTGGAGCCGCAGTTGCATTGTCTGACGCACTGCCTCAGTGTCAGCTTTGGTGGCAAGCCCCCCCTCCGCCCGTTTCAGCCCACCACCCCCCTGCTCTGGCTCGACAGTTGCAGTGTTCGTTCGCGGCGGCAGCATTGGCATCACATTACATGGCAACAATTTTGAAAACAATCAACAAATAACTTAAAATAATTTTCTAGCCATTTGTGTGCAAGTTGAAGTTTTTACGGCTGCGGCGTGTGGCTTTTTGTATGCTCCCCCCGCCCCGCCACCCTGGAGTTGCAACTTGCCACAATCCATTGGCCGGATCTTTGGAAATGCCTGAGGCGCTGCCTGAAACCTCGACGGTTTTGTCAGTTCTCTGTTACTCTAATGGGTCTCATAATTTTTGAATTATGCAGTTGTTGTAAGGCTTTTTTCGACTTTACTTATTTTGTTGGCCTGACAATACATAAATTTGTCTTTGAAGTGGGCCCAAAAGGCCGACGACAACTTGGCGAGAAAATCATTGTTGTTGTTAGTGTTGTTGCTGTTGCTGTTGCATTGCAACGTGCCCGATTGTTGTTGCAGCATTTGATGTCTTGTGTCATTGCTTGATTAGTTTTTAATTGTATGATTTATGGCAAATGGTGGCTTTTGTTTTTGTCGCATTGCATCAAAACGTTAGCCTATGTTAACTAATGCTAATGCCCCGCGCAAGTTAATTGAGAAATTAGCATTATACTCCGTACAATTCTGTGTTTAATCCCCCCATCTACCCCCAAGCTGGTCAACAAGCCGCTGCCACCTTCCTGCTCGGCTAAGTAGTTGGCTTGTCACACGGCATTGGCCACGTTAATGCTCATCAATCTTTGGCCATTTATAATTTGTTGATTTATTAGCCAAGTTGGCACGAAGCGACATTTTGCTTTTTAACAAATATTAGCATAAAGATATTTGCGCTTTGCCTGCAGCTGCTGCCCACACACACTCTTGGATCTGGCTGCGATCTTAGGAGTTTGGCATTTGCCAAGATTTTCTCACAACGCCCACCAAAACTAACAGCCAAGGCGTACCGTATATAACCCAACTCAAGCCTAAATGCATTTCCAAGTGCTACATAAAGGCCAACAAAATGCTCAGCCAAAAAAAATGCTCAGCCGGCCTCTGACTTTCCGTAATTTGAAAATTAATAAAGTCGTTTGTTATGCAAAGTGGCAGCGGGAGGCAAAGCTGCTGTGGGCTTTTGGGTGTGTGAAGGTGGCGCTGGGGGGGCGAGGGGTGCTGTGGGAGGCGAGGCTTGGCTTGGCAGCTGTTCTGCATCGTGTTGTGGTGTGCTGCAAATTGAACACCAAAAAAAAAAAAACTGTGGCAACTTTATTACACACAAAAAGCGTCAATGTTCGGGAAGGTAGAACATATTCTGCAAAAGGCTTGGGGGTAATTATATAATCAGCAGATTTATTCAATATATATGATAATATGACTTGCTGCACAATCTATATGTGTTAGGTTTATACAAATATTTGACCTTCAGAATCATATTCAAATATGATATAAATAGAACTGTAGGTTGAACTTTATATGGCAGTCTTAAAAATGAACTTCTGAATTCTATTCGACTGTCAATGTTTCTATACCCTAGCAGAGGGTATTATAATTTTGTCACGAAATGTGTAATGCACTGAAGCAGACGTTTCCGACCCAACAAAGTATATATTCATATTCTGTATCAGCATCAATAGCCGACTCATTGTAGCGATGTCCGTCTGTTTCTATGTAAAATAGTCTGTCAGTTTTAAAGCTATCGTAATGAAACTTGGCACAGACTCTTCTTTTCGCTGCAGGCAGTACATATGTCGGAACTAGCCGGATCGGACTACTATATCATATGGCTGTCATAGGAATGAGCGTTCGACAACTATGTTTTTGTATGAAAAGCTTTTTTGTTTATGAATGTATTCTCACCAAACTCTTCCAAAACAAGTCTCTATAAAGTCTACACAGTCTGATAAAATTTGGTCAACATCGGGACACTATATCATATAGCTGCCATAGGAACGATCGGGTGAAATTTGAGTTTTTGTACGAAAAACTTTGTTGTTTATAAATTTATACTCACCAAATTCTCTAAACCCGAGTCTCTGGAGAGTTTACACAATCTGATGAAATTTGGTCAGAATCGGAATACTATATCATATAGCTGCCATAGGAACGATCGGGTGAAATATGAGTTTTTGTATGAAAAGCTTTGTTGTTTATAAATATATCCTCACCAAACTCTCCCAAAACGAGTCTCTGGAGAGTTTACACAATCTGATCAAATTTGGTCAAAATCGGAAAACTATATCATATAGCTGCCATAGGAACGATCGGGTGAAATATGAGTTTTTGTATGAAAACCTTTTGGTTTATACAAATATTTCATCCAAATTAAGTGAGAGTTTGAATATACTTCATATAGTTTCCCATAATTTTATCAAAATTGGGTCATATAGGAACAATCAGACAGAAATTGAGCTTTGTAGTATAAAAAATCATTGCTGGTTGGATATATTTATATTTATTATTATTTAGAGCCGTTCTTTCTTGTTTCTTGCCTAGAATTAATCAACCAGAATTCAGCTTTATTCTTTCTAAAAACGAACAGTTTATTTTTGCAGAACAGTATTGAACATCCCTATGAAAATGAAACCAGCTTACAGCAACAGGTTAATAGTTTAATCAATTTATTCAATTAAAACTGCTTCCTGCCTTACATGACTATCATTTTACTACCTACCAATACTTAAGATATATGCTATATATGCAGGTATCTCTTGTAAGATTATTTTGTCTTGTTTAATCCTAGGTTTCGTTTTAATTGTGGCTACTCTGCACCCTTTAAAGCACTTTGAAGTTTATGGAACTACATATTTAAAGCAAATTGTAAAGTCTTGTATAGTATTTATTACTACGAGCAGCATCATATTGTTGAGGCACGTTTTTATTTGTGGCACCAAGCTGCGACTGACTTTCAAATGTCATGATGGGATGGCCGGGTAACTGCAAATAAATTGCAAGAGACAGCTGTTTTTAGTAGGCTATTGCCTGGCGGACTGCAAGTGGGCCAAAGCCAATTAACCCAAAAATTGTTGGGCCCATTACAAAACAAGGCCCAGGCCAGCATCTCAGCAACTCAGCATCCCATTGGCCATTAGGCAGCCCTGTCTGCTCTCACCTGGCAGCTGCTTGGCTCTTGTATCTGTAGCTGTTAGCTAAAGTATCTGTACCCACAACGCGGCTCCAATCCCAGCCACTGTCGGGTTGACAACCAAGTGCAGGCAAATGTATCATAAATTTTCATATAATTTTTAAGTCTTGTTTGGCTGGGGGGAAAAAACAACAGCCAGAAAAACAATCTGCAGCATGGGGCACACACAAGTGCCATGGTGGAGGCTGCCAGACACTTGCAGCTGTTGCAGAGACAAAGCTGCAACAACAACAACAACAACAACAAAGAGCACTTGTAGTTAATTTTTCACAACTGACGGCAACTTTTGTGCAATATGCCGCTTTTGTATATATATATATATATATGTCTCTTTTTTTTTGGGGCTGACCTGTCGCCAGGTGCAAAACAACATAAGACTCGAAAACTCACAGATTTTAAGTCTTTGACTTCTTAGATATTTTTTGTATTTATTATTATTTTTGTTACCTGTTGTTTGGCTTTTCGACAGCCACTTAAGAGAGTCGAATGCGGTGATAATTAATTCTGACCATAATTCGAACTGCACACAAATCCGGTTCAATTATTGTGACCGAAGGAATTTCTAAGGGGGCGCACAGAGATTTTTAGCTAAATTGGAGCAGCTCCATTTCGCATAGACAGCTGCAGGCTGCCCACTAGGGGGGTAACAGCTGAACCGAACTCAGCTCAGCTCAGCTGAACTGAACTGAACTAAACCGAGGGGAACTCAGCTGAACTGACATGCCAATGGACTGTACCGAATTCCCAGGCTTGTTAATTGCCGTTGTCAGTTTGGAGGCTATTTATAAGTAAATGTTGGACTAGGACTGCATATTTGAGTGTCCATACGTGACATGTGTGCCATAATAATAATAATATACACACAGCAGCTAAGCGAGCATACATACTTTTGTATATTTATAAGACTGATAGTGGGATTGAAAGCATTTGAGATTTTAACTACAAACAGCAACAGCAACAAGTTATGGTTGTCTACCAGGACTCTACACTTTGTTTCTCTAATTCTCTTAGAGAAGTCTGGCAACACCAGGACTTCTGGATATCCATCCGTTAATATGGTAACTCGTTGTGACGCTCTCCACTAATTTCTAATAAGTTCTCATAAGTTTACATCATTCTAAATTGAAATTGTTAGCTGTTCTGAAAAACGAAATATTACAGGCTTGACGTCAACAATTCAGGGTGAATATAGAAAGGTAGATATGAAAAGTATTGGCTGGTCATATATCGCGTTATTTCGGATGCTGCCAACCATCCTCATGAACCTTATTGTTCGAAATTTTTGTCCAAACTTGTCCGTATATAATAAGTAATAGTCGGCTAGATTCGAACCCGAGTGCTCCCGTCTGTAAAAACTATTTAATATATTTGGTGTTATTTATTAAAAACACATCTTAAATATTCGCTCTAAGCAACATCATAAATATAAACCAAAAAACTAAACTAAATACTTGGAAAAGTAATGCATAATAAACTAGGAAAAAACTGAATGAAAATAAGGATAGAAACTGTTGAAATAATATATCTAGAAAACATACCTACCTATCTAGAAAATACAAAAGCAAATACTATTTCGGTAACAGCAAAACAAAATCTGAATGAAAAGTACTTGGAAATAGTGATGTTATTATTAGTGATGGGGGCGTTGCACTGTGACCTATGAGATCTATTGTGCCCCCTTCTAAGCCTAAAGCTCACTCATCAACCCTATCTCCTGCATGAATACAAGGATCTTGGCCGGATCTAGAGTACCTATATCGCTTGTCTGAAGGAAAAACCCACCCAGGTACCTGTTTCTTCTTCTGGCAAGGGCAGTGCAGTCTGTTAGTATGTGTGATGAGGTTTCAGCCTCCATTTCACAGAATCTGCATGTCCCGCTTCTTACAATTCCTAGCTTGCTTAGGTGGTTTCTTAGTCTACAGTGCCCCGTCAGAAGGCCGGTGACTATTCTAAGTCAATTCTTCCCCAATGGTATAAGTTGCTTGAATCTTTTAAGATCATAGTTTCCTAAGAGTGACTTGGCCTGTCTTAGACCTGGTGTATTTCTCCAGCTTGACTGCCTTTTGTTGTCCTCTTCTATGTAGTGATGTATAAAAATCGATTTTTTCCATACAAAATATGGAATGTTTCGATGTTTTTCATACAAAAAATCGATTATTTTACATCACTACTTGGAAATGGGAACAAAATTGAACAAATTTCTGTGTGTCATATTTAGAAAGGTTTTATTTAATTAATATTTGTAGTGTCTTAGATCTAGCGTCACTTTTAACACCTTAAATTTTCGTTACACCAAATAAAATGCTCAAAGTAATTGCAGTTACCGAAAAACCTTTCGAATTGTATGCAATTTATTGATATTGGTATATAAGATAAAGCGCAAATACCTAATGGATTGCCATGTTTGTCAATTAATTATAAATATTGGACATAGTTGGCAAATGCATATTAGCCATACAAAGTAAACACAACGGCGAGTACTTTGCCAGACAAATATTCGATAGTAAGTTGCCATATAATGAATTCCCAGTTAAAGTGAATATTTTGAGCAATTTGCAGCCATTTCTTATGGTGTCTGTCAGGGCAGTTGGTGCATTGACAACCTGCGTTTAAGTGTGCCACAGTTCACAGTTAATAACCAACTCTTTCGGGGTGTTGAATTCCAAATTACACGAACAGGCTCGCCGAGCTGCCGCCTTGGCCAGCTATATAGCTAAACCTCTATAATCTTGTTGCATATATCAAAAATGGTTGTCTCTGCTGCTGCTGTTTGCTGCTTGGCTGCCGTTTATTAAAAACAAATTAAAATGCAAGAGGCCCCGAGGGCCTGCGGCCTCAACGCTGACCACCCATAAACTAAGCAGCGGAAAACAACTTTAGGCGTTAAATGGAAATCGAGTAAACGTGCTCTCCCACAGCCCTCCCTCTGCACCCCCCGTCGACACATTAAATACGCATTTGTTATGTGTTGCAAGTTGGAGCAAAGCCATTTCCATTTATTGCTCTGTTGCAGGCGTGCAGTCTCGTCCATATTTCAATTGAGCAATTTTTGGTGTGGTTATCTCCACAGCAATGGGGCATACGAGGCAATTTCAAAAGAAATATTTATTATACGCACAACTGCAACATGATACAATTAGGCAACAAAATGGAAATTACTTCAAAATCGAAATTAAAGTACTTTTCAAATGCTCAGAGACCCAGATATCAGATAGCAGATACTTTATATCGTTTTCTATTTATAGTTTAATGTACAGGGTATTTTACAGTCTAGTGTTTTGGGCTTCTTTGGTTAAATTAATACCACCCGCTCTTCTCCTCTGATTATGTGGCAACAAGAGCCAAACACTTGGGGCAATTTTTGAACAATCGTAATTGCAATTGTTGCTACAACATCGAAATGTACTTTTAAAAGGCGCCCAGAGAACAAGCTGCAAGTTTTGGTTGGGTCTCGACTCTGGGCTACCGTTATGTTCCAATCGGGGCCACAATGAATGACAATCGTTGCCTCGCCTGATCTCCATCTAGTCTGGAGTGACGCACACGAATTGGCCAACTGACTGACTGACTGACTGTCTGACTGTCTGACAATGCGGACTGACCAATTCCATTCGGTTTTTGTTTGTGGGGGCGCACGTTTAAGCGACCCCTTAGTCTCTGCAGCCTCCCTCAGTTCTAGGCAATTTTCATTCTATTTGGCGCACGTGCCACACGAAGCAAATTGATTTTGCCAGTAGGTGGAAAATAAAATTAACTTTGTGGTTTGGATTTGTTGCTCTATTTAAGCACGGCCAGGGAGGGGAGGCTAGGCGGTCAGCAGCAGTCGTCCAGTTAAATGAGTTTCGGCTTTGAAATTAGCTAGATTTGAATTTGTATTTGATTTGCTAAAGTTAAAGTTAGCGTGGGTCTCTCTATCTGTCTCTCAGTCTGTCTGTTGGTCAAGATCTTGGCTCTGTACGGCTGTCAGTCACAGTCACTGGCAAGTCAGAGCCAAGTCGGTGACTGGGACTCGCTTACAAGGCGCCTGCGGTCATATATTGTGCGGCTTGATTTATGGCAAGAGATTGGCCAAAAGCAGCAACCAAAACCAGCATTTGCAATTGTACAAACATTATTCAATTCAATGGCTGCATTTTTAAGTCCAAACAAATGTATTTTTTAATATATCTTGTCCATTAATATTCCGGCATACGCTTGTATATTATTTAATTTGCATTAATACACTAGCATTTCCAGTTAGTTTTCAAACATTTTCCAAAGCATTTTTGTTTTTTGTCAGCTGAGAAAAACAAAAGACTTAGGCAACGAACTTGTCGTTGGCACCTTTTGGTTCACACCATGAAATAAGTCTGTCGAGGCGTCTGTAATTGGCCATTTGGTTTCGTGTCTCTGCACAATTATCAATTACTCCAATCACTTTTATGTCACATGCAAATGCCACTGGCAGCCAAGACAGACGGAGACGGAGCCAAAGCCAATAATAATAATAATAATATAGTTAGAAGTTGCCGTTGCGCCCACATTATACGATTAATGTTGGCTGCCATCGGCCATTTGGCATTAATTAGCCAACAATTTTAGCTGGCGGCTTTTAATTTTTGCCAAGTTACCACCCACAGACAGCGGCCGAGACAACGTTGGAGACGTGGAAGGTGTTGCATAAAACAAATAACACGCTAAAGATCAATTAGACATGAGAAACAAACACAGCGTGAAACAACAACTGGAACTCTTGGTTTTGACTGACTCACTAATACAATTGCAAAGTCATTCGCATACTAATTGCGGGCACAGTAGCTGCTACTACTTGCCACATGCCACATTTCTATAGCAAACTCCAGAATTCTTTCCACTTACTATGTAAAATTGTATGAAACGCAATTAATTCACAACTTGACCGCAAAAATACCTGGAAATAATTAACCATAAAAATAAAATGCATGAAAACTAATGTTTATGTTTGAATGCATTTTTCATGAGCCTGAACTAAATATGCAGCTCAGAAATTGTTGGTGTGGGGTGTGCATAATTTGCAACAATACGGAGTTTACTATAACCATAGAAAACTGGACAAGCGGGTGAATCATTCAAAGTAACACTTGCAACACACCGTATGCAATAGATTGGTTTATACATTATACATAACTATATAATATAGAGATTTAGTATTTGAAGTGTGTGCGTTTATGCAACAGCCGCCAGTGGCGATTTTTGTGGAGATTTCCTGTTGCAACACGCATGTCTTAGGAAATTGCAAACGCTGCATCAAGACACGGGAAATGCACATTAATTGAATTATGCAAGTTGCGCCGGAAATTATAAATGATGTGCCATATTTTATGCTAACGCATTTGTTAACCAGTTATATATAGTCATATTCATGGTAAATAAGTGCGGCAACGACTGTGCCTGCGCCGCCTCCCCCCCTTTCCGTTTGAGAGCTGTGCCAATCAAAAGCATTTTGCGTTTGTTCTCAAGGTTGTTGCTGTGACTTTCCAATAAGAACTCACACACACACTCGCACACACATATGTATGTACTGTGCATGTATGCCTATGATTGATTTATACTGTCAGTTAGCCAGGGGGGCGGCCAAGAGGCGTGCCGCAACGCCGTGTGAGCATAAATGTGCAATTTGCTAATTGTAACACATAACGGCAAACGACAACGTCGACGGTCCGTCCGTCCGTCCGTCTGTCAGTCCCTTTCCCGCCCCATGCCTGGCCTTTTGATGTGTCTGTTTGTGCTCGTATCTAAATCTGCCGCTCGACTCGTTAAGCGTTTGTCATTGTTGCTGTTGCTGTTGCTATTGCCGTTGCCGCTGCTGTTGCTGCTGTGGCCTTCAGCAACATGTTGCCGTTGCTGTTGCCGTTGCTGTTGTTGCGGTTCTTTCGCTCGTTTTTCGCATTGATGTTTCAAGGTTGCCCAATTAAAAGTGACATTTTGCAACATAATGCGCCTGCACTTAACATGTTTTCTTGTTTTCGCGTCTTGTTGCCGTTGTAATTCGCGTTTTTTCTATCTATGTACCTATCTAAGGTTGCTAACTATTTGATTTTTTTTTTATTTTACGGCTAATTCACGCTTAAATTATATAATTGACGTAGGTTTCGTAAAAATACATATACATTAAATTCCAATTTACATTTTAAAGGCATTTTTTTTCTCTCATTTTTGCACAATGCAATTGAATTGCCTTTAGGCTATAATTGGCGCAATACTGAGTCATTAAAATGATTTGAGTTCACTACGCTCCTATAAGTGGGTGTAACGAGGAAGAAACATGAGAAAATAGCCGGTTAGAGCAGCGTTATATAGCATGCCAATATTTGATATGCTGGCTGTTGGTAACAGCGCGCTCTGTAACTGCTTTATAACATTACGCCACATGTATAATTACAGAGCAGAGCATTTAAGTTAAATGGAGAGTATACAATTAAATAGAGGCTGATATTACGCTACTAGAACAAAGTAGAGTAGTTTAACTGTGGAAGCAGTAATAAAACAATTCAAAACTAAGAAACTCACACAGAAATAAGTGAAATTTATAATTAAATACTCGAAAGCCAACTTTAGCAGCTTTTAAATAAAAATACTTCTTAAATAACTTGGGGCAAAAGTCCTTGGCAAGTGCTCCTTTCACATACTCAGCTGGCTGGCTGGCTGGCAGCTCCTTTCCCACAACTGTAAATATTTAGTGTGATTTACAATATGTATTTTAATTATGAGCAAGCAGCAGCAGACCATTCGAAAGCTGGCCAGGTCTGCAGCTTCTGCCGGCTGGCATGCGAGCCCGTCTCTTGCTGGTTGCAAGTTGCAGGTTGCAGGTTAGCTGCCTGGCCTGGTGGTGGCGAATGTCAGTGCAAAAGTTTTGCTTGTCATAAAAAATGCGCAAAATGCAACAATTTAAAAATGCAAAATATGCGCGTATGCGTGGAATGATTACTGAGAGAGGGCTAAGAGAATGAGGCAGCAGCAGCAGCGGCAGCAGCAGCTGTTGTTGCACAGAACGTTGACTGGCTGGGATTAAAAAGCCGCTGCTGTGTTGGGTAATTATGCGCGGAACACGTTCAAGGCGGCGGTAGGTTGCCCCATTGCAACATGTTGCCATTGTTGTTGCTGCTGCCGCTGCTGCTGCTGCGGTGACTGTTGCTGTTGCGTAAGCCATTGAAAATTGCATTAGAAAAATCACTTGGCAGCAGCGGCAACAATTAAAGCGACTCGCATGTTTTTCGCTCTAAGTCGCCTGGGAACCACAAAAGCCGCACTTGCAGCTTGCGACTCGATTCGAGTTGGCATCGCCTCCATTTGAAGCTGCACATTCGCTGGCTTTGACGTTCTAAAAGTCACGCGGCTTTTTGATTGCACTGCACTGGCCTGCACTGAGCGAAATTGCGCTTACATTTATGGCAAAGGGCAACAGATAAAAGTCAAGTTATTAATCAGACTTTAATATATGCCTGTCAGATACCTTTTAGATTAAAGAACTACTGAACGAATTTAATTGGTTTTAAAGCTAAACTTCCATTTAAAACCTGCTGGTATTTTATAGTTACTCTTAATTGGTCATTAATACAATTGCTTGACATTTCTAGCAGTGTAGCCTTATGTCTTAGATTTATATTTCTAGATTATCTTCAGCTTAGAAATGGATGCAAGTTATAAGCCAAAAGTTGACAATCTTAATCCAGTTAATCGCCTTTCTCTGCGATTCTCATAAGTTCATAGTAGTAGTAGTACAAATGCCTTTTTGGAGGTCTACTCTTGAGAGCTCTTCTCTGCGATTCTCAACGTTTAATGGCTACTTACTTCTATGTTAATCCTTTACTTTTCTATCAATAACTTCCTAAGCTACTTTTTGAACAACATCTATTATCAAACTTTCTATAGAACTATATAAGCTGCTCATTCCAAACTTCTCAAAAAACCTGCTGGTATTTTATAGTTACTCTAATTGGTCATTAATACAATTGCTTTACATTTCTAGCAGTGTAGCTTTATGTCTTAGATTTATATTTCTAGATTATTTTCAGCTTAGGAATGGATGCAAGTTGTAAGCCAACATTTGACAATTCATTCAGTTGATCGCCCTTCTCTGCGATTCTCAAAAATTCATAGTAGTAGTAGTAGTACAATTGCCTTTTTGGAGGTGTACTCTTGAGAGCTCTTCTCTGCGATTCTCAACGTTTAATGGCTACTTACTTCTATGTTAATTCTTTACTTATATATCAATAACTTCCTAAGCCACTTTTGAACAACATCTATTATCAATCTTTCTATGGAATTATATAAACACTGCCCTTTCCAAACGACATCTATTATCAATCTTTCTATGGAACTATATCAACTATTCTCTATTCTATTAACTATTCTCTCATCAATCGCGTATGTTCTTAATACGCCTGCTTTTAGAAGTGACTAATCCGTTGACTAACTTCCTGAACTCTGAACTAACCCAAGCACTAATCACTTTTCAAAATATTTATTACTTTTGAGTTTTATTTTGATTTTTTATTACTCTATGCGCATATTGATTTTGCACAGTGTAGCAAATTACGCGTGCGACTGACGGTTTGACTCGGCCATAACCCGGGTCCCTGATCGCTCTGTTCCCCGCTCTCCCTCTCCCTGTCTCTCGCTCTATCTCTTTCTCTCTCACTGTTTGGCTTTGCTCTATAATGTGTACAATTTATTAGCATTACAAATCTTTGGGGCGATGTTAATCGCGTACTAGTCGCTAGCTGCTTTTATTGTTTGCCGTTGCCCCATTGATGTTGTTGTTGCTAGTTAAACATGGTCAGAGCGGGGCTACTTGCAATACCCTTTGGGGCAACACCGACAACAACAACGACGACGACGACGACGACGGCGCAAAAATCAGCGTAGACAATTTCAGCTATTTTTCACCAATTAAAAACGGATTCTCCTTGCGATTCTTCATGGTATTGCCATGACGACCTGGGCGCTCCCAGCTATATGCATAAAACTTGTTGGTTGTTGTCGGCTTTTGTAGTTGTTGTTGTTGTTGCCGGCAGTTAAGTGAAAAATGCAATTTTCTTTGTTGTAAGTTGCACTCGCCGCACGGCAAGCATTAAAGATTTGCGTAGGTTTCAATTTATACTTAAAAAAGAGGCCAAAATTTAGCTGGCCCCAAAATGCCTGTTTATTTATCATATTTAAAATGCAATAAAATGCGTTTCATGTCGACAGGCGAGCATAAATTAAGTTTATGCATTTTAAGTTGTACATTGCAAGCCCTAAGTGTCAAAATAATTCATTATAATTGCCCACAGATCATTTTTTGTCAACGGCTTTTATATTTTTTGTGCGCGTTTTTTGTCGCCGTCTTAGCGTCGCGTGCGTTTTGCTGGCGTTTTTTGCCGCTTTCGTTAGCGTTTTCATCACTCGACTCGGCGCGGTTCGGCGCGGTTCGTTTGGGCTGGGAGAATGAGTGAATAATTGCAGGCATGCCATGTTGTTTATACTAAATTTAATTAATGATGACTTTTATTTATGTATGCGTGCCCAGGCGTCACCCAGTTGGGCACATAAATATGGGATATGGGCTGGCCACTCCCAGCGAAGACGAACGCGTTGAAGATCTCATTTTGGGGCAAGTTATGTGGAAAAGAAAGTGTTATTTATGCAGAGTTCTAAAATGCCATAAAGCTTATTATAAAGCTGACACACCTCAAGGGGTACAATATAATATACTAAATAAGTCTTCTGATTTTCTTAACATTTTGCTAATCTCAGTTTTAATAAAACTCAAATCTAAACATTCAGTTTTGCTGCTCTTGATCTGCTGAAGTTTATTATAATTATATCAGGCAGTAGCCGGTAATACCCCGGCCTTGCCCGGCCAAATATTAAGATGAAGCTGCATTATTTTGAATTTGACTACTTTCGTCAACCGTTAGAAATACACATACTTAAATAGCGTATCACAGTATTCCCTCCCGTGGGAGGTTTAGCCACGTGACTAATGTTTCTTGTGTAGGGCTATGAAAAAGTCTTTGAAGCCGAATCTAACTAATCAAAAAATCCCACACATTTGACTTTGACTTCCATTTCCCGCCCGTGGCGACGCGTAGGAATGGATTTTCTAAAATCATTTGAAACTGAGTTTGAAGCCAATCGCATGAAAACTAAAAATGTCGAATGCCAGAGTTTTCCACCGATTTTCCGACCATGTGGTTGAATTTCCCAAAATCGCTGATACACGTGTCGAATTATTTTACGTGAAGAGCTTTGAAAATGAATTTGAAGGTGATCGGACTAAAATTAAACTTTCGCCCATACAACCTTGAGACTGCCATTTTCCGCAGATGGGGGTGGATTTTCCAAAATCGGTGAAATATGTGTCAAATGAATTTTTGTGTAGATCTTTGAAAATGAGTTTGAAGCGGATTGGATGGTAAAAAAAAAGTTTCATACAACAGTTTTCCGCGATTTTCCACGCTCCCCTCAAAATCCCCTCTTATTGTGCACTTTCATTATAGATGGAACCTACTGTGAAAATTTCAGCATCTTAGCTCTTACGGTTTGAGCTGTACGATGATTGACAATCAGTCAGTCAGCATGAACTCTTTTATATATAAAGATTGCTTTCAGTTCTTCTCCTTTGATCTTAACTGTTGGCTTTATTGAATTACTTAAAAGTTGTTTTGAAATTGCGCAAGTCTATGTATTTTTTATTTATTATTTTCCTGCTATTTTGAAGTGGCCTGGCCATAATTATTAACGACTCTCTACAATTTTAATTAGTTTTACAAATATGTGTATTTGTTTGAGTGTCCCGACCCCAAAGCGTTCCACTTATAAGCGTTAAATCGCTTGGCCCCATATATGGTCAGATGCAAGCCGCTAAAAAAAATAAAGCAAAAACTAAAAATGATTGCGCCGAACAAATTTTGTAGTTTATTTTGTTGTGGGCCATAAAATGTTAACATCATTATAAAGTTTAACACCTGCAACCGAACGAACAACCAACCAGCTGACCAACAACGCAACGCACAACACATTTTTTCGCATCTTGGGGTTTATCGCTAATCGAATTGAGTTTGGCCAGGCAACAAAAGCAACAATAACACCAGAAACAGCAGCAGCAACAGCAACAAAAGCACATGAAACTAGCATCTATAAAATTTTGTCGTTGTCGTTGTTGTTCCAGCTCACTTTGCATTCATGCCGGCAGTTTCTCACGCTCCTTATTGGATTTGGAACGCAAGTGCACGCGAGCGTAGATCAGTGAGGGGTGTGCAGTGTGCGGAGATCAACAACGTTTTGGCATCAGCATCCGCATCGGCATCGGCATCGGAATCGGCGCTTTGCGTGCACAATAGCCGGAGGGCGAATGCTTTGACTTTGCCACCGACGCAGCCGCCTTGGCATGTGGCCAGGCCAGGCCAGCATCTGCCCCTGCATGTTGCAGCTCCAGGCGGAAAAGTAAGCGGATTGAGAGGAGCATGGCAACAATGTTGCTGCTGCTGCCGCTGCTGCTGATGCGGCAACCATTCCGACTACTACACATGATTTATGTTGTCCAATTGGGCTGGCGCCGCAATTTGTTAGTTCCTACTGCAGTTGAATTTTCGTTGCGATTTCTCTTGCTAAATTATCAAATAGGTTGCACATCTCACAGATAAATCAAACGCTAGCAGCAAACACAGCAGGAGCTGGCCACATTGCCACACTAGACACATTGTTGCAGCTTCAAAGTACACATTGTACTTCCCCCAAACAAAATTGGAGACACCCCAAAGTTTTACAGCAATATTTTTTTTTATTATTTTTATGTTTTTTTTTATATATTTATGATTATTTTTTAAACAAAAAAATTAAACAACATTCAGATGTAATATAAGTTTCTTCACTTTGCAATTCGATACATTATTCTTGATTATTTTATAAACAAACAAAAATTAAACTGCATTCAGTTGCAATAATTAGATTCTTCACTTCTCAAATGCATTTTCAATTGTTTGCTCACGAACATTTTTCATATATTTAGTATAAGTAGTTGTTTAAAATATGTTTACTTTCCTTTTTAAATGTGACATTTTTCATAACGAATATGCATGCAAGGCACGCCTAAATAACTAAATAATAGCTGATGCAGCTTTCTTTTGGGAACTTACTTCATTTCAATTCATTTCGAAACAGAAAATATAATGTCTGAAATTGTCAGACTTTCACGACTAGGAAACGCGCTTCCGTAGCGCTGGAATATATAGTATATATTTATATGTATATGTATATATTTAGTGATTAATTCTGTTGACGGTAAGTCGCCATATAATTTTCCGCATACTGCGAGATAAAATGATGCTGTATCTGGAATAATGCTGACCAGCGTGGATGAGCCTCAGCCACAGTCATTGCATATTCAACAAATTCGGGTTCATCAGCGCCCCCACAAGCTCCTTCCTCTTCCTCTTCGGCTTCACATTCAGTTTCAGTATCATCATCACTCTCGGTGCTGAATGCGGCTTCGGTACTAGAATCTGTCGCACTCTCCTGTTCATCATCATCGCTCATCATCAAAGCCTTCCTCCTCGCCAAAGTAATCAAAGAGATATGACGAATTGCTTTCATATTGGGAGGTATCAATACCTGAGGATGCACTCTCAGGGGACTCAACAAAGCCACTTGATGAATACGGCTCCCAGCTGTCCATCCCATCACTGTCATTTGCACCGTAATCGTCCCAATCATTTCGCATGTCTTGTGGAACATTAGAAGAGACTGAATGGTGTTGAGATTCATCACTATCAACTCCAGCATCATCGTTCTGGGCTGCTGCATTTGAGGGTGGTATGCAAAGTTGTTCATTCACATGCACGGTCAAATTGCTCTGCGGCTGCTGTTGATCATCCTCAGTTTTGTCATCATCATCTGGATTTGAGCGTCGCTTCAAGAACTCCATTATCTTATTGTACTCCTTTAGAGTGGGTATCTGTGGTAAGACAACTTTCTGGATCTTCTTTGGCTTGCTATGATCCACATAGAACAAGTGCTGCATAGAATCGTAAAGCTCGCTCATAAATTTACTAAACTCTTGAATATTCAATTGTGTTTTGTTCAGATAGGCCAACAGGCGCTGTTGGAGTTTAGGTAAGTTATTGAACTTTTGTAGATTACGATAAGCAGCTATTTCCTTGGAGTACAAGAAAAAGCGCCTCTGAAAGTGTAAACAAGTAAGAATGCTATAGTTGAGTATACCCGACTACAAGACTCCATGTGCCCAGGTCCAAAATTTCCAATCGCAGCTTCGTACACTTACACATAAACACACACATATACAAACACACAAGCGACAGCGCAAGCGAGACATTTTAAGTGGCGGGTGTGCTGCTTCCTCCCCCCCGCGATTCAGTAATGAATTTTGTTTGTTGAATAACTTCCGTGTTTATTATTCGATCGACTTGAAAGTTGGACAGTCGATTAAGAATATCGAATGTATTGCATATGCCAAATTTCAGAGCTTTATCTTGACAATTGTTACTGCAAAACGGTGTTAGTCGAATAAGGGGGAATGCGGTGGGGAGGAAGGAGGGGGGGATATCTCGGATCCAAAATAAACTTGAGCTGCGCCCGCTAAACATACATTCCACATTTGGTGTCTCTAGCTGTCAAGTTGCTAAATCGACGCGTTCATACATACGGACAGACAAACGGACATGGCTAAATCGAAATCTCTTTTGATACTTTGATCAAGAATATATATACTTTATAGGGTCGGAAATGTCTCCTTCTGCCTGTTACATACTTTTGCACAGATCTAGTACCCCCATTTTACCCATTTTATGGGTACAGGGTGTAAAAAAGGTGATTAGAAAATGGCTGAGCTAGACTTGGTAAGGTATTCTTTAATTTAAGATTATATAAACGGCTACCTGGCATTATCCCTGCATTGCTCAGCGGAGTATTTTGATTAAAATTCATTATATTGAATTTACCTGCGTGCGGCAATTGTATAAAACGTATAGAAAAAATGAGTTTGAAATTGATCGGACTAAGATTAGATTTTCATCCATACAATTTGAAAACCCTCATTCTTCGCTCTCGGATTCGGATATTCAAAAATGGTGAAATATGTGTCCAACGCTTTGTTGGATCTTTGAAAAAGACTTTGACCAGTGGGCAAAATTTCAGCGTTTTAGACCTCATGGTTTGGGCTCTGCGACAGTCAGTTCAAGATATTTATATATACAATTGCTTACCTTGAACCCAACCTTGTATTCTTTTTTCAACTGGCTATGTTTTTCAGTTTCTTGCTCTTCCAAGGTGTCCTCCTCATCCGGTTCATCCAGCCAGACCTGTAGAAGAAGGTTTATTAATAACAGTTCGACTATAATTTGTGTGTTTACAAGTTTACTTTAGCCGTTGACACTTCTGGCTTCTCGCCTTTAGGTTCAATGCTTCCAAGCATACAATATTTGGATTTCTTAGCAACGCGACCAATCCAGGCAGCTGGGTTGCACGCGCGCCAGTTAAAGAGATGTATGCGACGGCCAGCATTGCGCTTGCGTCTCTTTTTCAACTTTTTTTGGGACAACGCACGGAACCAGATTAGGCGAGCATCGCTCTCTGAATAGAAGCTGCTGTAGGAAGCATCACTATCATAATCGTTATCCATGCTATCTGAAACAATGCTGCTGGCATCATCCACAGTGTTTGATATGGCCAGTGGGAGCAATGTGGTTGAGCTGCGCTCTGTGGGTGCTGCCAGACAATAGGTTTTGGTATTAATCGAATTTGGAGCTGCCGGCGGCATCTCAGTCGAAGGTGTCTGCTCTACGAGATCTACAGTAGATTCAAGTAATTCCTTTGGCTTTTCGATGTGTTCCGGTTTTGATTTGGCCGCATTTTTATTTATGTTTGGCTTTTGTTTTTGTAGCTGATAGTCGTTGACGTTTTCCTTGTTGTCAACAATATTTAACTTAGGTAACAACTCTAAGGGTGCCTTTTGAATTAACTTTTGCTGGTCTTCAGCAACATTTGTTTTATTGGTAGCATCTACATCAAATACTATTTCTTTAGCCAATTGTGGTTCAAATGGTTCTTGATACGGTTTATTTTCAATTATACTTTGCTGTTCTTCAGCTAAATTTGCGTCTTTGGTGGCACTTTCAATCGGCGCTGCTTTCTTAGACAATGCTGGGTCAGGTTCGACTTCCTGCTTGGTTTGCTTGGTGGCACCTACAATCGGCGCTGCTTTCTTAGCCAATGCTGGGTCAGGTTCGACTCTCTGCTTAGCGACTTTTTTGGCACCTACAGTCGGCGCTGCTTTCTTAGCCAATGCTGGGTCAGGTTCGACTCTCTGCTTAGCCACTTTCTTAGGCCTTCTTACCTCGAATAGGTACTTAAACGGGTTACCTTGAAATTTGTGCATCATTTCTGGATTGATATAAAATTCTGGATCTTGTGGTGAACTCCTTGTTAGGTTTGGCAATATGATTTGTTGTTGTTCAGCAAAATATGCTTCGTTGTAAGGATCATAACCTGGCGCTTCTCTTTGCGGAAACTGTGGCTCATCTTCTACGTCAAATTCTGTTTGACTTTTAACAGATTTCACTGGTACCTTATTGGCATTTAGCTGTTGTGTTACATCAAACTTTTGCTCCTCAGCAATCTGAATACTTTCAAACTGCGCTCCTGCGACGTCGCCACGCTGCTCGTCTGAGCTACCCAGTTTTAATACATGCTCTGCAGATACATTATCAATAAATTCGTTGTCCTTGTGCTCGTCAGCAACTTGGACTGTACTACAAGTTTGCCCAGCAGAGCCGGGCGAGTTCCAGCGTTGTTTGATGCGTTTTAGCTCGCTATCCTCTTGCTCTTGTCCCTCCATTTTGTGAAAATAGGGTAAATCATAGGAATCGTAGTTCCAAAAGTCGAAACCCTCAATCTTTTGCGGGGGAAACAGCATTACTGACATGCCCGTGCCAGCATCTGTAAGTATACGCTTGAAGTTGTCGCACTGTTGTGGCGAGGATACAAAGGTAATGGCTATGCCCTTGGAGCCAAAGCGACCGGCGCGTCCAATGCGATGCAAATAGGTAACAAGATCATTGGGCGGATCCAAATTGATAACCAAATTGGCATGCGAAGAGTCCACACCGCGTGCCATTAAATCTGTTGCCACCATGGTGCGCATTCTAAAGTTGCGATAGGCCTGAATAAAGGTACGTTAGAATTGATCTATTGTATTGGTAAAAAGCCATGCTTACCTGAAAGGTCTCCAGACGCTCGTTCTGATGCATAGCGCCTGACATTAGATCGCATTCGATGTTATTGCGCCGCAAATGGTTGCAAAACGAATCGGCGCGACTTTGCGAGTTGGCAAAGAGTATGGCCTGCTCGTAGGGCACCTGGTTAAAGATAGTCTCGAGTGCAGCCAGCTTGGCGAACATCTCCTGCATGCTATTCAACTGTACTGGCAATTCGTAAACGAATTGCCGTATGCCCAGCAGCACAGTGGCACGCTCACTGTTTGATACAAGAATCGGTTTGTCCATCAATTTGGCCAGCTGCTCATCCAGCGCATTTGGATATGTGGCGCTGCAGGCAATAATCTGCGATTGGTAAAGAAGCCGCCCAATCAGCGCGTATACATCCTTCTGCAGCGATTCAGTGGAATACAACTGATCTGCCTCATCAAGTACGATCAGCTTGATGGCTGTTGTGTTAAACACCTTATTCTGCATGAGATGTAGCAGACGGCCCGGTGTGCCCACCACAATCCGGCCACTCGACATACGTATGCGATCTTTTTGAACATCTGTGCCGCCAATAAAGCTGACGCACTTATAATCATTCCTCTTTCTGAACTTACACGCCATCCCGTTAGTGGTGTCCTCCACCTGTATGGCCAGTTCACGGGTTGGCACAATTATCAATACTTGCGGATGGTGCACCGACTTATTAATCAGCTGCAGCGCAGAAATCACATAAATCAGGGTTTTGCCAGTACCGCTCTTGGACTGAACCAGCAGATCTAAAAGCCAGAAAAAGTAATATAGATATACAAATAAATATGAGTTGACGTACCCATGCCAGCCAGTGCTATTGGAATAGCGGCAGCTTGAATCTTGGTTGGTGTTACAAATTTATGAGACCGCAGCCCCCTTAAAATGTCACCCTTCAGGGGGAGCTCCTCGAACGAGATTGAGCCTGTGGCCACATCGCTAGTGCGCTTTTCGCCAAGCTCTAAATCATGCGCTATTGCGCCACTCATGTTTGCACAATTTTCTATTATTCACTTGAAAACTACAATTTTGTTATACAGAAAATGCGAAATTCTCGTTGACAAAATGCCGCCAAGCAACGCTTACTTGCTGCACAGATGATGTGAATCGACCCACCACCACACATTGGTCACATTGCTATCGATTGTGGTTTGTGTGTTGTAAAACGTTACCAGAGTTGTGCTTTTTAATTTATTAACTTTTATTTATTAATAAAATGTTAACAACTAATTGACTATAATTTAAAAAAATTCAGAGATTTTTGTTACTAATTAATATTTTAAATGTATTCAACAAGAATACCATACTCTACTATCATATGTTGATAGGTTATCGATTGTTAATATAAAATTACATTCAGCCGAAAACTAAACACTCTTTCCGGCATATTAAGAAATTGCTGCATGAGTTTATATCTCACATTATGCAAAATAAAGCTATTAAACATACCTCAAATTAAATTTCGTATAGAAAACCCGTCGGAAACGTTTGAGCGGTGAATATTCAAGTATAAATGTATACCTTGTGCTTGAAAATATGTCAGCCATTATTATTATTATATTCATTCTGTTATCAAAATACGATTAAGTATTTATATGGCCTGCACAACACATTCCATTGAATAATGCAACCGCAGACGCGGTTTATGTGGAAACACTTAACAGGTGGATTCGATATCGCGACGGTTCGATGACAATAGCATGGTAGTGGAAATCGATAAGCATGATATACATGTATCGATACACATAAGTGTGCGACTATTTGCTGCACTGAAGCATGGAAAAACACAAAATAACGGCTTTCTTAATAACTGGACAGCCAGGTAAACGCACAATTTTCTTTGAAAGAATTCCCAATTAAAACATCCACCTACAGGAGTCGGAAAGACGACGCTGGTGCGCAAAATATGCGACAGATTAAGTGACAAATGTAAACTACAAGGCTTCTACACCGACGAGGTGCGAACAAATGGCCAACGGATGGGATTCGATGTGATTACTATGTCTGGCACACGTGGTATATTGGCGCGCGAGAAACCCTTGGATAATGTACGCCGTCCAAAGGTGGGAAAATACGCGGTATATGTGCAAGACTTTGAGCAATTGACGCTGCCACTGCTCAAAGTGACGTCTCAAACTCCACAGCTGATGATTATTGATGAGATTGGCAAAATGGAGTTGTTTAGCAGTAGTTTTGAAGCTGCCGTGAATGCGTTGCTACAGCAAAAGCAGCCCATACTAGCTACCATTCCCCTACAAACACGCCAACCTCTTCCACTCGTCGAACGACTTAGAAATGCACCCGATACAGTCATTTATCAGGTAACTACAGCCAATCGCAATGGCCTGGTGGATAGTATTACAGACCATATTGTTAAGACACTGTTTAAAAGTTAATAAACTGTTTTGCCTGTTAAATATTTGGTATAGCTCTGTTAAATATTTTGGCAATCAGACTTTGCGAAGTCAATATCCTTAAATGCTACCATTTGTGGATTTCCTCCTTCTGCAGCTCATTTATTTTTCCTGTAGGATATGCAGGCGATGGAAACAAAGTTATCGTATGGCAGCTTATTCAAAATACAAATTAAAAAGCACTCAAAATTCATAGATTGAAATTCTCTTTTAAAATTTTAAAATGCTATCAAAATTCGCATATTGCTTGTTATTTACGATCTTAACGGTGTTGCATATCTGTGCCCATTTAAAGCCTACGATCGAGGCCAATGCCAGCATCAAAACCATTAACTTGCAACTAAGCCGCAAACTGAATCTGAATGTGGGCTATGAATATCGCCACAAAATGCTTTGGGAAGCTGTTGCAAATTCAATGCTGCTTATCATTGGTCTTTGGCGTTGTCAACGCCAAGTTGATAGGCAAATGCAGCGCCATAGCGAGACTTTCAAGATGATAGACCAATTAGATGCTACCGCCGGCGGTGCCTCCAAGATCTCAGAAGCGAATAAGGTTAAACTGAAATGGCTGCACAGCAGAAGCAAGCGTCCATCCAACTGGCAGCTGTTTCCCCTACGCGTTTTCCTCTGCTTTGCGATGCCCTGGCTGTTGACATTCGTTTTTAACACGTTTTTCAATTATATGCTGCTCAATCTGGTCATGAAGCATTTCTGTGCCTCGCCCCCGGAGGTATTGATGCTCTATGTCCGGGTTCAGCTACTCTATTTGACGCGTTTCATATTTGGCGTTGTTGTGCCCCACCTGTCACAATTGAATGGGACCTTCGAGTCCTTAATCGAAACGCATACCAATTGGATTAGTTACGAGAGCCAACTGTTGGTCGAAGACGAATAAATGGGCACCAGGATGTCATAACCTAACGAAGCATATATCAACATTCTGTGTACGTTTCGAAACTCTCCTGTTAGTCCTTATTTCATTGTATTCGAGTAATAAAGCTTCATATGATATGAGCAGTAAAAAAAAAAACGCTATTGTACTTTTCTATGAACTTTAGTTTATTTCATGCCTCCGGGCTGTTGATGTTGGGGGGAAAAAGTTTTCGGTCACGTGGGAAATTTGCAATTTTTTCGTTGGCCACATTGGAAAAACTTTCACCACAGCATTCCTGGCACTAACTTTCAACTAAAACAAGCGTCTCAATTTGCGGAACCAGTTGCGAACAGTTGCCTACATATACAGACGTTATAAGGCACAAACCCAAAGATAATAATCATAATATCCAATACAATTAAAATATTGCCAAATTCCGTTTTCATCCTTTTTAATACTTTAATATATTTTCCAACTCAGCAGCCTAGGTAACAAATACTTTGTTTACACTGTCAACTTAAATCTCACAACAAATATTCGATACGAGTATTTTACACACATAAATTAACAAAACGTAAACTATTTCTAACTTTGGATAGACCGTGGATACATCTGTTTAAGTAATCACGGAATCAGACCATCGAAGGAATATCAACATTTGAGTATATTTCACAAATTGCATACAAAAAGGACTATTTCCAGTTATTGTTCATCGTTTTGAGTATCTGGTAAGTCAGACAATGAATAAGGCAATATAAAGTATATGCAACAGGCATTTACGTCCCTATAAATGAATAATAGCCAAGTCCATCTAGATATGTCTGTCTGTCTGTAAGAATCCTTATATATCAGAGACTATTTTATTCTAGTTTACCCTAAGTAGCTCTAGTTTCTCTTTTTGCTTATATCTTTTACCCGCATCCTTTAAAATCATTAGAAACGATAATAAACCTGAGTTTCCAAGATATAGTAACTGAGGCACAAGGATGGATAACGCTCAATTTACTCATAAAGATTATACGCCCTTAAAGTCTTCTTCCTTATCGGTATTTAAGCATAAACGAAATTCCCTAACTATTATATTAAAGAATGTGTGAAACTTGATCCAACACTGAATCAGGTAGTTTTATTAAGAATATATGGCAGCAAAACAGGCCAAGAGAAACATAGATAGCTTAAGATGAGCATGGAAAGATCCCAAGTAGGAATTCTTTATTGAGATAATATAGTTTTTATGAGAAAACCGCATAAGAGTAGCAATTGATTTTTAAAGTACCAGATAAGTATGGACAATATCGAAAATAAGTATTCTTCATGATAATCTAGTAACCTTTCATTAATTTACTTTTCAGTAACTTTTCAAATATGTTATAAATCTAGTTTTCATTTGTTTTTCAGATTTTGACAACGTATATAGATTATTTATGTTCCGGCAGTCATTCGTTAGTTTTTTACACAGATATCGGAAACGTGCTCTAGTAAATTTTTATTTTAGTTTATTTATATTTATTTTCTTTTTACGCAAACGTTACGCAATCAACATTCAAAATCTTATTATAGTTAGTCATACATTCTGATCGCGAATCGAATCCGTTTAATTACAAATCAAATCCAATCTTGTTTAACTTAACGCTTATTGCACATCGATACCATTAAAATGACCGTGATGCATCTCCGGGGACAACTTCGTATGCTATACGGACCGACGCTGTCTAAGATCCTGCGCCGTACCGACAACATTCGTCTGAACAGATGTTGCCTCTATCGTTATGCATCCTGTGAGGCCAAGCAGAGCGGCGGAAAGGGCCTTATAATTGGTCTGTATGAGAAGGAGGGCGGCAAAGGACCAAGACTGACGCCATCTGGTGAGAAGTTTGATGATCGTGTGCAGGGCAAGTTAAGCGAGCTGATTTGCGAAACGAAGATCACGGGCCGTCTGGGACGTGGCAAGATATTCAATAATGTGGACAGCGACTTTCGTTCCATATGCGTTGTGGGCGTGGGCCTGGAGGGCATTGGCTTCAACGAACTGGAAATGCTGGATGAGGGCATGGAGAATGTGCGCGTTGCAGCTGGCATTGGTGCACGGTCGCTGCAGTCGTTGAAATGCATAGAGGTGCATGTGGACCATATGGACTATCCGGAGCAGGCGGCGGAGGGTGCTGCCCTCGCTGTTTGGCGGTATGAGGAGAATCTGAGCAAGAAGTATCGTCATGTCATGCCCAAACTGGAATTGCATGGCTCACCCGATTTGGATGCCTGGACGCGGGGCTTGTTCAAGGCGGAGGCACAGAATCTGGCCAGACGTTTGGCTGATGCACCAGCCAACTGCATGACGCCAACGATATTTGCCCAGGCCGCAGTGGATGCACTGTGTCCTTGCGGCATAACAGTGGAGGTGCGCACCATGGAATGGATCGAACAGCAGCGGCTAAACTCATTCCTTATGATTGCCAAGGGCTCATGTGAGCCGCCTGTACTGCTGGAGATTGCCTACTGCGGTACAGCGCCAGAGGACAAGCCGATTCTCCTGGTGGGCCAAGGCATCACCTTCAACTCGGGCGGCATTAATCTGCGGAAATGCGCTGGCATGGATGAGTTCCGTGGCGATCTAACCGGCGCTGCGGTCATCTTGGCAGCAATGCGGGCAGCCGCCGCTCTGTCTCTGCCCATCAATATCACAGCGATCCTGCCGCTGTGCGAGAATCTGCCTTCGGGTATGTCCTGCAAACCGGGTGATGTGGTCACCCTGCTCAATGCCAAATCAATGGCTGTGCGCAATGTCAGTCGGACTGGTGTCGTCGTTATTGCCGATCCCATGCTGTATGGTCAACTGACCTATAAGCCGCGACTTGTGGTCGATGTGGGCTCCATGTGCATTGGCATCAAAAATGCCGTGGGCGGCGGGGCCACCGGCATTTGGTCCAACTCGCACTATATCTGGAAGCAGTTCCAACGAGCCGGTTCACTTACCGGAGATCGATTATGGCGCTTCCCGCTCTGGAGATTCTACAAAGATCGTGTGGCCACGAATCTTAGCTATGATTTGGCAAACGATGGTGATGGCGAGGCGTCCTCGTGTCTGGCAGCGGCTGTACTGCATGAACTGGTACCGTGCAGTGATTGGGCGCATCTGGACACCTTCGGCACTGGACTTATTAGCAAGTATGGTATTGTTCCGTATCTGGCTCCTGGACGCATGACTGGACGGCCCACGCGCACTCTGGTCCAATTTCTATATCAAATGGCCTGCCCGGAGCTACCCAAGTAAATCCATTATCGAGCTTAGTTGTCGGCTATATTCTGGCTTGACTTCAATGGATTCGAGTTACAGATCATACTTACTTACAAACATACACATCGGACTGTTAAGCTCAATGTGTATTTGTTTTTTGACAGATGGCTTAACAGTCCTTTTTCAAATTTTACCAACTCCAAACAATTCGATGTTTCTTGTATAAAGAAACACAATTTTACGTAACCCAGACAGAAAACACAACTACAGACATACCATTTATTTGGCGAAAGGTGTATGGTAAATTAAGTTGTTAAACTAACAAATTAGTAAGTTGGTAATATTGTTAAAGTAGAGTACGTCGATGTAATGAAATAAATAAAAATTATGTAAATTGATCAATATATACGAAAAATGGCTGCTTACTAAAGGTAACCATTCTGTTGCCTGGTTAGATGCTATTTCCGCAATCCAGACTCGCTCTTTTTCTAAGCGATCGTCGAACAGTGCGGATGTCTTAAATCCAACTCTCTGAATAAAACTATCAACGTGTTTATAGGAACTGCACGATTTTGAAATTTCTTTTGACCAGTATAAAAGGCAACAATTTAATTAAAAAACCTTCCTCTGTCTACCATAGACAACCAAAACTGCCTAGTGGCAACAGAACCAGTGTAAGTTTTTTCTCAAATCGTGAAAAGAAAAAAAATTTATATTGTAATTGGTCCACAACATCCTCATTTCCCTAATTCATGGTGGTCTGGGTAGCAGAAAAAAGAGGTATCCTGCCGAAATATTTCTCGAGGTGCCAATTCAAACAAGGGTAACTATTTACGAATATTTCTCGCTCGAACATTAATTCAACTTTTGCACACACAGATTGGCACCCAGTAATTACCCCGAAAGCTCCGCTTTTATAGAAGTCAAGTGCTCTTAAAACCCAGAGGCGACAAAGAGATGCATTACCCGGACCATACACGAGCCAATTTACGCTATGCACAACAACTTAAGTGAGTTTTTCGGGTTGCGAGCAACCGTATTGTCAACGTATTGGATTGGTATGGGAGCTAAGTTGTGCTATACTGAATTCTGTATCCAACAAGCTTTTCATATGATGTAGCTGAGTTGCCATCGAACTGGTTCTCGAGTTTTGCTACGAAGTTTGCATAATCTGATCACAGCGTGTCGCGGCGAAGACCCAATTTGAGTGCACAACCTATGAGTTGTCGCAACCGATGGTGATGCATAAAGTCGGCTCGTGCGCAGTCCGTCGATTAGTCAGATGCGCGCGCAGTCCGTCGAGCAGCAGTGCGCGCGAAGTACAAAATAAAGAGGGCGAAGCGACGCAAAGCGAAAGTGCGAGAAAAAGTGCCGAAAATGTATTAGGCCCATGTGCCATAACACCTGGTGATACAGAATAAATGTTTTTTTTTTTTTGTGTATTCTACATCATTTGTTTGCGCCACTCGGAAAGTTAAAATATTCCCTCCCCCGATCGGCCCAAGGAGCTGTCAATGTACTTTAAATTTGTTTTTGTTTTGTTAATATTCTGGTTTAGTTTTTTTTTTTGTTATTCATACATGAGAAAAGCGAAAAGTTGCAGGCGTAACAATAAGTGATGTACCTAAATGAGTGAATGAGTTCAATATAAATAAATTAGAATAAAGAAGACTACGCTTGTGGCCAGTGAATAAATTAATAATGCCGAGTATAAGACACAAAATAAATAATAACGAACAAAAGCCTTATAATGCACATACAGTGTCCGCAAGAATAATATTCCCACATCATACCCTCCCATTCGTGAACATCGTCGAAAGTACTCTCGTCGCTGGACCTGCAAATTGGTAAGCTGAAAACTATCCCACTCATTTTTCTTTGGCAATTGTTTATATTGTTTTATCCAAGGTATCACTCAGCAGGTTGATCAATTACCCGCAGCTACCCAATTGTGCGCATGCGTACAACAACTTTTAGTTGTTGCTGTAGTGTTATTTTTTTTGCATTATCTTATGCACAACATGATCTGAGCTCACAAGAACCTGAGTGATATTTACGGTAAACGTAACTGATAATTGCTTGCAGCCCCGTTATGTTGTTTTTGGCTTTTGCATACTTTGGTCTAGCTGCTAATAACATCAGCTGTGCGTATTACAGACGTGGCACAAATTAATAGGTTGGGTCAACTAACGTAACGATTTATAATGAATAAACCAATTAATTGATTCATGCCAGCAGAAAGTTAACTTAAATTACTAAAGCATAAAATAAAAAGATGGTTAAAAACTTAATAAATAGTTAGTTACTACCTTTTTCTATTATATTGACTTATAAACATGAATACATACATATAGGAATATTATTAAATTTATATTTAGCCTCTACATTATTATTTAAATAATCCTTATTTTTCAGCAACTTTTCGCTTCGCTTTTGTAATTAATTAATAATTTGTTTTCGATTAGTATAAAAAAAATATCGTTTAACTATCGTTTAGGTGATACGTTGCTATTCTAATTAAATAGCCATAATCCTATAGTTACAATTCGATCACAAACTAGAAGAAAAAATACTTAAACGTTTGGTTATAGTTTCTGCTATGTTAAATTTAAATAAATTCTTATATCTATGGTGATCTACCTTGTCGATAGGCCATTATTCCAATGAAAAATAGTTATAGTTTAAATAAAACATTATAATGAAGTCTAACTAATTGTATTCATTTCGGGGATTATGAAAAACAGACGTGAGTTAATATGATCGATTAATAGTGTGTTTAAGGGATCGTCACGTCATGGTAGGGTGGGGATACACGGCTCCCAGATGACATCACGGGTAGCTATCGCACACTAGGCGTTCATAAATATTACAGATTTCTACTTTTTCCTATTCTTTTCATTTGTTTTGGTCTTGTCTTCCCGGGGTCCTCTGACTGATAGGCAACTTTTCTTCCCCAAAATAGCATCGCTGTACTCTATCCCGAACCCCCCCGCGCGTGCTCCGCATTCAATGTCTACTCTCCCACCAGCTCGACTCATTTACAACTCTTCGTTGTATGTTACAAGAGCTTAAATGTTTTAAAGGTTTGGCACTGCCCTTCACAACGGCTGTTGTCCTGCAGCCTGTGTGAGCCCTAGCAAATATTAGCCACAATTTTCTTTAATGCCACGCCCAGTGAACGTGCCGGAGTTGATGCCATGTCATGGGTCACACAGTTCTACAACAGAAGGTCAAACAACGGCATAGGCGGTGACTGTGGGTGGGCCCTCGATGGGGTGGACATAGCTCATAGCTAATAAACCGCAGGTGGCCCAAGTGCATTGACAATGGCACTTTCCTGCAGCCTGCCACCGCCCTCATATTCAATGTAGATGAATTTGGAAGTACTTTTGATGGTCCCACAATTTGTGATAAGAATTTTTGGCATATATATGAAGCATGGAAGTAGAAGCTGCTGGCCAAGTTAAAGGAAATTTATTGATAACAACAAATCCAGTCACGTTTTGAGCCTGAAGTTGACAGGCAACGGAAAATTGAAACATTATGTAGATTATATTCAAAAATATTGTTGGTGCTTCAAACTGCGACTACAGTATTTAAATCGCCGTGTTAATTAATCAAAGCTCTGCACAGCACACGCCGACAATTTGCTGCAAGTGACGTAGATCATTTATCATTATAACAGCTTCGATTAACATTACTTTGCACTCTGTGAATATAATTGCAATTAAGTGAATTCAAAAGTTTTGGGCAAAGTTTAAATCGCTAACGTTGACACTTCATAAATTTGCAGTAAACTTAATTGAATTTGTTATGATTGTGTGTGTGTATCCTGCGTCCTGTTGGCAATCCTTATGCATGTGCTTAACTTTTGCATTGATTTTCATAATTGTTTTATGCATTATGTGGTATTCCTGGCACGTTTCAAGACTTTGTAAATTTAATTAATAAGAGATGTGTCGTGCCACGCCCTTGAACGCATAAAGCGGTAGAATTTTGTGGCGCCGCCATTAAAATTTTTGGCGCAGCCTACAAGCTATCCTCGAGCTCGTCCTTGTCCATGTGCCAAGTGCTGCTGACGGCGAAACTTATTGCGTACCCTGTCAAGTTTTTAATGATAAAGTGTTGCGCTTTAATCCTGCGTAACTGCCACTAGGGGAAAATTGTTGACAGCAACAGTGTGGGCAACGGGGCGGGCACGGGGCGTGCAATTTCCGGTTGTGAAAGGTGTTGGCAATTTCTGAAAAGGCTTTTAGCGGCGACAGTTGTTGCATACTTTTGGGCTTAAAACTATTAAGTCCGCTCTGCAAAATGTTTTCGGATTATTTTGTAATGACCCAAAAGCCCGGCGCGTGCCATTGAATGCATTCCACAAAAGGTCACCTCGAGTTGTGCCCCCGAGGCAGAGCCATTGAGTTGCCCCTTTGATGTTGTCATTTGTCTGTCGTTTGCTCGATATGATCTCCAACTTCTCTCCCTCTCTGTCTGTCTCGCAGCCTCTCATTGTTATTTATGATGGGCTAGGGCCGGAAACGGATGTGCGTGCATGACGTGACGTGACGTTCATATGTCAAGCCTTGCAGTGCCAGTTGGTACCAACGATTGGCTGCGGCCAACTGGTCGCTAGTCAAGGGAATGCACTCCAATGACATTTTGCTGCTCACGTGATGCTGGCCATGATTAGGATGCGGCTACGGACAGGAAGCAGGCACTGCTGCAACTTGGACACCACTGACAAATCGTTTTGACTTCCAGTTACAGTCCCTCGGTAACCCGTAAGCTCCGTAAGCAGTTATTGCAATGGGCGCAGCTGGAAGTTTGTGGCACGTAAATGCCAGCGGGCGACAGTCAGAGACGGGGTGCGGGCACGCAATAAAGTAGTCAAATTGCACTGCGGGTGATAAAATGCTATGTATACCAGAAGAGCATCGTATTTAAAGCATGGTATAAAGGCGACATATCCCTGAAATAAAGGGGAAGTCCAGCAGATAAGCTAAGCTAATAAATAATATATTATAGCCGACCTACAGACAATAATAAATCAACCTTAACTAATGCATAAATACAGCTTAATGTATAGATAAAATGTAAGTTTTAACAAACTAAATGATGTCATATAACAATAATATGTATAAATCAAGCCAAGGAAATTAAATGATGTTATCAGTTTTAAAATTGTGAATAACAATAAAACAATCAAGTGTAGCAATTACAATATCGACATAATTAATTAATAAATAATAAGCGATATCCGTTAAACATTTATGCAAATTGATTACTTTAATTTGGCCAATTGAAAATTTGAGTAGAAACGCAGCTGAATTTGCAGTAAAAAATAATTTAAAGCGCATACGAGGGACACTTGTTCCATTAGTTTTGTTGTTGCTGCGTCATGTGTAGTGCCCATAAATATTATGGTTAGTCTGGTACGCAGCAGCCACACACAAGTACAACCACACACACACACACACACACACACCACATACACACTGACACACTCTCTGGGCAGCCATCTACGCCCACTAAGCACGACCGCAAAATGGTCGAGAGATTGAGTCGCTTTTAATTAATGCCTCGGCATATTCATGGCGCATAAATTTGCGCTCCAAAATTCATTCAGACCCGAACACCAAACACACACACACAAACACACACTGTAAAGAGTCAAGGAGCAGGGCTGCAGGGGTCACCAACTATTACCGCTTTGCATTGCGTGGAAATTAAGTGAAAAATGCGGTAAGCCCCAAAAGGATATAAAAGAAATGCTTGTTTTTGGCTGCCACCCAACAAAAATAAATAAATGAAAAGCAGCAAGCAAAACTTAGGCACTTTGAGTTATGTTGGCCAGCAAATTTATTGGCATTTTGCAGTTTTTTTTTTCAAAAACATCGCTTAAATATGCGAAACTCCAAAGGGTTTTTCCTTTTTTTTTCTACCTCGATTTTTCTCCCTTTTATTTTGACAGTGATAGACGCCGACAGAACCGAACAGGAGCTCAGCTTTTGTGCGTTGTGGTCTTGTTTATTTTGCAATTCTCAATTAGTTAAACTCTGACGAGTGCAAACATGTAGCAAATGGTGAGTTGGCTAACAATTTAATTAAAATTAAAAGCAGAAAACAACGAGTTAACAAAATTCAGAGTTAAGAATGAACACACACACCATCATGATGAGAGATTAAAAATACATGGATAACACATGTCATGGATGTTGTTCATGCTGTCCTTGTTCATGTGCGGCTTGTTATACATGCTTTAATGGCGAAAAAACCAAAAATGCGTCGACTGCTTTGCATAGAGTCAAGAGCAACAGTCTAGACCTATAATATCGACAGCAAGATGCCCTGTAGGCAGAAATTATGATAATATATATGTAAAGGGAAGTAACTGTAGCATACAGAGCTGTTCTCAATTCCACTTGCGAATCAATTTCACCGAAATATGTGAGGCGTCTTTAAAATAAATGAATATTTAAGTAGGCAAGGTTTTAAATTATAAAGGCCTGTTCTGAATTCCACTTTCGAACTAATTCCACAGAAATATGTGAGAGCCTGCTTTTGGGTACGTCTGTTAAATAAATGAATATGCCAGAAAGCAAGGATTTAAATTATATTCTGCGCTCAAAAATATATGCTATACGCTATTGTGTGGAATTTATTAGGAATGGAATTCGGAAGAGGCCTTATAATTATTTAATTAGAGCTAAGTTTCGAGTTCACAGAAGTTTATCAGGTATACTTTTATTTGCGTCAAAGAAAGCAATGAATTTTAAATAAAATTAAGGATATTTTTTATTTATTCCTGTTCAAAGAGAATGCTGCACATTCTTCTATGTATTCTTCGATTCGGCGGTGATTTCGAACGGGCCTGATTACGAGGTATTTCTTAGTATTAATACAATTTCTAATTGCTTGGTAATAAATTGCTGATAACGTGCGTCCCCAGCAAAACAATTTATACCATTTAAAGAATATTAATATATATAGCTCTTGTTATTTATAGTAGGCAATTTAAATGACATTAAATATAATATGCTATTGGTAATTTAATTTGTATTAAATGTATTTCCGGCAATATTTTGTTGCTTAAGTCTGTTTATTTTAGCCTCAAAGATACACGAAGCAAGAAAATAGCTACTTTCTATGATTGTCCGAATATTTGATGATATGCGTGCCTTAATATACCCCATACATAGTATATTGTTGACAGGGTGCAATTAAATGCATAGATGTATTCGAATTCACATTCTACCATCCAGCGCTGGTGCTAACCGCCTGACACATGGCTGTCACAGCAAATCCACTTATAATGGCAGCCAACCATCCACGTGTCACCCGGACACACCTGTTCCGAGTGGGGGGCGGGTACAGCAGTGGCGTCTGAGATGATCCTTGACACACAAAATACTAAATGACAACGAGGAGAATAGCATCAAAATAGCTGAGCGAGCTGTCGCGTTTTTTGTTGGTCTGACACTTTTTTTTGCCACGAATATTCTTGCCTTTTTTTCTGCGCACAATTGAGAATTTAAAAAAAAACAACGGAAGTTACATTTTCCGGCGGAAAAAACTTGGCTGCTGACTGCTTGAATGCCAAGTGAAAAAGTGCGGCGGAAACGCGGCAACTTGATTCAATTCGGGACACAAATGAAAAACAGAAATGCGGCGGCCAAAAGCCAGGGCAACAATTCCGGCAACAACAATGCTGCCAACAACAGCAACAAGCAACAAGCAACATTGTGAATGTAATCAAAGCACAATGCAAAGCCTGTTAAATGCAGCAAGGCCACAAGGGGCGTGGCATCTACTGTGGGCTAGACCATGGCCCGAAAGTCACCAGGGCGAGTAACAATCAAATATATATTTTCATGTAGCAAATTAAGGCTTAAAGCAACCTGATGTGGCATTTGTGGCAAGCTGAGCCGCACATACACACACACACACACTCACACACACACATATACCATATACAATTGGGTAATTTAGGTTGAAGTTCCTACTGTTGCCTGCCCTGCACTTCCTTTCCTCTGTGCTGTGGTTCATATACACATAGAAAATTGGAATTAGACGTGATTTTTCATGCACACACGTGCAAAACACAATAGACACGTACGAACATAAGGGCACACACACACAAAAACACACGCACGCACACACGCACAACTCACATATTGATATCGATGCCATTTTTCTACTATTTTATTTGCTGCGTTACGCATACGCCGCATGTTCCGCACTCGGTTGCCCCTTTGTTATTTGTTGTTACAACAAAATTGCAATTATGTGTTGTGGATTATGTAATATTCTCATTGTACACCATGCTCTCTCTCATTTAATTGAACATTTGGTGCACCATTTTATTCAGTGTCGCGATTTATGCGGCATAAAAATGCCAGCCCTAGTGGTTCTTGTCATATTTGTCTGTTATTGCCACTGACAACAGTTTTAATTGCAAATGCGCCATGATAATGTCGCCTAGTTGTGGTTTATAGTTGCCTCATTTGTAAAATTGTTTCCTTTTGCATATGCAAATTGATATTTTCATATCAAGTGACAAATTATGCGCGCCATTGGTGTAATTGAATTTTGTTTTCGTTCTAATCGGATATATTACGGATTAGGCCACAAAACTGACAATGCCCAACCATTTGGACTAAAATGAGCCAATAAATTGACAGATATTTCATTTCACGCTATTTACATTCCATATTAATGGACACTGCATAAAGGGTCTTATAATAAACGCCTTTCAGCAGTTTTCTATACCCTTACTGAAAGTATTTTGGACATTTCCATATTTGATTGTTTGGCTTTTAGGACCGGAAGACATACATATGTCAGCAAGCGTATTTATTCTTCGACACCTTGAAAATAGCTGCTTTATCTTGTTAAGTTTGATACCCATTCAACCCAGCTCAAATTCTAAGAAACAAACAATGAAAGGTTGATCCAAACCAACTCAATAAGCAGCAGCAGCCCCCACAAAAAAGGCACAAAAATGGCCAGCTCAACCATACAGTTTTAGTTGAAGGCTTAAAGCTCCAAAGACTTTGGTTATCCAATAGAATTATGTTGCCAGGCATTGTGAGCCCAAAGCTGTCAGAAAATTGAGCCAGGTAGGCAAACACTCAAGAGCGTCTTACCTGTTCTGACACCTTGGCCAGACTCACACTCGCACGACATTTGCCCAAAAATAGAAGACTCTATGCGCAACTTGAAATGTTTATTAAGAAATCTGGCTAATTAGTCCACAGTTGATGTTTAATTAATTTCAGTGCTTAAATTGCTGGCATACGATATTTATTTTAGCATTTCGTATATGTTTTACTTGGCTTAAAGTTCGCATTTAAGAGAGTTTCGAAGGGATTCAGAGAGAGTTTTGGTCACAAAACTGTTATACGTTAAAAATGCGGCTTTAATACCTACTTTTTGGCATCACTTGTGTATAATTTTATTGCTCTGATGGCTTTTACGGCATGGCATCGTCTGCTAAAGTGCCTGGCCAACAAACATTTTTGACGCCAAAGTTTTTTTGGGCGCCGCATGCTAAAGAAATTAAAATTGATTTTATTTGCTGAATGGTAAATTTTGTAGTGTGTGTGTGTATGGTTGTGTGTGTGTGTGTGTGCGCAATGGTGTGGCATTTCTGTGAGCAATGAACCATGAAGTGTTCAAAAGTATTAGAAATAGAAGCAAGTCTTTTGGCTTTGGTCTTAGGCAGCATAAATGCCAAAAATATTCAAGTTTTATGTTTCAAGCCTTGGCAATACCAAGATATTTATAAATTTGATACAAAACGATTTAATATTATAGTACATTATGTGTTAATAACATAGAATAATAAAACACATGTTTCCTTTCATATGCCGAACTTGAGATATCAAGAAAAAGAATGCTATAAGACTGGCAGAAACTCGCAGGAATGTTTTGATATAAATATTTGCGAAAAACATAAGACAAACAAGTCGTATTATTTTTGTCAAACTTTGGACTTCAGTGCTGCATCCTTTTTATGTTGCTTTCAAGTTTAAGGATACTCCCCTAAGATAAGCAAAAGTCTGCAGTGCACACATTTGCCAAAAACGAAGCCCACTTCTTCAGGTTCTCCAGTTTTTGGGGATGCAGACACAACTCATAGAGCAAAAATGTTCTATTTAATAACGGCAAGAGAAATTACACTGCAGCATTTCTATCTATCTGCTTATGTGTGTGTGCCTGATTGTGTGTGTGTGTGTGAGTGTGTGCGTATTGTATTTCAACTGCATTAATTTATGTATGAAACTCTGTGGCACGTACGAATGAAGGAACGTCTATGCTGTAGTATGACTCCGAAAGTGCGACAGGCGTAAAGAGGATGCAAAGCCAGTGGCAGGAAGTGCAAGCCATGCGCTGTGCAGCGGACTGGCATTGCCATGGCCAGGAAGCCGCTGGCAGAGGCTCATTACAGTATACAGTCAGCACAACCTCCCAACCTCCCACCGCCCATCAACTGCCGCTGCCGCTGTCGCTGTCCTTGTCTTATTGCTTGCCAAAAACTGCATGGTTGGTATTTGCAACTGCAACTTCAACCTCAACCGCAACTATAAACGACCAGCCAGCACACACGTGCGCCACAATTCAATGTCTCCTTAAATTCCTAAGCATATGACCACAAAAAAAGCCTTCTTAAATTATGCCAAGTCCTTCAAGGGGCTCTCTTTTGATAGCCCAAGTAACGTGTTTGACAAAATGTCCTATCCGGGTCCTAAACAAACAGAAACCCCATTACTTGCTCTTTGGCTATGTCCTTTTATTTCCTGTTCAGTCGCGTTGTGTACATCTAAATGCAAATTAAATGTTGGGCTTGGTTTTAAAGCAGCCGCTCTTTAAGCACATTTAACTAGCAGTATTAACGTTTAGCAATTCCACTATTATTTTGATCTCTTTGCCGTAACAGTTTGTGGTGCGGAAAGAGCTGTAAAACTATAACAGAATTTAGAAAGTTATTGTTATTGACTGGCAACTGTTTTGGAGGTTAAAGTTTACCATTATTGTGCACTCACGTTGACAGGAATATAGTTAATTATTAAGCAACAAGAGGAGCACATCAATCTTCAATCTTGTGTCCCTCTACAATGCCCTTTCCCTATCTCTGTCTGTTGCTGTCTATCTCTTTCTGGAACTGTCAGTTAGCGTCAGTCTGTGCCTGACATTCCTCTTTGTTAGTTAGCATTGTGTGCATTGAATTTGCATTTGAATGGGTCGAGGACTCACCTCGACACAAATTATGCAACTCAATTTGTATGTGCAAGGAGGCAGGCCTCGACTGAATCGCAGACCTCCCTTAGCCAGTTATAGAATGCAATGCTAATTTAAAATCAAGTGGAAAACTTAAATAAAACACATAATACTTATGCTAATGCAAATGCAACATAGTAAAGTTAAGAGTTTAGCTAATTATCATTCAGGTCAGTTATAAATATTGCTTTTAAATTGAGTTTAAACGACTTTAGGTAGTTTCTAATATGTTTTCAGCACTTTAATAAATTAAAATGCGTGTTGGCATTATAGAATTATTCTATCAGAGCATTCGTTTATCTAATTTCATTATTTGCACAAGCGTTTGTTTGCCATACCACAATTGAAGCTGATTTTAGTCTCGTATCTTTAACAATTAAGTCAATTAAGTTCAGTGACATAATTTTAATGAAATCAGTGCTAAATAAATACGCAAACACAGACGATAAATATACGAACAGAAAAACAGCGTCAGGAGTAAACGCTTTGTTTAAGTCTCAAGGTGCAGGATGCTACGAGAGAGCTGCTCAGTTATTCAGAGCATGCTCGGCCAGCGTCCGATTGACTGACTGACTGGAGGACTGACAGACTGACGAACTGACTAACTGAGTAACGAACTACATGGAATAAGGTGCTGCACGAGTGCTTAAGTGAGTGCTCCCGACATAGAAAAGAACAAGAGACAGACAAAACGCTTAGTCTACTTTTGGGCGCACGTTGCTTGTTTGCATTTGGCTGACGTGTGTGAAGGTCGTGGGCGTTGATGTCGTCATCGTACGGCAAAAAATATTACCAACAAAGTGTTGAGCATAACAATGAGGCACATAGCACAAGACACAAATACACACAGAGACCCCAGACACAATTACAATGCGAGGCTGTGCCCCAAATGCGTGTGCTTGGCTCACTTCCGCTGCTCTCTGATCCGTCCTTCCGCTTTCTACTTTCTACTTTTACTTTCACTTGTACACTTATTGCTATTTGCATTCTGTTTGGCTCTTGCCGCCATTATAAATAAATTACGCTTGGCCCTCTTTTTTCCTTAACTAAATGATATTCATTTTACATTCTGTTAAGCATTTATTTTCTCGTTCTTTCTTATTCTCTCTGCCTTCTTTATTAGCCGTGTCTTGTTCTACTGTCTCGACTCATTTCATGTTGCATGCGTTGCAAAAACAAAACTGAAATTTAAATTCAAATGCAAATGAGCTTGACGACAATTTCCATTCAGTTTTCCCCAAGCAATTATACCACTTACGTTCAATTGGCCAAATTGTCTGTGAGTGCTTTAATTTGCCTCTAACCGTTAACTTTTAACAAGGAAGTCAGCAAGGATGGTTATTGTCAGTGCGGTTGCTGACGAAACTATAAAAATTATTTAATAAATCTACAAAATACAATTTTGGGAAAATGTACTTTTTATTGTTGGTTGGGCCATGCCATATTTTTGGACAACTTTTTGTGGCTACAATAAGGACAAAACAACTGGCCACATCACTCTAACAACCAAGGCTGTTGCCATGACTTTACTCAGAGCCACTTAACTAAAAATATCCAAATGAAATAAGAATTTGAGAGACTGTTACCATATGAACTGGTCTTTTTACTTTTTACATTTTCCCATTTAAAATGTCTGTTATTTTATGAACAACTTAAGTTAAACTTAAAGTGAAGAATGGTCAGCATAGATGTAATATTGGTATAAACAAAAAGTTACATACAAAAACTAATTTTTCAACCGATCCTTTGCTATGTGATATCTGATAACTAAAAATATCCAAATGAAATAAGAATTTGAGAGACTGTTACCATATGAACTGGTCTTTTTACCTTTTTACATTTTCCCATTTAAAATGTCTGTTATTTTATGAACAACTTAAGTTAAACTTAGTGAACTGCAGAAAGAATGGTCAGCATAGATGTAATATTCGTATAAACAAAAAGTTACTTATACAAAAACTCATTTTTCAACCGATCCTTTGCTATGTGATATAGTAGTCCAATTTTCACCAAATTTAGTCAGATTATGTAGACTTTCTAGGGACTTGGCTTGGATGAGTTTGGTGCTGATATCTTTATAAACAAAAAAGTTTTTCATACAAAAACATGGTCTTCTACCGATCATTCCTATGGCAGCTATATGTTATAGTGGTCCGATCCGGCCAGTTCCAACATATGTACTGCCTGCAGCAAAAAGAAGGGTCTGTGCCAAGTTTCAATACGATAGTTTTAAAAACGGACATCGCTATATCGACTCGGCTATTCATGCTGATTCAGAATATATATACTTTGTTGGGTCGGAAACGTCTCATTCAGTTCATTACACATTTCGAGACAAAATTATAATACCCGCGCTAGGGTATACTAATTTCCAATATAGTTGTGTATTTCTATACATATTTGAGCACTCGAATTGACTTTCAATTGTTGTACCCCTATTTGGTGTGTCGCAGTCCTCTCTTCGTCAGTTTGACAAGCATTAAAATCAACCATTATCGTAGATTTAAGCTAATTCCAGGCAATAATCACAGCAATTAAATTTATTACTTGGCTGGCAATTGCCAAGAGAAACGCTTGAATCTGCTTCAGCAATTTTACGAGCACTTAAAGATGCCATAAAACCGAGGCGTGGCATATTCCATAAGCATAAATCAGGGCACACGAAAATCTAAGCGGAAAGCAGCTTAAACTACAAGCGGCAGTTGCCGCTTGGCATAACTGCCATTAAAATAAGGCGGACCCAAAAATATTACGCATACGCCATGTTAACAGTTTATAAACGCATTAGTGTCCGTTGAGTGGCCAACTGGCACAGTGGGCAAAGGGGGCAACGGGGGCAAGTGGGTAAAACGTGTCGATTTTCGAACTGGCACCCACATCAAAATATAATTTACAAGTTGAACGACAAAAATCGAAACAGGATGTTTGAAAAATACAAATAAAACCATAACCAAAAGAAAAAAAAATATATAAAAAATGAAAATATGCGGACAAAATATATATTTATGAGTGTAGAATAATATTTGCAGTGACTATAGTGGGTCATAAATCAAGTGACTATTGCCCACAACACGTGCCCAGATAAATAAACAAAATGCGAAAAAAAGGAATGTGCAAGTAAGTAGGCAAATGGCAGCCACGCCCACATAAAGGACCAATAAGTAGCAGCTGCCAGCATATAAAACTCAATGAGTTGAAATTATTTGCAGCTGAAGGTCAGCAGCTAACATCCTGGCTAATGGGGCGGACGCTAGGTGGGGAGCTGCCAGGCATGGCCATTAAAGACAAGTTCCGCAAACAATAAATTTAACGCGCCAAACGAGAAGAAATTGGTCCCCGGGCAACTCGTGGGCAGCCAAGCCGAACGCAGCTCACAAGGGGGGTATAAGGGATATATATGTACTATAAAGCTTAAGCGGCAAAATCTTTATGTTTATATATACGAGTATACGAGTATATATATTTTTCTTTTTTTGTATAGCTGGCAGCGTTTTTTGGGCGGCTTCCATGTGGGTGTGCTGATTAAACTGGTTTACATTCGACGGGGCCAGTTGCAGTTGTAGTTTGCCGAGCTTCTGTGGGCTGCCTTTTAATTTGTGGGGCTTATTTATGGCACACACGTCTGTCACAGCGGCCAAAATGGCGGTTGAACCACAAGATTTAAGACTGCTGCAAAATGAAGCCACAAAATATCAGCTTGAAATGCACAGTTTGCGAAACGGAGAGTTTGCGAAGGCTTTCAAAGTCAGCTGAACTGAAAGGTTTCCAAACATAAACTTTGAGCCTTTGTGAACAGTTTGCTATATAATACGATAACTTGAAGATAACCAACTAATTAACTTATATTTGTATGCAAACAGTGCCCTCAAATTAAGTTGGATTCATAGTAGCTGAAACTATAACACCAGATCTGTGAGCAATTGATTTTTGATCGCCCTTCTCTGCGATTCTCAAAAATTAAAGGGAGTCGACTACAATTTATCATTTTGGCGGTCTACTTTGTCAAGATTTAAAGGGAGTATACAATAGCTTATTTTGGAGGTCCACTTTAGTGAGAGAGAGAGACTGAGAGAGAGAAATAAAAAGAGAGAGAAATAGAGAGAGAGAGAGAGAGAGAGAGAGAGAGGGAGAGTGAAAGGGATCACCCTTCTCTGCGATTCTCAAGAATAAAAAGCAGTCCACTACGATTAACAATATTGAAGGTTTACATTTGATCGCCCTTCTCTGCGATTCTCAAGAATTCAAGGGAGTCCACTACAATTTATCATTTTTATCATATTGGAGGTCTACTTTGTGAAGATTTAAAGGGAGTATACAATAGCTTATTTTGGAGGTCCACCTTAGTGAGAGAGAGAGAGAGAGTGAGTGATTGAGAGAGTGAGAGAGAGAGAGAGAGAGGGAGATAGAGAGAGAGAGCGAGTGAGAGAGAGAGAGAGCGAGTGAGAGAGAGAGAGAGTGAGAAAGAGAGAGAGAGAGAGAGAGAGAGAGAGAGAGAGAGAGAGAGAGAGAGAGAGAGAGATAGAGAGAGAGAGAGAGAAGAGAGAGAGAGAAAGAGATCGCCCTTCTCTGCGATTCTCAAGAATTAAAGGCAGTCAACTACAATTTACAATATTGAAAGTTTACATTTGATCGCCCTTCTCTGCGATTCTCAAGAATTCAAGGGACCCCAGTACAATTTATCATTTTGGAGGTATATTTTGTGAGTAGCAATAGGTTTTTTTTGGAAGTCCACTTTAGTGTGTGTGTGTGAGTGAGAGATAGTAGGAGAGAGAGACAGTCAGAGAGAGAGAGTGAGAGAGAGAGAGAGAGAGAGAGAGAGAGAGAGAGAGAGAGAGAGAGAGAGAGAGAGAGAGAGAGAGAGAGAGAGAGAGAGAGAGAGAGAGAGAGAGAGAGAGAGAGAGAGAGAGAGAGAATAGAGAGAGAGAGAGAGAGAGAGAGAGAGAGAGAGAGAGAGAGTGATTGAGTGATAGAGAGAGAGAGAGAGAGAGAGACAGATCGCTCTTCTCTGCGATTCTCAAGTTTCATATAGCGATATAGTGGTTCGATTTTGACCAAATTTGGTCAGATTGTATAAACTCTCTAGAGACTCTGTTTGGGAAAGTTTGGTGACGATACATTTATGAACAAAATGTTTTTCATACAAAACATAGTTGTATTATTATTAATTAAGCGTTCAAAAAGAAATAATTTCAAAATAGCACACTTTTATTATAATTACTTTAATAGCAAAGTCGTAAAAATTCCCAGAACTACTCCCATTCGACACACCCAATCCATTGGACTTCCCTTAACAATGTGCCTGTCATTTATGGGCAAACCTTAGGTGCAGAGGTTAGACCAAGCCATGAAGTCGCTGTTGTTGTTGGTTAAATTCCTAGCAGTCATCAGCCTCATCGAAACCAAGTTGGCAAGCCAACGCAATGCAAGCCCCAACCCCAGAACCTTGGCAGAGTGCATCAGAAAGCTGCATATGCAAAACGTCAATCTGGTCAGGATTGTGGAGTGCATGGCGCGCGCAGCAAATCTAACGGCGTATATGGAACAGACGCTGTGGAAGATGGACCTGCTGGAGCGGCGCTTGGACAGATTGGAGGGAATGCCACACACGGACGTCTATATACCGTCGCCCTACGTGAATATCGATGATGTGCTGAACATTGAAGGCAGCGTTGCGAACTACACTTGCCAGGGAAAGTTGCATGTGGTGCAGGCCATACGCAGAAAACTTGAGCAGGTGCATCTGGCGAATGGGACAGAGAGCACACTACTTGAATGGCCCTTTAAAGGGCTTGATTATGCAGACAACAAATTAGCAGGCCGCTCCAGTTCACAGCCTGAACAAGTCTCCCGGACGCTGGGGGTAGAGGTTCAGGAGCTAAGCTGCCTCATTGCGAAGGCCATAAAGAAACATATGAAGCCCAAAGAGGATTAATGCAATATCAGCGTTGTGCATGGCTTTAATCATTTATGCGTTAAAAGTCCTTGTTAGCGAAATTGATAGTACCGCTTAAGCAGGCCATGCAGCATTTAAATTGTAATTAAATGTGTGAGCACCAGTGGGCCCTGACAGCGGCATTCAATCAACAGCATTTGCAGGCACAGAGGTGTATAAATTGCTGGTCAGACAATGGACACTCACAGTGGCTGCATTTGTTTGGTCACACGCGGCGTATGAGCATTGTTCCTGGCTCAGATTTAAGCAAACAGCAGACAACTGATGCAGCTGGCACAGTTTTTAATGCCTGCATGGAAATGTGGGGCAGAGCCAGCGAGGCGCTTTAAGTAATTGCTTAGTAGACGCGCAACATGCGGCAGAGTAATAACAATAATAACACTATGATAATAATAGCAATGAGGCACGCAGCAAGTTGCAGCTGGCGATGCTGCGTGTGCGTCCTGGCCTGGACAGAATGATGTCTTGGCCTGCTCTGTGCTCTCTGTTCCGGGTCGGATCGGATCGGGCTTGTTCTGCTCTTGGCAGCAACTGCGTTTCACTTTTTATTTTTATGCATTTACGTAGTTTATTTTAATGTGCTATATAAAATAATTTAATGGGCGACCGTGCAACAAGCAGGCAGCGATAAACTGACTGCAGCATGGTGCTAAGGGAATTCCCTTATAATTAGTAGAGCGATAACACAGCAAAGCGGGCTGTAAATGATAATTGTAGCACATTGTGGGGCACACACAGGCCAGAGGGGTCATCAATTAGACTCGGACCATGAAAAAACGGAACGACAAATGGAGCCAAATGGCAAATGCTAGCATGCTCTGAGTATAAGCGAAAGTTCGACTAGGAAATACTCTGTTCTACGGACATTTATCAGAACTATATGTATAACATATGCTAGAGATATGAATATGCAATCAAAATATTAGGATAATAGTATCAAAAAGGATACTTGTAATTTGTGTGAAAAGTGTGAGGCAAAAGACTTAAGTATATAAATACAACGCTTATAAAGACAACTGGAAACATAGAAACAGACTATTAATTATATTTTACTTTCGAAAGAATGCCAAAAAACATGGTTTTTGAAATTAGCCTGGAATTAAATTACCTTGCTTTGTTATATGCTTACAAATTATTGAACAGTATCCTAAATATAGGACTTAAATATATGTCTTTCGAATTGATAAGCCTTCTTTTATACTTCTTACACTCGGAGATGATTCTGCTAGCCTTCCAGCTTTCATAGCTTTCAAAAGACAGCAGGCATTTAAAATGTTCTTGAGCTGTTTGTTTTAGCTCCACAAATCTTGTTAAACCTTTGGCCATTTGAAATGCTGCCTTCGGCATTTCTTAAAATAAAAATTAATTTCATTTAATGTACATATTTCCATTTCTACCTTCCACTTTCTTGATTTTGTTTCGTGTGCGTCTTTCTTTTGGCACTTTCTGTGCCACTTCTGGAAAATAGTTGGTGCTTTATTTGAAGGGTCGCCAGCAACCCATCCAGCCTCACTGAACTACAACAACATTTGAGGCAATATCTCTCTTTCTCTGCAGCAATGTCAATAAAAATTCAATTACGTTTCGTACAAAACTTGTCTTGCATGCCTTTCTTCTTATGGCCATTTCGAATTGGCTATCGGCTGTGCAGACGCTCAAAGAATTCAGGCATCAACTTTGTTGACTACTTTCCGCGCTGAGTGGCATTGCGAAATTTGTCTGACATTTGAATAGCAGCTCCAATTGAATTCGGCAAACAAAGGCTCTTCAAGTTGCCTGTGATGGAATCTGAATGGCGAAATCCGAGCCGAGCCACTCAAATTTAATAGCATGTTTATGTAACCCAACGCCCCTCAATATTGTAAATAATCATAATCATAATTTGTGAGCAGCTAGAAGTCACCATTTGGCTGCCAACATACAAGTACATATAAGGCACGTATCGAATTTCTGTTTAAGGCTTCAATAAAAACAAATTGAGTGGCCATCTCGCAACGCAGTTTGCCTGCCAATTTAGCAGGATGTAATTCTGATCTTGGCCACATATGCCAAAAGTGTTAAATAGTTGCTGCCAAGGCAAATTCGTGTTGAAGGTCGTCGTTCTGCGTGTTATGGCCAAATGGTAATTTCCTCTTTTATTTCACGTTCAGGTGTAATCAAAGAGCCAACCCTTGCTCCACCCAGCCAGCTTCCATAGAGTGTGTGCTCTCTATAAGCAGCATCGCATAACTGTTATACTGTCATACTGATGCCTGGCAAAAAAAAATATTGCTGCATACTTACAGGCGCGCGCTTACTTTGAGCCTCAGTCTCCCTTTGCCAGCGCTCTCGTCCAGACCGAAAACTTTTGCCCGCCGCAAGTCGAGTTGCATGCCACAAGAATCGCGTAAAGTGTGTGGACTAACCACAAAAAGAAAGCTCAGAATTCTCATTAATCAGGCCGGAAATATTTAGGCCTGAAATAACATTACGTTTTTGTTGGCTTCATTAGCAAGAAGCTGCCTGCTAGCTCTCTGTCTCTTTCTCGCAGTGTGTGTGTGGTTCGTGGTGTGTGTGTCTGTGCCTGTGCCTGTGTGTGTGCATAAGATTAATGAGCCAAAAGTGTTTTATCGTGTTGTGTGTTAAATATTTAATACAATATCAAATAAATGTTGCATAAGCTGCGTGCTGTTTGGCATTAGAGTAGCTCATATTATTTTTGACACAAGTACATAAATTGACGTCAAATTTCTGTTGCGGCTTTGGAATTGTGCGAAAAAATATAAGTTTCAAGTAAGTAGCGGCATTTTCATCTTGTTTGCTCTTCAAATATTGATATTTAATATGAGTACGAAAGCGAAGCAAATATAACTGCTGCTGAAATTACTAAAGTAAACCGCTTATAGGCCATGTTTGTAAGCTGATTGTGTTCGCTAGATGGCCACAATTGAAGTAACTACTAATGCTTTAAGCATGGAATCTAAATGTTATCAAATAACATGCTTAGACCATAAGTAAAGCATCAAATTTCAAACTTTTATTACAATTTTTTGTCCTCAATTAAATATATTTTGTATATTTAATAGCTTAAAATAGAATGTAAGGGCAATTTTATCTTTTGTTTAGGCCTATCTCAGCAAATTCATAAGGGTTCATTCATTTTGGGGCACAAGTAGATAAAACTGACAAAATTTAATGCGCATTTCAAATTTTACTGCCCAATTTTTGGCATGCCCAGGGGAAAAACCTTTAGAAAATTCGTTGGAAATTTAACGTGCTTGAAATTCGCTTTTAATGCTCTGCATGAAAATAAAATACACATTAAAATACGCAAAAGAATTTTGTCATTTACTGGCGTATATTTTTTTTATTGTTTGTTGGAAAATATAATATGCCTGACGTATTTTTAATATACTAAAATAACAGCCAGCCAGCCAGCAAAATAACAAAATTAGCTATGCATACGTATTTTGATTAAACATTTCGATGATACAATTGAAATATGTACATTTATTTTCAAATTATCAAGAAATTTAATCAATGCGCAAACAAATTGCCAGCACAAATATTCTGACTGTCTAACAGTTAACTTGGAACAACCACAAAGTGTAGGAAGAATAGACACACCCAGCCACACACACACCCAAACACACACAGGACACACACAGGAAGAGCCATTTCTATTTGCCGTGCAGAGACTTTCAAATTAATTGTAGCCCAACATTTCGCTACTTGCCCCAACTTACTGTAATGCTAGTTCATTTGCCACGCCCCCCTATCCGTAACGCCCACACACACACACACACACACACACACATAACACAAACTGGCACGTATTGCGCGGCAGCATCCCAACTAAGTAAATAATGCGTAAAACAAGTCGAGCGTTTTACGGCTGCACCTGCCCCCGCTTTGCCAGCCCCGCGCTCCATCCCGTCTAGTGAAACAGTCAATTGTAAAATTGTGGCAGCCAACAAAGCGTGGCAGGAGCCAAAGCTAGCTCTAGCTTCTGTATAATGTTGGTGTTGTTGCCCGATGACTGTCGACTGCAGCGTGATGAAGGCAAAAGGATTGCCAGCACAAGTCCTGGCACGCGTTTGCCGGTGTAATTCATTATGCCGACTAACCAGAGGGAGGGCGCCGCAGAGGCAGGGTCTGGGGCTACCGTTGTCAAGGAAGTCGTGGCAGGTAAGCTGGGGCAGGCAGGATGCTGAGGCAGGCTCCACACATATAAGCATGTGAGCACATGTGGCAATGACTACTACTAAAAAAAGGTATATAAAAATAGTAGCCAAAGTTACAAATGTTGTTGTTAACGCAGAAATTGTCTGTCACTGTGAGACTTCCGTCGTCAACACGACAAACTGAAGCTGTGCCACTTCAGGTGTGACTGTGTGTGTGTGTGTGTGTGTGTTTGTGTCGTGGCAAGTCCATAGATGTCTATGCTGTCTATGCTCTGTGTGCACATAAAAATATATTTTATTATTTATGCCGGCTGAAAGTTATTCAAGTGCCAGTTGATGGCTTTTAAATAAGCCAACAAGTAGACGGCATACTTAAGTCGCGCGGCCACCAAAGCCATTTCAAATGAATGCTTAAGAAATTGAAAAGCTTCTATCTTTAACATCAAAGCTGTTCAGTAATTGAATGTCCAAACTTTAAATGAAATATACAATTAAACACAACCCACAACAACAGTGAGTCCAAACTTTTCCGTTTGTTATTTATGTTCGCAAATTTATATGGCGCAAATAAAACTGTCAACGGCAATAATGAAATTTCACGTTTTAAATGAGCTGAAACACACATAAAAAAAACACTGTATAACAATAATAAAAAGTACAAGAGAAACTACAGGAAGAGAGCAGCAACAATTTGTGGCAGACCGAAAAAAAACGATTTTCTTTTTGCGAAGCGCAGAAAAAGTTTTATTTTGACAACGAGCTTTAAAAACTGTGCACCATAAATCAGGGGGGCGTATACGTATTATACAAACATACACACCCACACACACACGCACACACACACACATAAACAGACACCCACATGATATACCGTATAACTATCACAATATTGTGGCATAAACAGCAATTACTTTAAACTTCGAACCTTGAGTTGTTTGGCAAAGAAAAACTTTATGGTAAACTATATTTCAGCTGTTCCATTTGCAGTTATTTATATAACAGGCAAACAGAGTTCAAGTCTGTGTATGTGTGTGTAGTTTAAATATGGCTGCAGCATATTGTACTTGATTTCAAAATATATGTTGCCACATGCAAAAATATTTGCACAAAAATGTAATAAATATATTTACAATGTGTTGCCAGGTGAATAAGTAGATTCAATATGATTTGAAACTAGATTCTTTCAACATATCCTTTACCAATCATTTGATTGGGAAATACGTTTGCCACAAAGTAATAAGTATAAATATTTCTAAGGCAAATAATATTTAAGCCAAATACACAACTTTGATCGGACTTCATGTGCGAATCAGGACTTTCATTTTATTTCCACATCTCGGGTTGTTTTTATGCTACCCCAAAGAGCTTAAGGCTATCGTGCAACATTCAGCGTAAGCCCTCCAGCTTTATTTTTAATAAATCTAATGGAATTTCTAAGCCATTCTCATGGCAGTTTTTACGCCCATACTTGAGTGGAGTATTCTTACTTGTTTCTTCTACGGATCAAGCAATTTTTTCCACATAAAGTTGATTAAAGACTCCGTTCGCTACCCACTTTTGTGCATTAGCATTCTGACAATGGAAACTGGCCAAAAAAAAGACTCCAAAGAAAATCTAATATACTTACTTATACTTGCGAGTTTGCCAAGCTCTGCTACCACATTTAGCGAAACTTTCAGCACACGACCACATGCAAAAACAAACCAAGATCCGGCTACTCCTTGGGAAATCCTCTTAAAGCAGGACACACAAAAAAAACATTCATTCTTTTTTGTTGGGCACTTGCAGCAAGCAGGTACTGAAAAAAGCCACCGCCGACAGCAACCCAGAATTTCCATACACATATGTATTCATATAACGTGTATGGCAAGTATTCTTGTTCCAGCATATGACTTGTAGTTTCGTTTTTGTGCCGTATTTATTGCTGTTGTTGTCGCTGTCTCTCACAGCAGACAATAATTTATCACATTTCAATCACTTTGCATCATCAATCATGTCAAACATATTTCAGCAATGCCAAAGCCAGCCAATGAACCGAACTGTCAAGGAATGCTTTATAAATACTTCTCAAATAAGTATGTAAATGGGACATCAGCTTGACTGGAATGTAGTTATGCACATGCATATTAAATATATAACATATATCATTATAATTTTCAGTTGTTTTCAATAAACTTTTGTCAAAGAATCAATAATTAATAGATGTGGCTGCAAAAAGCTAAGGCAACATATATTTCTAGCTCTTCAAATTATATAAAATTGAAAAATAACTGGCCTTTATTCGATAGGCGTGTTAAATCGATTTGAAGTAAAGATACACATAATATGTATAAGCAGCGCATTGTATGTGCTGGCATATTTATAGCTTTTGAAGAATATGGGTTAACAAACTCATTAAGTATTTGCCACCGCCATTACGCACACACATTGAGCATACGCCAAGTAGGCGCACTTCCGCCTATCAATAGCGTCAGTGACGTGGATGCCGCTGCTGGTGCTGCTGCTGCTGCTGTGGTTACTCTTGTTTTTGCCATTGCCGATGCTCCATTAAGCAAAAAGCATTTAAGCCAACCCAAAGCCAGCCAAGTAAGATGCCTCTTACCCAGAATACACGCCACCCGGCCCTCCCATACGCGCGTACAAAGTGGCGTATACTTCCTTTTTTATACCCCGTATCAATAAAATTGGTGTGATGTATATAATAAAGTTGCACGTAAAATGCAAAATAAATCAACTCCGATATCATAAGGTATATATATTCTTGATCAGCATGGACAGCAGAGTGTCCTAAAACTTTCTTCATTTCTAAGATTGTAAGAGCTAATATTGAATAGAAAATTTATACAAAATTATAATGATAATATGTCTAGGCTCACGCTAAAATTAGCATCTTTATCTGCATATCCTGATATTTCTTATTTATTCATTCAAATGAACTATAATACACAATATTCTAGTAAATTATAAGAAAAGAACTTTAGCGTGGATGCCTTAGTTTCTATTGTATCCTGATAATTTCCCACTGATTATGTAGAAACCAGAGTTATTCTTTTAAGGAAAAAATCAGCGTTGAGGCTTCTTGATAGTTTATAGTTTAGACTCTAAGCTTTAGAGTAGTTAGTGTAGCAAGTGCTCGGTATTTTCTTGTCGAGCACTCTCGACTAAAGTTTAGTAACTTGTTTTTTACTACGTGCTTGATGCTTGTTTGTTGTTGTTAGCAAAAGGCAGGAGAAAAAGTGCGCTAATGGTGAAGGTCAGGCCGTTGTAACGTTTTTGGCCTTAAGTGTGGGGGGCTGTTGCTATCGTTGTTGTTATGTTCGTTTTTCCTTATTGGGTGTCCCTGCATCCGGCAGCTTAGTACAGTTTGCTCTCTTTGCAATTGCCATTAAATGCTCTTTGGTCATGCGCTCTGTGGCTTATGCTGGGGCATATAACAGTTTAACAATTGCAGACTTTCGGGCGCTGCTGCTGCTGCTGGTGCTGCTGTTGCCACGAATATCCTGCATTGTCCGTGTGCGTTGCCTTTGTGCCAGTCTTGTGGCTTCTACAACAACAAAGAATAACTTTTGTTACACTTTTATGATTTAGTTATTTGCGCGAGAAGCACTTTCTGCACGAGACCAAAAAGGTTGCCAAATACATATACATTACTGGGTGTCCTTTACACGCACACTAAGGCACTCACACCCACAGACACTTGTGAGAGATTAAAAGCGCGTTTGTGGCTTAAATATTTTTAGACAGCGCGAAGTGGAAATGGTTTAATTAAATTGTGTTGCTTGCTTCTAATTTGGAAGTTTGAATTAGATAAAAAATTACTAAAATCTTTTGTACGGTATGCATACTATATCTGCGGATCTGCTTTTACACAAAAGGTCCCCATTCCGCCGACTACTTCCTTCAAAAAAAGGTCAAAAGCCTGAATATTTTCAGACACTTTACGCCCCAAGCCCCAAAAAGCAATTCCTTATACTCTGAACACCATTCCAACTCCTCTTTAGACGTAATATCTTTAGTATTATTAACAAATTTCAGTGCATATGAAATATATTTGCTTTCGAAAATATGTTTTTAATTTATAAATAAAATACTTGAAGTACAATACATGCTGTTAGAGTCTGAACAGTTTTGTTTAATAATTTATTTATTTCCTTTTTGTTTTGTGTTGAAATATTACATATTTATAAAACTTGTGCTGCCTTTCTGGCAGCTTTAACTAGTTGTACAGTTAATAATTTATAAATTTGTTAGTTGCTTATTGTCTAATTTAAAATGAGTTTGATTATTAATATGGATCCATCAATTTGTGTATTATCCGAACTGGACATTATTTATTGAACATTTAATTTTGAAAGAGCAATCCACAAGCGCAGAGTAATCGATATGGTTGATTAAAATACTCTAGAACTACGAAATTCATTCCACGCCAGTCGTTAAATGGCTTTTTGTAGAGCGGTGCTGTTGGCAATGGCAATAAGCGGCGCTGAATTGAATTTTAAAGAGAAAATGCCTATATTCAAGTGGAATTTTATCCACTCATTGGCTGAAAAAGCTGGAGTGTCGAGTGTCTGACTCAAACTTGAAATGATTGCACTTTTTGATGGGCATTGGCCGCGCTTTAGAGTCAAGTATATCCTCACTTAGTCCTGGCACATGGCAGTGGCAATCCATAAACTGTCGGGCATAAGCTTTAATAACTCTGACTGCCGTTGCTGTCGTCACTTTAATGTCATTTTCATAATATGCCTGAAGCACCTCAGCAGTTTTATTATCTCCTTGGTTCTTGGGCGGCATGAATAACTCCACTGGCAAAGTTTTATGGCACGCTAAAAGCACAGTTGAGAGCTCAGTTGAGCCTCAGACTGGGGGTAATACGATAAATCTCTCTTTGTAGCGCATTTGACGCCACTCCTGTGCCAGGATGCTGACTGAAACTGACGGCGCAAATGCGTATTTAATTCCACTTGCTTTGACAATGCCACGCCCACACGCCCACACGCCCACGCACCCACACGCAACGCGCATCCCGCCATTTGCCATTGTTTTTGTTGTGGATGCGTTGACATTAATAAATGTCACAATTCAGTTATAGTGCTGCAAACATATTGCCTACATTTGAGCGCATGTCTAGAGCTGCTTAATGCCAGATTGACTGACTGACTGACAGACTGACTGACTGACTGACTGACTGACTGAGTGGCAGAATGACAGACTGACAAGCCTCAAAAACCTTGATTGCGCCGAGCGCTTTAAATTAATTAGTCGTGCTTTTTATCGCCCACGCTCTCTACTCTGCGCTGCTGCTCTGATAAGTTGCCGACAAGCAGATTTTCGACATTCACAATTTTTCGACGGAAACAGCAAAAAGAAAACAAAATGGAGACTGAAACTGTGAGTGCGTGCCCCAACTTGCGTCCCGTGCCTCTGTCTGTCTCTGTCTCTGTGGCGATAATCGGCTTATGCCTGGCTTATGGGGTCGTGCAAATTGATAAATGTTGCAGACGCGCTAAGCGTAGCATACTTTTTGGGGCCTGCCTAATTGTGGACAGCACGTTTCTTGTGTATCAATTAGTTTAATGATACAACTGAGTTCAGAATGCGATACATTTGCAATTGCTTTGGCTGCTAATTGCTATTCTCTTTGGCAAATGTTGCTGCAAATGCCGATAAGAAGCATTCGATTTGCAGCTGGAATGCTGCAAGCTGCAACATCTCGTGCCACATGCATTAGCTATACTTTGACTTAGTTTCGATGCTTGTACAAATTTGTTTGAGAGTTTAACTTTTCAATTTGCAACTACAGCAAATGCCAAGGTTGGCCGAAGGCATATTGGCCATCAATACAAACACTTACAAAAAGTGTGTGTGTCTTGTGTACTCGACATCCAATTAGCTAAAGATTCAAAACAATGTTAAGGCTGACGAGAGTAAGTTATTCAAATTTAAAGAATATTGCATAAATAGGAAAATACATAGTTACAGCTTGCTTGTACTTATTAAAAGACTTTAAAATCAAGCTTAGTAGTATTTCTTTTAAATATAACTATACAGTAAATTTTAATATATAAATTTTATTTCACACTTAACTAAACAATTCACACCACACAATAACACAATTTTTTAAAATAATATCATAAATATTTACGTTTGCACTCATCAATAACAAATTTAAACTTAAATAAATCAAAATTATGCCATAAATATTTACAATATACAATCTGCCACAACTAAATTACTGATTATACTCGCATGCAATCAAATGAATTTTTAAAATTATACAAAATATGCCTGCTCGACTAGAAGTTATCCAATATTAATATGCAAAGTTCTAAATTTAGCATACATTCATTTGAGAATTGGTATTATTATTGGAATATTTTTATGTGAATATATAGAAAGTATTGAGAAATCTGTGCATCAAATAAAATTGAAGGTCTAAAAGGACTTTCTGCTAAAACTAAAATTAAACTTCATCTGTGCAACACTCATGTATATTTATTGCACAACTTTAAAACAACCTTTGAAACAATTATTTATACACAGGGTATTGCAAATTTGCAGCATGCTTTCTGACAAATGACATTTCATTTATGTGATTTATTTTTCAAATGTCAGTCATGTCAAAAATAAATTTACATATTTCAATGGCCAAATGATGCCCTTTTAATGGCTGAAAATATTGGAAATGCATTAAAAAAGGGGGGCAGTTGAACAATGATAGGCCACACAGCTATTGAACAGGTTCATTTCATTTGCCAAAAGGTTGCCCAAAAATTTAATCAACATTTATAAATCACTGCAATGCAGGGAAACGAGGAAAAACTGTGTGCCAAGTTTTCAATAGGAGTTGTCCAGCTGCCAGAGATAATACTAGTAGTACGTATAGCTTGGCTTCTACTACTATTTGGTGTTCTTCTATTCTCTTTTTGTTTTTTGTGGTGGTGCTGGTCTGGCAGTCGTTGTTGCCACTTACGCTTCAATGCCTCGACGAGTCATTGATATATATTAAAAACACTCGACTGTGTGTTATCCCATCCACTAGAGAAAAAGATTGCCAATGACCAAAAGCGAGGGTAACAAAAAAACGTGAAACAAATCAATATTATGCACACAGCTTCAGCTCTAAACAGACTAAGTTAGCCAGGCTAAGACAACTGGCAACTGGCAACTGGCTGCTGCTTCAACTGTTGCACGCACTTTAAAAAGCTGCTTGAGAAATCTGCTGCTAAACTTTGTTCTGCAACTAGCCGGGCATAAAAACCAACAACGGTTGAGGCTGAGGTACTTAAAGGGACACACATGTCCGTTGGAAAAGTTTTGCCAACTAGACATTCCATTTCACATGGCTAATCGTCAAATATATAAAAAGAAGGCAGCTCTTGCAGCCAGGTGTCTGCTCTCCAGGGACATGCGATCTCGATGTCTGCTCTCATTAAAAAGTAAAATAAACAAGTAAAAGTTTCGAAATCAAATGCGAATAAAAAGCAGCAAACAGCAAAGAGCATGAAGGACAAAAACCAAAAAAAGACAAAAAAGAAAAAACAAAACAGAAAATAAGAAAAAATCAAATAGAAAAGCTGAAAACCACTTGAGCAAGCAGCAAAGTTTTCCATTTATAACGAGCTCAGTGCCATGTGCATACAAAGGGGACTTGTATTACTATGCGGGTGGAGGGCTCGTATCATAGAAATGAGTGTGTATATCCTGCTGTCTTATTTTCTGTACATGTGTGTGTGTGTGTGTGTTGGCAAAACTTTAAATGCGCGGTAATGAAATTGTTGGCAACAAATGCTGTCAACACTTAGAAGCACATACACACACACACAACCATTCACAGCCGACACCATTTTATGGCATGGTTCCGGCAAATGTCGAGAATGCAGGCATCCTGCAGATTTCTTGAGCACCCCAGAAGCCAGAAAGTTGTCCGACTCAAGTGTTACGCCCCAAACAACAAGAAACTGTGTTAAGTTGCTACAACTTGGAGTTGAGACCAGGGCAGCAGGACAGCAGGGCAGCAGCAGTCACCTCAGACATTAAGAGGCAGAGATACACAGAACTCAGCTACTTGTATTGCCATAATCATATGAATGACTAACCATTTGGAGCATAAGAATGCGGTTGTATGGTTGAGATATAGTTATATGGGTATTCATTTAAAACAAGCAAATGGCAATTCAATGTGCTCGCTGAATGCTTAAACTCAAAGGACGACTGCCGCATTATCCTCAATGGTCGGCACTTGAAACTTAGTTTGCTTAAGTTTTGTCTAATTTAAATTGAAACTATGAGTATCGCTAAAATCTTCTTCGCAATTGTAATTTGCTTGTGACTTGTGCCACTTAAAACTAATTTTATGTGGAAAGTTGCAGACTTCAAATGGATTGAAGTATAGTTAGTTGTTGGTAATTCATTCTAATCTCATCCATTTGCAAGCTGCAAGTAATACAGTTCTAATTTAAAATGAAATAACAATACCAAATTTCAATATTGCCCTTGGCTTCAACTACTTATTTATGGCAACAAGTTTGACACCAATTTTTGTTTTTAACTAATTAAAAGCCAAACTGGAAAAGTTTCACGGCTGTTTGTTTGTTAGTTTTTCATTAATTCAGTTAAGTTGTCACTAATTGCGAGTATAGCCGTTGATAATGCCAATCAAGTTCCATTTCCATCCCGATGCGGTTCACTTAATCAGTGTGATAATTATCGACTCATTTGCATTAATTAATGCGCCAGAATTAATTTGTGCGCCAAGTTGCGTTCAATTAGCGCCTGCTTCGCTGATTAACATTATCCAGTTAGTTGCCACTGAATTATGCAACAACAATACGATCAGGTCTCGAGTAAAACTCGTCATGGATAATGCATTCTATTAAGTTAAGGATTAACACTCTACCTTCTTTAAATTCAATTAAAGTTTCTATGTTTAAATTGTACGTAAATTGATAAAATAAGCTTTTGGCATATTGCTGAACATTAAATGCCTTTGCAAAGTTTAAATTGCCCAAGTTATTGCTAAAAATATTGTTTAATTTGAACCAAATTCAATTAAATACTAAATATGCATTAGCTCAGTATAAGGCTAGAACGGCTGTTGGCTTATGACACTTGCAGGACATTTGTTGGCCAATTTTGATGGCATTTGGATGTGTAATTTACTTACTTCATAAGCAGACACTTGATCAGAAAGGACTCCATCCGGATGCACGTTTAAAGTCTATAGAAGTCCTAGAACATAGATCCGATTTATTGAGTTGCGAAATGGATATTTCCCATTTTCTATAATAAAACATATGTACGTAGGAAATAATAATTATTGTTTATACAATTCAAATAAATTTTGTAATAATAATAATATTTTGTAAAAATCTCAGCAGACGGGCATTTAGTTGTCAGAATGCAAAAGTATCACTGGATCCTAATACAATATCGTTAGTTTGTAATAAACCGTGTTCGTGTCTGTGTTCGTTTTCTCTGTATTTTTCTGAAAACTTTTGGGCTAAATTTTTGTGTATGGTTTTGTCCTTCGTGTTCTGCTTTTATAAAATTTGTCGTGAACCATATTTAAAAATTATTGTTGAAATTTTCGTGTGGTGTTCGTCCTGTGTGTGTAAAATTTTTGTACCTATTCATTATGCAGAATCTGCGTAGAATCCTGTTGAAGTCGAATGTGCTGCGCAGGATACCCCGTTTGTCTAGCGTTCGCCATGCATCCTGCGGTAATGAGGTGCGTGCCAAGGGGCTCGTGATTGGCATTTATCAGAAGGAGGGCGACAAGGATCCAAAGCTAACGAGCAGCGGCGAGAAGATTAATGATCGCTTGGGTGGCAAGCTGTCGGAGCTCATATGCGAGACAAAGATTGATGGGCGTCTGGGACGCGGCAAGGTGTTCAATAATATCGATCAGGAATATCGCAGCATTGCCGTAGTTGGCGTTGGCTTAGATGGCATTGGCTTCAATGAGCTGGAGATGCTTGACGAGGGCATGGAAAATGTACGCATTGCTGCGGGCATTGGCGCTCATTCTCTGCAGAAGATCGGATGCAGTGAGGTGTTCGTGGATAGCATGGAATATGCGGAGCAGGCGGCCGAAGGTGCCACGCTGGCCATCTGGCGTTATACCGAGATGCTTAGTAAGAAATATCGGCCAACTATGCCCAAGCTGGAGTTGTTTGATTCCGTAGATGTCGATGGCTGGACACGTGGTCTCTTCAAGGCCGAGTCCCAGAACTTGGCGCGTCGCTTAAGCGATGCGGCTGCCAACTGCATGACGCCAACATTGTTCGCTCAGGCGACCGTGGATGCGCTGTGTCCTTGCGGCATCACCGTGGAGATACGCACCATGGACTGGATAGAGCAGCAGCGCATGCACTCGTTCCTCATGATTGCCAAGGGCTCGTGTGAGCCACCCGTGCTTATGGAGATCAGCTACTGTGGCACTGCACCCGAGGATAAGCCGGTGCTGTTCTTGGGCAAGGGCATTACCTTCAACTCGGGCGGCATCAATCTGCGAAAATGCAAGAGGCATGGATGAGTACAGGGCCAGCATGTCTGGGGCGGCAGCCTGTGTGGCCATGATGCGCTGCGTGGCAGCGCTCTCCCTGCCCATCAATGTGGTGCTAATCATTCCATTGTGCGAGAATCTGCCCTCGGGCATGGCCACAAAGCCAGGTGATGTATGCACTCTGCTCAATGGCAAGGCAATGGCCATACGCGATCTGGACAAGGCTGGCGTTGTGGTTATGTCCGATCCATTGATCTATGGCCAGACGACGTACAAGCCACGGCTGGTGGTTGATGTGGCAACGCTGGGCACGGGTGCCAAGAAGGCCTTCGGTGGCGGCGCCTCCGCCATATTCTCCAATTCACATTATATCTGGAAGCAGTTCCAGCGCGCTGGCTCCATCACCGGCGATCGCATGTGGCGTCTGCCACTGTGGCAGTACTATAGGAAGCAAGTAACCGACGAGCTCGGCTACGATATCAGCAACGATGGACGTGGCCGTGCCAACTCCTGCCTGGCGGCCGCCGTCCTCCATGAGCTGGTGCCCTGCGCGGACTGGGCGCATATCGATACTCGCGGATCTGGCATGCTGAGCACTTATGGCATTATTCCCTACCTGACCAGCTGGCGCATGACTGGAAGACCAACGCGCACCTTGGTGCAGTTCCTCTACCAGCTGGCCTGTCCCGAGCAGAAATAAGTGACGATCAATATTTATTTTAACACCACGTGCTTGAAAAATTTTAAAAATAATATTTTAAATTAAAATTTTACAAAATATGTTAAATTTAAGTTAATTTAAAATGCATATCTGTGAAATCATTATTTTATTATTCTTTTCACTCGCTGGGGTCATAAAAAATTGTGCAACAGGCAAAAAAACAATGCAATTCTTCATTGGAAAAGAAAAACATGCATTATCCAAGTCCAAGCCGCAAATTCTCTATAGTTGAGCATACCCAACTACAAAACTCCCTGTACCCAGCTCCAAAATTTCCGATCGCATCTTCGTACACTTACACATACACACACAGCACAAGCAACAGTGCAAGCTGCTTCTTCACCCCGCGCTGCAGTACTGAGTCCTGTTTGTTGAATACCTTCCGTCTTTATTATTGGACAAGTATTGTCCAATATCAAGTATTGTGCATGCCAAATCCCAAACCTATATTTTGACAATTGTAATTGCTAAATGAGGGGAATGGGGGCTGGGGAATATATCGGATCCAAAATAAACTTGACCTGTGTATGGTATACACGAACCTATATTCCAAACTTGGTGTCTCTAGCTCTTATAGTTGGTGAGATCGATGCGTTCATACATACGGACAAACAGACGGACATGGCCAAATTGAAATCTCTTTTGATACTGATCAAGAATATATATACTTTATACATACATACATTTGCACAGATTTAGTAGCCCCTTATTGGCCAGGGAGTAAACAGGTTTTCCAAAACCCAAGTCGCAAATTCTCCAGAGATTAATAAAGAAAAAGTATGAAAATAGGGCCGATTTTTCAATGTCTACGTTAAGTCCCCCCTCTTCTGAAATCTAACTATCTTATAAAAATCTTGCCGCTGATTCTCGATGCAAGCATGAGAGTCGTTATAAGATTTTCATACTTCACTACGAGATCAGGTCCCATAAATTAATAATAAACAAATTATTTTCTTAGAAAACACACTTATTTATTGTCACATAATTCTGTGCACTCGACAGCTTACTTCTGTATTCTGGTAGTACTGGTAATTTACCCTTGTAACTGGATTTTCGATTAGATTCCCGAGTCCCAGTGCTTGGTCCATTTGACCAGATCTAGTTTACCTCGATCTAATTTCCAAATCGCTCCATTCTGGTTGGCCTCAATGGCCTTTGCAAAGTTCTTGGCACACTCCTTCTTGGACTGGGTGGGATGCTCCCTCAGTTTTTCAGCCACACAGGGCTCCACATCCAACCAAGAGTTGAACTTGATCACCAGCGTCGTTCTCGTAATGCCCGGATTAATTGAATAGGCGGTGACACCAGTAATCTTTTTCAGTTTCTGTTTCCAAAAGGATATCAGTTAACATGACTAAATTCTGTTTAATTCTCTACTTACCGCGAGTGACTGGGTGAAGCTGACAACAGCCGCCTTGGAGGCGGAGTACACTGGCACCTGATAGATGGCATTGAAGCCAGTCACTGAGCAAATGTTGCAAATGCTGCCGCCGGGTCCGCATTTACGTATGTCCCAGTGCTTCATTATGGCCGTGGTTGTATTCACCAAACCGGTGAAATTGACCGCAATGGTAGGCTCGATCTTATGATCGTCCAGAATGCCAGCGCCATTGACCAATACATCGACCGTCTTCAGCTCTGAGAAGATAGCGTCCATTATCTTAACAGAAGCTTCCAACGGCACGGTTACATCATAAGGGCAAAAGGTCACGCTCACTGATGGACTTATATTGTTCAGCTCCTTAATTACTTTCGAGTTCTTAATTCTGTCAAGGATTACCAGGTTCTAAACGGGATATTTGCACATTTTTTCAAAATATATTTCTAGAAGATTTGTGAAGTCTTATACACACCTTGGGGCAACGCTTGATAAGCTCGCGACAGGTTGCCAGTCCAATTCCACCCATACCGGCAACAAAGATGATGTTCTTGCCAGCGAGATCCATTTTTGAAGATTTCTTCTTTTTACAGCTTAGCATTCTACGTGAACTGTACAAGTTTTCCACATTGCGATGATAAAACGATGCGGGAAGATTTTGCGATACTCTGAAATTACTCATTACCGAATTACGTAGAACAGATGACGTAATTGGTAAACGGTCGATAATTCGAACCATGTTGAAATAAATAAAATATGAAAAATCTTTATAATAAAAAAAAACAGTAAAAAATTTAGAATTTAGATAAATTTCCGAAAGAATCTAGTACTTGTCTGTACTAGAATGTTTGTCAAACTATAATGAACCTTTAGCTCCGAGATAACATGTTTAACGAAATTGTGACAAGAAAGGCAAGTGGAAGTGTTTCAGAACTCCTAAATCTTTTTATCCATTTTTGTAAAAATAAATAAAGCTAAGGGTTAAAGTTAAAGGTATCGAATTAACTTGGTTAAGGGGCATGCCCATAGAATTGCAATAAATAATTTTCAATTATTTTAAAGTACGCAAGTGCTTTGCATTCTGTATTTATTAATAGAAGCCATTTATGTACCTGCAACAACCAATTATACAAACAAATTTGCAATTTTCACACACGCATTTGCACATTTGACACGTTTGGGCCATTTACTGTGGACCCAAGGCGTGTCCTTGGTACTGAAAAAGGATATTTGCTTTTACACATCCACTGGCGCTTGGCGTCGGCCTCAGCCTCATTGGCTTTGTTGATGAAATTGCTGCAGGATATTACTTTGAATTATCATAAATAACAGCGCACGGCAATGACAACGACAATATGTATTCATGTGCGTGTGTGGTGTGTGTGTGTGCCACTGTGTGTGTAGCTGTATCTTGTGGCAAAAAGGATCAGGTGCACGTCCGCTCACTGAGCTCAATTTGGGGGTGTCTGTGGCCCGGCTCCGGTTATGATGTTCATGTTTATGCGTTCACGTCTATGTGTGTGTTGGTGTGTGTTTGTGTGTGTGTTGGTGTATGTGTGTGTGAATTCAATAATGTGTACTGAATGTGTTTATCAGGTAATCGTGTTGCTCTTGTGCTGAGCGGGTAAAGATGAAATGGGGAATGGGATGCAGTCAGGCAGTAAAGTCGTACAAAGATTGTCCCAACTTGTGGTGGTTGTTCGCACCAGCAAGTTAAGAGCTTAACTGTGCAAGTTGTCGAGAAAGCTAAAAGCATTGAAATGAAAATTCTTCAAACTTTGTTTAATGGTAATTGACATGAAAGTGGAACAAGCAATTTATATTTGTTGTATGCTCTGTTTTAAATAGAAAGTAGGGTATTCCTTTGCTCGCAAGATATTGATATTGTTGATATAAGGACTACACTCAATCTGCTTGAAATATGATAACTACAAAGCAACCTTATGGCAGCCACATTGTTAAAGCAGGAGTCAGTGAATTTAATCAAAGGATTATCTCAATCAAATAAAGAAAGCAGTGTAAGTTGCAGTCGGGAGCTGCCAATTGCAATGCTTTAACTTCTTTTAAAGTGTGTTTTTTAAGAGTTTAATGTACTTACAATTTTAATCAATTGTGGCTCTCTCGTAATGTGATTTACACAGACACTTAAAACTGCATTTTTACAATTTCCCAAATGGAATTTATTTAATTGAAATTTTCTGTGACTGCAGTTAACTCTGCACTTCATTTAATATCTGTTTGCGTGGTATTAACCATCTCTTATCCACTGGACAGGACAGTCCAACTGAGCCAGCTCCAGGAAACTGGCCCCCACATACACTTGGCGTGACATTTATGAAAAATTCAATTTGAGCCGCCTGCCCTGGATACGTGTTGGCCACAATTTCATTTTCAATATGCGATCTGAGCGGCAACTTTATAGCCGCATTGACATGCACTGGCCATAATATACAGTGATAGACTTTTAATGCAATAAGCATAACTGAACTAAAACTTTTTCATATCCTGTACCTAAGGGTAAAAGGGATAAAACGGCTTGCTTAGGCTTGATTTTTGGAGACCGTCAGCTAGCACCACTAAGTTGTATACGTGACCTCTTAAATACCTTATACATAGACAAAAGCTTTACATATTCAACTACGTAAGGCCATTGGAATTAAACCCATTTAGGAATTTTAAAGTTACTGCCTTTATACTTAGGGTGTTTTCTAGCTGAGTCCTTTTTGCTTTTGTTGAACTCTTGTGTGTGTCAAAGTGCTGTGAAACCAAGAAAATTAACATGATTAGCAGGCAAAAGGCATAAGCTCAACATATTCTTGACTTTACTGTTTTATCAGCCAACAATAATTTGTTAGTAAACAATGAAAAATTCAATTACAGTTGCCTTTCAGGTCGCCTCTTAAAAGCTGGAGCCGCAATAAGAGCAAGCTTAGAATATGTATATGTATTTGTATATATATGTGTATGTATACTTTATATGGATTGTATGCAAAGCTCATCAAGCAGAGAAAAGGCCTTTGCCTAGGACCAAACAAAGGACATCCCTTATGCCACAAAACAGCCATTGACTTGTGCTGGGGTTTTGCTGTGGCTTGGGAATACTACATTTTGTAAGCCAAAACCAAAGGATACGTTGGATAAACGAAGTACTTTTAAGATACGTAACGAAGAGGATGGGATTTTGGGATTGTACAGTAAGAAGTTGTTGATTCAATGTCAGTAAACTTTGCTTACTTTGTTGCCAACTTGTTTGGAAATAAGCAATCACAACTTATCTTTGAACACATTGAATTATTCTGATGTGAAATTTATTTGTTGCAATTTAATTACGAGATATTTATAATTCACTTATGCGATCCGCATTCAATTTTGTACTTAACAAATTTTACTGGCTTTTACAAATTCGAATGTGTGCTGTAAAAGTTATTAAAAATCCGAAAATACCCCATAAGTGACAGGAGAGTTGACTCTGTTGAAGATATATCCGATACATTGAAGACACAGTCAGCTAAGTTCCTGTTAAGATATTCAGTTGAATGTATTTTTATATTAACATATACTATGTGTGTTTAAACTTACCTCACAATTCGGCATTTCATGTTGTGAGCTGTTACATTTTCTTTAAGAAACTTCACATTGTGAGCTGGATAAATTTGCGGGAGCTTTGAATTTGTCTTCGCTGGCTTTGAATTACGCAAACGATTAGCCGCAATTGGCACTGAACAACCAAAGATTCGAATCATGATACAAATTAATAATATAAATACAAAATACAAAAGAGGAAAGAAGAGGAAAGAGAAAATAGATTGATTTTTGAATTTATTCTTAGTTAACAGGTAATATATAATACTAAAATGTTTTGATGTAAAACTCATAAACAACAAGTGAAAGACCAATGTGATATATAAGGAACGCAAGCTACTAAGTCTGAGTCCTTCAACTCCTTTGCATGCAAATGAATTACGCTTGGCCAAAAGCAACCAACGTCCATCAGTCAAGTGACAGCTGCCGGCCAAACAAACTTTGATGCCAATAAATCAAATTCTCAATCACATCAGCTGCACAAAGTACACATTTTTTCCTTCTATTCGTTAACCCCCTTAGTCATCTTTCAAAGCACGTTGAAGCACTTTGGCTGTCCTGGCATGCATGAGCCATGGTTTGAAGCATTGGGTTAATATTTGACTTAATTAAGGCGCATTTAATTAAGTTCGACGAGTGTCGAACTAAATCCGAGTAGGAAGCTTACCAAAAAGCAACTAACCAAAAAGCGAACGCTTCCAATGGCCAGAGGAGAGCAGGAGAAGGACGTGAACAAGGACGAGGATGTGTTTGGGAATTACGACAATGACGACGACAACGTCGACGGCACATTGCCAAAGGCAATAATCGCAATTTAATATTCATGACATTCTCACAGTCAATGTATTTTCAAAGTGTTGCCAGGAGTTGCCACTGAGGACGTGTAGAAGAGAGAGGCCTGTGTTCTCTTTCGCACCACCGACAAGCGTGCTGAATGCGATTTGAGTTATGAAAATGTTTAGGAAGGAATTTTCCTTGGAGTCCCCTTCATATATTTAATTTATAATTATTTGTACACTGCATACTCTATGCTGTGGGTTGATGCATATTGAGACAGATATATAGTTTATAAATCACGCATAAAGTAACCATGAAGGACACATTTAAGGACTGTTGTTAACTAAAATGAAGAAGGCTGGTGAAATATGATTTATAGTCTGTAATTTTGTGATTTATAAATTAGATCGATAAGGTAGGTAGGATATGAAAATGTTATGCAGAAGAACTTAAATAGGGTAAGCACGGACCAAAACTTTAAAATCTTTTCAGCATACCATCATAATACGGACTACTTTGTCGCCTGGCTCTGATTCCTAAGAATCGCCTTGGCATGTGTTTGTACGCTGTCATACTTTCAATAAGCAAGGAACCCAATTCCCCCCTTGGTAGTAACATTGCTGACACTCTTTGCTCATCTGTTATTTATCATATTGTGCGCTCGAAGTTCCCTTGCCTATATAAGCTCTCCCTGCTCGCTACGCCCTGCCCAATCCGTGCTCATTCCTACTTTCATTCACTTCCGCAGCAAAGTTTTTCATGCCTTTTTCGCTGTGTGTGAAAAGTTGCTTTATTTCATGTTTTTTTTTTTTAACTTCCGCTTTGTGTGGCAAGCTTCCTTATGCCGCACTACCACTTGCCACTTGCTGATTCGCTTTCAGCGATAAGCTCAAGAACCGTTCAGCCCACACAGTCCTGCCCATAGTTTCCCCATTTGTATTTTTCCTTGCTCGCTGCTGGCCGCAGGCGATATTTATGAGTACTTTGGCAGCCTTGCTCGTTTTCGAATTAGATTCACCAGTTGTTGTTGTTGTTGTTGTAGATGCTACAGTCTGGGTGGTATCGAAGCATCAGCTGTTTATGCTGATTGGGATATTAATAACAGAACAGTTCCCTAACTGATTTCGATAGTATTTGAGAGGGGAATGGTCCCGCAGCCTGCCTACTGAATTATCATTTGTGGTTCTATCGTTGAACCGTAAAGAAATTGGCTTTTCATAAGTTTTATAACAAAAGTCCTTATGCTGGCCCAATCTTTGCATTGTTCGGCTTGGGTCCTTTGTTTGTGGCTGCCCCGTACTGACCAGGCCTGGTTACACCCCAGTTTTTTAACGACTTCTTTGCTACTCCACAGTCCAGTCACAAATCATGCAAATGATTAATGATTCCAAACATTTTGGAGTCTCCCTTTTGCCCAGCTCGGACCTGGCCATAAGCAATTTGGCTTATTGACATAATTGCGGCGAGTTTTTAATATAAACTAGCCGGAGCTAATCCTTGCCAGCAGTCGTTTGATTTATGTACTTCGTAATGGCCAAACATAATTTGCTTGTTGAGTCAACATTCGCTCAGGCTCAACGCCAAGGAAATGCATAATTAATGATGAAAATTAAAAGTAAATATGCCGAGCAGACTGTCCATGTCCCTCTTTCAATCCACAGCAAGCGTGGTTTCATTTTATTAACAAATTTGCCGCTCGTCTCTTGTAATCAAAACATTTTCTGCAGTCCAGCCAGTTGGCAAAATCTTTTTGCATAATTGAAAAGCGTCGCACGGAAGTCGCATTTTAAGGCAGCTAGGGGGAAAAATGTCGCATTGGCTTCCGCCGGATGGCAGCCAGGATAGAGCTGACCAGTTCTCCACTGAAAAGATGCTACTTTAAAATATTATGTCTTTATTTATGAGCTACTTAGATATTATAATATATAAATATTTAACAAATCTGGGCATAAGCTTGGATATAATAACTTATTTTTAGAAGCAAAGGCCCATTTAAGTATATTGTTTGAAATGAAGCCAACGCTCTTAGTTTTAAGTCTAACCATATGAGTTTTTGAGAAAATGAGATCTTAACGAAGCTATTATCATTTTAATAATTATAATTTTATAATAATTGAGAGATTGATACTCAGATATATATTTAATGAATAATAATGAATGTAAATATGCCTAGAAATATAAATATCAAACAAAGTCCAATATAATTATATATATTATAATTATAATTATAAATAAGTGCTTTTTATGCAAAGTTTTCGTATTTAATCGTCATCCAGCGATGTTTTCATATTAGCCTCCTTATGCTTAACAATTTTCTAGAACACCAGAAAATAAATAATCTCTTTAAAATGCAATCTCAGTAAATAATTACTATTGCAAGTATAGTATAACTATGAGTGAATATTTCAAGCTATAACCAAATGTCGAGCTAAATCAATTTAATTTATATAAAATACCTCTCACAATTTCGAAAGGTTTTATAAAGCATATGTGTATTTAATCAGCATCCATTGATATTTGAAAATTAGTTTATTTATCTTCAGAATTTGCAGCATAATAAAAACAAGCAATAGGCAACATAAAACTTGTACTTCATGAAATTAAAGAAAGTGAAATGCCAATTCAATCTGTGGATCTAACAAAAATATTAAAAATATTAACAAAAATCCATTCCTTATAAAAATTGGTTCGGTTTTGACAAAGTTATGCTATGTTGAAGTCTACAAAGAACATTTTCTATAAAGTAACTATGATTGCGGTTATCTACCTCTGTGGAAACAAGAAAGTAAATGATTACATAAATTTAAAAACAACTAAAGTTAACCTATATAGTATAACCTAGTATTTATGTAGTATTCAAAACTTTTACAGAGCATCTTTAGTTGGTTCATTCTTTTGTACTTTTCCGTACTTTCCTGTATTCCATTGACATCCTTTTAGGTGTTGGGGACGCACGCAGGGACTTGTTCATCTTGCGCCATTACAGTTTGTCCAATTACATTTTCTTCTTTGCATTGTTGGTGTTGTGGAAATTAGCCGCACAGTTGTAAATAGAAACGCGCATTGCTTGGGGGCACCTTTCGGTGGGTGGTGGGTGGTGGGTTCTTTGGGGTACAGTTATTTTAGCTCTGTGTCATTTTTGACACCTTAATGCTGTTGTTGTGGGTTGCGGGTTTCATTAGTCAGCACGTGGCAGCTGTGCGGCTCATTACGTGGCAAGATAAAAATAAACACCCTGTATTAACGTTGACACGGACAACGTCGCCTTTGTACAGATTATCTAATTATAAATTCTGTGTGTTTCGCTGCCGGGCTCTAAAGGATATTCCTTAAAATTGTGCTATTTGATATGTGGCACTGTTGTTCTATTTTTTATTTTATAAAATTCAACGAAGCTCTAGAATTAAGTAAAAACAAAACTGGACGGCTATCTTCGGCGTGCTATATACTCTAGCAAAGTTTTTTCATACAAGATCTCAATTTTTGAGCGATATTTACTATGTCAACTATATTTTTTAGTTATCCAATTCCTTTAATATCAAGCTATGTAAAGTATTACAAAAATATGCAGTTCAGAAAAGTTTCTCCTTTCAAAACTCATTTTTCATCCGAATTAGCCTATGGCAGCTATAAATATAGTTATATATAGCCATGGATAGCCGATCCTGCGATGGTTCCGACCATGAACTGCATGAAACAAAACTCAGCATCTGTGGCCAGCTTCATTGTAAACAGATGGACATCGCTATATAGAATCGGCTGCTGATTAAGACTATATAGAGTATCCTGGGGGGAAACGTCTTCTTCAGGGTGTTACACATTTCTAGACATTTTCAAAATACCCTCTGCAAGGGTATATTAAACGACAGTAAAGGATGCTGCGGGCTACAGGCGCTTTGGACGTTCAAAGAGTGTGCAACATGGATTTGGAAATTTATGCAAGTTGCCACAGCAGCTGCAGCAGCAGCAGCAGAGAGAGAGCAACTGCAAATTTATATAAAATTGAAGCAGCTTTCGCTGAGCATATTTTCAGGCTAAATGTGCACTAGAAATTTGCATATTTTGCAAGCCGCAAGGTACGCATTGCTTTTTGTGCTGGCCAGCAATTTGTGTGGCCGACAGTTCATTAAAATTTTGAATTTATGCCATTAACGTTGTTAGTCAGCGTATTTCGCAACGTATCTCATTAAATGCCAAATAATATTTTTCACTTAGCAGCTTTAATTCTGCTTTAAAGGATCCGTTAAGTATAATTTCCACTTGCTTTTCTTTTAGCCGTACGCTCTTATAAGCTATGGATTTACTGCGGGTCATTATGCAACCGCCGAACAAACTTTAACGAGCTGCAGTGAAAAAAAAAGAAAAACTAGGAAATGTGCATTGAAAATTTTTGCTTTTTTGCTTTTTTCGTCTTTGAGTTTTGTGGTTTTTCCTACTACTTATCCATCGAGTACTGCAGCAGCTCAATTAAAACGGCATTTGAAGTGGTTTTCGGAACTGCATCCTGCATTCTCTATACGAGTACTATATGTTTTTAATGAGTTTCTGCGGTTGTGTGTTTTGGCTTAAATTGACGGATGTCAGCTTTCTGGATGAGCTGCAATTTGCAGTTGGCATACTCAGCAGCAACGCAAATGCAAATTTTAAATTCAAATGTACCTAGGGAGATGAAAGGCAAGTTCACGACACACACACACACACACCATAACTATATATTTATGTGTGTATTTCTAGTCATGCTGGCAAATTGTCGTCACTTATGTCCTTTTGGTTACTACGTAAATGTATTTGCATATTTTTTGAAGCTCCCGCCCACGACACACACACACACACACACACACACGCACACTCATCCGCAGTGTTGTCCTTGTTTATGCATAATAAAATCCTTGAATATTGTCGCTTGTGTGTACCTCCTGTTTCTGCATCCCTGAAAACTGTCCAAAACGCAGCTTACACATTTCCAAGAAAACTTTTACACAAAAATGTGACATGTGTTTTTGTCAGCTTTTGGCCGGATTCTTCTTGCTTTTGTTGTGTTTTGATATTCGGGGCCAGCCACATGTAATTTTTGAGTGAGGTTCCACACGGCACATTGTACATGGCTAACAAAATATTTAAATTATTTGCTTTTGTCAACCAAAAAGTGCTTATCAGCCCATTTTGGTTAGCCAAAAGGTCAATTTGAAATTCGATACACAAATTTGCATTTAAAGTAGTTTCTTTTGTGAAAATTTAGCAATTTTACTCAACGTTAAAATTGTTAGCCAAATCTATTATGTTCAAAGAGTCCAATTTGTTGATAGACTGACTGATGGTGATTTGAATGATGTGCTTCAAGTAGCTTAAAAACGAAAATGTTTAAATATAAATTTTGCCATTGAAATGCCTTTAAGGAGTATTTTAAATATAATATAGTTGATTTTTAAGTGAAAAGTCTTACCTAACCTACAAAAAGAAGTAATTTTCCACATACAAAATATATACAACATATATCAAATAAATTTTCTTTTCAAATATTAGTCAATTTAAATTATAGAAAATCCTTTCAGTTGTGAAGGTAGAAATCCTTTTTATACATAATTACTCTATATAAGCCTTAACCTTCACCCTAACCATCAATTTGCATTTCAACCTAACCTTCGCTAACCAAACAAGCCGAAAAGTATGCAGTACATTTACCACACAACCAGAAACAGCGCGCTGAATAAATCAAAGCCAAGCGCTGTCAATCTAAAATGTCTCTCTGTCTGTCAATTGACAACAACAAGAACAACTGGCAGCACTAATTGAGCTACCGGGTAAACAAACAGCTTAATTGAATCCTGGGAGAAACCAAACTGCAGACAACATGCAACCACACAAAATGTGAATTGTTGCAATGTCAAACGGGGGAGCAATTAATTGAAGGTCAAGCAAACGACATAAAAAGCGATTTATGCAGCGAGCGATAAGCGATAAATCTCAGCCGCAAGCCGAGCAACAAGAATAACAAATAGTATTACAAGAACTGCAATGCTTGGCAAAGGTAAACAAAGCAGACAGCAAAGAGAAACGCGTGCGGCCAAAGAGAGCGCAAATATGGCGTCAGTTAACTGTTATACGCGACGCCGTGCGGCGTGCGGCGCGCTGTAACGCGCTGCTGCTCAGTACGCCCGCAGACTTCACGGTGTGAGTAGCTGATAGCGGCAAACGAGGAGAGCAAAGCACTTACAGAAAGAGCGAGAGCGAGTGTGCGTGTGCGTGTGTGTTAGCGTGATATATAGAGTGTAGCATACGCAGGAGAGCAGGACGAAATCGCATCGGGTTTTCGGCTTAGTCGTGCGTTTAATTTGATGCGCAAACAATTGTTTAATGACCAAACTTGAATGCAGCTGAAGATTTGTGCGCTGGGCCAAGCTATTTGACAGTGGCAAATATTTGTGGCAAATTAGAAAAGCCAGCCAGGTGTGCGATGAAGCGAAGAGCAATGGTCTCCAAATGAGAGTTGGCAAAGAAAGAAGCAAATACAGTCATTTATTAAGACGATATTATTTTCGCAGTTTCATGGCCTTGTTTGCTTCCATGTTTGTTTTGGCCAACACAATAAACGAAAAAAAAAGTGCACAGAGCCAATCAGCCAATTCCCTGGAGCAAACGCCCTAATCAAGACAAAACCCAAAGCATAACAATGGGCTAAACCAGGCAGTAGAAGTAGAAGGAGAAGGGGAGAGGAGAGGCTGACACAACAATTTGACAGATTCGCTTGAGTTCCTGAAAGCTTTCCCAATGTAATTTCGACCATTTTCAACAAGGCAAAGATTATTTTATAAATTCTCAACCATTTTTAGCAAGCTTAAGCTAAATGATTTTTACATTTTATTTACTATACCTGCCCATTTAAGGTGCAGAAAAAGGACATTTACATCAATTGGATTTTCTTATTTAATTTTTTAATCAAAATACTATGTTAAAGAAATGAAAGCTGTAGAGATTTTATTTTAAGATTTAGTGACACAAATATTTAAATTGAGTGTCATAAAATAAGTATTTCTTAAGCTGCACTCAAATCTCGACTGTGAACAATTTTGTAGCATACTTTTCTGGGTAGCTGCTATGGTATTCCATTTAATTTGATTAGCTGAAAGCCTAGGAGAGAGCCCCGAGAGTCTTGTATTAAAATACAGAAAAGTTAAGCAAACTTTAAAAGCGAACATCAAAATACTTGAGAGTCGCAACAACAAAGTCTGGCTACAACAACAATGCTTGGCAAGCAACAATTTTTCAGCATCAAAAGCCACAACGATAAAACAAACAACAAAGAGAAATATATGTCTCATAAAGTGTAGAAAAATGCTGCCGGAAAATTGCCAGCTGAGCGGAGCTCAACGGGTGGGCGGTGGTAGGTGGGCGTTGCCGTTGTACTAGTAGTAGTAGTAGTAGTCATAGTTGTTGTTGCTGTTGTTGTCCCGGCTAGTTGTCAATTGCACTGCACACTCACTGATTATATATATAGGTGTGTGTGTGTGTGTGTGTGTGTGGCTGTCTGTGTGAGTGTGCAAACATGAAATTATATAATGCGTGTGTGTTTAAGCAGCCAAACAAACAAAGCGTCCAACATTTTGCTGTGTAAATTTACGAGCTCTGCAGTTGCCATATTAAAAATCATAAAGCAATGCAACAATAACAGGACGAACAGGACGAAGTAGAGCGATATCTAAGCCAGCTACAAATAATAGCGATTGTTGCTGGACTATAAGTTATCCTATAAATGTATCGCTTTCGTAATGTGTGTTTAAATAGCAAAGGAAAGTCCAATTACTTTAAAGTTGTGTCTACAAAATATGATTACTCTAGTAGTTATGGCAGCATAGTTTCAATTACTACTAGAGTAATTAAGTCCCTAAAGTAATTGAAACTGTTGCTCTGATTAAAGAATATTTGTTGCTGACAATTCAGTTCTTTCAATTAAAACTACTTTAGTAAACGTTTCTGGAATATTTAGTGACTTTTATAATTATAGTTGAATTGTGAATTATAAGTCCAGTTCATATATTCGAATAAAGTAATCTAAGCAAGCAAAAACTATTATTATTTTATTTGCAATTTTCAATTCAATTTATTCATTTGTTTCTTAATATTTAATACATGGTGTGATTATAATATTTACTAATGCTTAGAGTCAAGACTAACGAACTTTTATAATGAAAAGAAAACTGATTTGATGGCTTATAATATTTTATCGGGAAAATTTAAAAAAAAACCAAATGAGTTCTTATTTTATTATAATCAGCTTACTCTGTTATATTATTTGAAAAGAGTATTTACTGGAAGCTAATAACTTAGATAATTATGCCTAAATAGTAAGTTTTTAAAAACAATTTTATTTATTTTTATTTTTTATATTTTCAGTAATTGAAATAGAAGTTTGAGTAGAATAGTATTACCTATTATGTCAACTAAAGCTAGAGTGAAATGAATTTAAGAATGAAACTATGTCTAGGTGAACTAACATATTATATACAGCTATTAACATTATGCAAGGGATTTTGGGGTAATAATTAGGAGTTAAAGAGTTATTAATATAAAGAGAAATAGAATAAAATAGAAAGACATAAATATTAGGTCAAGAGTCGGTGGGGAAGGTCTGAAAGGTGATGTTTAAAAACAATATTCAATTATATAATATGATATCTACTTTATCAGATGATAGAGCCGTACTCTATGACTTTGACTGATTCTCTGGCTGGTAGATTAGACAAGCTGAGCATACCCTATTAAACTACAGAAAGGGGTGCAAATTGCAGAGAAACCAAAACCAAACATGAACTTGGCGAGATTCGCTGCGCGCCTTTGTTGCCAAAAGGAGAAATGTCATTGTGTGATTATGTGTGTGTGTGTGTGTGTGTGTGTGTGTGTGTGTGTGTGAGTCTGCTTAAAGTCACGTCGAATGCAATAGCGTAAGAGAAATTCTTAGAAATATTTTACGCGTGACAGCGCGACCTTATGTTGTTGTTGCCATTGTTGTATGTAGCTCCTGCTATATTTGTTGCTGTTGTTGTTGCCCCGGGCGCTACTGAAGAGTTTTTAGCAGAACAAACAGCACAAAGCAAAACAAACAAATAAACAAACAAGCGCACAAAACTTTTCTGCGCAAAATACACAGACAGACGACGACGTCAGTGCCGACGACGGAGGCAGCAAAGTTCATAAAAAAAAAAAAAAATGAAGAAATATACACAAAAAAAAAGACTTGCAAATGGGTCGTCCTTCGAAGTTTCAATACCTTTTAGTATTGTGCACTGCAGGATCTGGGGAATTGAGGCAACAGTGTTTGTTAATGCCAAATGCAATAAACTGCAGCAGCGCTGTTAATGGAGGCAATCAACGGGGAAATGTGCGAGTGCCGCAAATGAAGTCCATTGAAAGCAAAAACTTAAGCGAATCTCATTCAAAATTAATCATGGAAATGACCAATTACGTTTCAATTTATTGGCAAAGGACACACTTAAGAGGGAAACACTTTTAAGCAGTTACAATACACATAAGTAGGCTGCCAACAGTATTAATCGAATTGCGAAGCAATGCTTTTTCTGGGTTAAGGCCTCTTTAAGGTAATTCAAGCACAAGCTACATAAAATGCTCTATATACTAAAATAATGAAACAAAACAAAGTTATACGAGTGGTAATAATAATTACATGTTTCTATTTAATATTATATAGTGTCTGCAATCACAATATAAATATTTATTCTATTGTTTCTATTACATTTGAATTTTAACGAAATTACTTTTAATGTTGAGCTCAGACAAGCTCTAATTACTTTTGCGTACCTTAAAAATATATATTTAACTTCTAGTTGGCTCTTAAAGGGAACTAAGCTATTCGACTTTGTATTTTGTATTTTAACTTGCTTTTATTTCCCCTCTAAAGTACAATGTTTTATTTAAAGCTTAATTATAATTTGTAGTATTTTTCCGAATTTCAATAGTAACATTTTTTCAACAGTAACATTTCTTTAGTTTACTTAATGATTTTATTATGTTTAAAAATAATTAATATGGATTATAAAGGAAAATGGGAAAGAAAACCTTTAAATGATCGGCTTATATGTTAACTTATACCTAGATAACTGGGAACTATACGCGACTAAACTTGATTTAGAGGCTTAGCTTCAGTAATTAACAAATTTTTCGATATAAAATTATGAGTATTTAATATGCTCTTAAACAATCAATGAGAGTTTAAGAGGGGTGTTTATAAATACATACTCAAAGCGCAATAATTAATTTCATACTTAGCATAAAGCTTTAAATTAAAGAGCTATTTCCTTTGTGATTGTCCTTAGCTATTTCATTCAAGTACGCTTTGAGTATGTGTGATAATATATTGATTATTAATCAAACGATTTATTTATGTACATACTCAAATCACAAGCAGTACTCTCCTACTTTACATAAGGCTTACATTTTAATGTTTGTATTTGCCTTGCGCTACACTCTCCTTAGCTATTTTATAAATTACTTCCTGTGAGGGTCTAATTTCTCTTGACATTTCGCTGCGCAAGCAAACACTCATTTAAATAAATACACAAACATTAAAATTCACTTGCCACTCAAACCAGTCAACAGAATATAAGAAAAGTGGCATCAAAAAATGTCAACTAATTTGTTGAGCTCGTCGAAGGACGCGAAAATGAAGCAATTCACACGACTTGCGACTGACTGACTGTCCTACCCCTCAGGGCTCTGGCTGCCACATTTGGCACATGCCATAGAGCTGTGGGCCTCAAGTCCTGTTACTCGATGACACCACCCCTTTTACCCCGGAGTGGCAGCTACTCGTTCTGTTACTTTTGCATTTCATGCCCCGTAGCTGCAACTTGCTACATGGCTAATGTGTCCCATTTGCAATGGCAAACCACTGAAGCTTAACACGTTGTCTACGCAGACATTGGCCACAGTGCCACGCCCCCAAGCAGCAGTCACGTTGCATACGCTCAGACACACACACACACACACACACACACACAAAAGAAGGCAGCACAAACTTTGCGCTGAAATGTATGCTTTAGTTTTTGCCATTCAGTGTTGGCACACATTCATCGTTGGTGTTACATTGTGTTTTGTGTGCATGTGTGTATGTCTGTATGTATGTGTGTGTGTGTAAAGCTGTTCAAAGTTGCATGTTTGCCCAGCAGCAGCAGCAACAGCAGCAGCTGCAGCCGGAGCAACGCTAGTTGCTGCCTCAGTTGACTCTGACGTCGTTCCCAGCGGTAATTGTCTCGTTACTCGCTGCATGTTGGCAAACATGGCACATTTTTTCACCGCCCAAGGCAAAGGCTTCGCTGTGCGAGAGTTTCTCATTAAATTATAGGCCTTTAAGAATGAATAAGGCCGTCTTTCATTAGGCAATCTCCAGCTCACATGCTATTATTTGATTTATATTAGAATGACCTGTTCTGAATTTCACTTCCGAATCAATTCCACAAATACATATAAGGCGTCATTTTGGTTTCGCATTTCAATTCAATTAAAAGTACAATAAAACAATTATTTTCAATTATATGCTGCTCCTGAAGTGGATTTGGGTAAAGGCTTAAGTTCTCATGATGTAAAACTATAATCAGTTATTAAACTGAAATCAAACGTAACATAAAATTATATAAAAGTTTTCAGATTCATAACTCAGAATCTATTTAAGCAATGTTTCTGAAATTTTCTATGTGGGTTGATTAAATTTAATTATTCGGAGGACGAAATGTATTTAGGCACAGGGGCCTCCACAGATTGAATATGAGAAGTTCTTTAATATATAAATCAGCAGTAATAAATGGCATAATAAAAATAAAAATTAAATCAAATAAAAAATGCTTTGAGAATGGCTTAAATCATATATAAAAACATATAAAATTAACTTAAAATATATATATTTTTTATAGTCATTATTTAAAAACATAAATGTGAACTTAATGAAGTTATAAAGTCCGTCAATGTCATATCGCATGCTGAACAGCCCTCGCAACAAGGGTTAACACAGGAAGCACACGGTTTGACGCCCCGCTAATAATTTATTTACACTTAACGTTTTATAAGCCCCGAGCAGGATGACACGGGAGGGCAGTGGGAAAGGAATCAGACCGTTTGATTTTACAAATATTTGCTGGCTGGTTTCCCCTTTTACCTTTTAGCTGGACTGCCATTTGCCATTTCAGCGCTGAAGTTAAGTGAAATATGTAGAATTTCCGTTTGCCATTTCGACTGCTCCCTCCCTCCACTCAGCTGTAAATGTGGGGGCAGAAACGTTGTTAGCCATGTGTGTAAAACACTGTTAACTGTATGTAGCTGCCATATATAAAGGCGTCTGGTTAAGCGGTAGACGAAGGCAAGTGCGAAACCTAGCAATAGTTGCCAACAGCAGCCGCTTGCAAGGACCATTTAAGCCATTTAAAGGTGTGTGTGTGTGTGGTGGAATGTACAAATGAAAATGCACTCCTAATGGCTATTGGCTAAGACAAAGTTATGTCCTTCATTTATTTTATGTATATGAGCACAAATACTTATACGCTGCTAGTTGCCCCGGGGACCATTTGGCTTGCAGTTTGTGTCCGTTTGACTTTTTGTGCGCGTGTTCAAAACATATATACATATTGGAATTGCCAAGAGATTTACAGGGGTTTTTTGCCAGTGCATACAATTTGCATAGTTTTAACATTTATTTTGAAATGGTACTGTGATAAGCTGGGGATATGAATCTGTAACTGTAGAAATAAATCAGATCATACTCGCACTTAGAGCACTTTAAAACATTAGTTTAATTAGGATAGTTTTAGTTCTGAATGAGTTAAGCCTTAAGCCAAATTTTGCATCAACAAAGGAGTTTGAATCTCCTTTTGACTGTTTTTATTTGTTAGCTAAAACTTAACAGCGCTTAACAATAAACAACTCCAGCTCTCAAATCTCTTAACCTCTTAGCTCTAGCCTCAATTGAAGATAGTTCGGGATTGTTTTGAAATAAATAAATATGCTTAACTAAGTTCAATCATTCAAGAATTGTACAGTCTTGATTTGAGCTGAAGGTGTTCTGAACATTAATGCCAAATTTGTTGGACCTAACTATAAAACTTTAAGCTTGATTTGAGCTCGATGCATTCTCGAATTATTATTCCCAAGTGGGCTTAAATCAAAAATGCTCCAAACTTGATTTAAGTTTGATATCGATACAATTCAAGATTGCACAGCACTTACATTTGTATATTAGTTTCTAATAACCTTTTCACATGAAAGAAGACCACAATTTTGTAACCAATTTGGCATATTTAGGCATCTTTGTAACTTGGCAAATTAAAATGAAATCGATATTGAAATGATATCAGAGCTGGCCTTTCATCTATTCAGCTCATCACTTGCCAATCCTTTTCAATTCAAATTTTCATTACTATTTCAATATTCGGGCAATCGGAAGCACACACTCACACACATACACACACATAAACAAAAATATCTATACACAGAAATCGGTGCCCAGGCATTTAACAATCTGCATGCCAATCTGCTGCTCTTATTAACTTTCGCAATTTGGAAACTCGATACGAAATGGCAATCTCTGCTCCTGCCACACCTGTCATACACACACACACACACACACCCATACATACACACATGCACAGTGATGAGGAAGTCTAAAAAAGTCAGAAAATCAATTGAAATTCACTTAGATGCCATCAGCTTTTAGTTGGCCAATGGGTCGGCATATAACGTATAGAGGATAATATGAATATTTGTATATGAGGAGGACGAAATGCAAATTCTTGTACGTGAATTGAACCAAAAACTGTCCCTTATATGAACTGTCCTTAAAATATTCCTATTTTATATACCGCATATATCTAATTTTTCAACTTTCTAAATGAAGTTCAATATTCGCATAGTTCTATAAAAATCAAAGATATTTTGACAGGATTAAGCAATTTTCTCTTGCAACCAATAATACTAAGAGTTTTTCGGAATGTTTTCTTTATTTTCAGCTTAATAAAAACACAAACAAGATATGAAACCCAGTCGGAAACTGCAAATACGCTACTAAAATCAAAGGTTTATTCAACGCCAAAAGCCAGAAAGCCACTTGAAGAGCAACAGCCCAAGAACTAGGGTTATCCTTGGATAACACGCGCGCACTTTCCGCTATTTGTATTAGCGACACGTACAGTTACAACAAAAGCAACAGCACGATAGAGTAGCTAGAGCGAATTCAATTAGGCGCGAAAGAAACGGCGAATTCAACGCTCTTCGAGCAAGGAGCCCTGAAAAGGCTTATAGATGTCAATATAAAAGTTTCTGTGTATATGTAAAGATAATATATACGCGTATATGTGTAAGAGAGTGCCAAAATATAATTGAACAATAATTGCAGCACTTTATTTATAACAAAAATCAACAACATAACCTAACAAACAATAAAAATTAACAATTTAAACAAATGTCTGCCGTTGAATTAAATGGCAACGTGCCGGCCATGGAATTTCATCAGAGACAGGTGAGTAATTACTTATCTACATCATTTTTATTCATGAATATGTAATACGAGTATATCTGCCGATACAAATATATTAATAGTTAATATATATAATCATCCGATTTGAATTGAATTCACGCAACCTATTAAAGGTATAATAAGACTCTGAAATGTGTTGAGCTTCAGTTCAAATTTCTGTCCTAACAAAAAAGATTTTCATACAACAACTAAGTTTTCATCCGAATGTTCCTATAAATATAATCGACCGATTGTTCCTATGCCAGTTATAGTGGATCCATTTGGCTCAAATTTACTCAGCTACAATAAAATATAATGAAACTTCGAGTTGATCAGAGGGACGTGGCTGAATAGACATCGCTATGGATGCTGATCAAAAATAAAGATAGTTTGTGACGTTGGAAACGGCTACTTCAATACGTTACAGTTATTAGCATCAGTAGAGCTGATGACGTCACAGCGAAGACGCGTGCTTGCTCAACTACACAGCTCAGATAGCAACAAAGCAGAAGAATACGAGTAGGAATTGCGAATTGACGCATTGCATAGACAGGCACACAAGCATTTCTACAAAAATTCCACTCTTTAACAGCAGCAAAACAAAATTACACTCAAAATGTCGAATAGCTCAAGAGGCAATATTTCAATACATTGAAAGATGCAGTTGAGCGTTGAGTAAAAAAGCACCAATTTTCTCCAATCCTCTCACTTAGCAGTGGCTCGGCTTTTATAGCCGAACCTTTTATGGTAATTCAAGCGAGCTAGCTAGCGAGCTATGCTGCCAAAGTCTCCTCTCTCGCTCTCTCTTAGATCACTCGATAGATAACCTGCGCGAGCAGCTAAAGCAAAGTGTTTGTGTCTCCTGTGCAGTCGCCATTGAAATCTCGCACGAAGCGCACGCAGATGGCAGTTTCCGTTTAACTTATTGCATTTTTTTTATTGAAGTTCATTTGTGTTAGTTTTGATTTGCAAAGTGATTTAATATTTTAAGTTGTGTTGTGCTTATAATTTATAACAAATGGAGGAGGACAATTGGCCGACCGATTTCCAGAGTCAAGACTATGAAACAACAAGGATCTCCATTACGGGAAATTGGAAAATCTTTTATCGCTGCTGTGAAATGAATGAGCAGCTAAATGTGGAATGGAATCAATTAAATGAGGACATTTGGGTGCGTTCTTCGTTCTTGGTTTTTATTTATTATTTACTTGCTTATTTACTGTGTTAATCTTTTGTTGCAACTGTAGTCTTTTGCATTTTCCTTTTGTTGCTTTGTTTCGTGCCGCTTTTTAAACGCCTGTTGCATCTTTAGAGCTTTCAAAGCACTTGTGCTTTCGCAAAAGCTGTTTTGCGGAAAGCTGCAAGCTCTATTGTCCTTTTCGTGTGCATAGCCGCTAGAAGGCGCTGGTTAATCCAAGCGCTGCTTGGCGGATGAGCACAGCAGAGGGCGCCACTTATGAAATTTGATGAGAAAGCTCTTTGCTTGTATCCTATATTATCCAACGAGCTTTAGTTTAGTTTGTATTTAAACCTGCGAGCTTTGTTATCCTGGCGGTGAACAAATACAGCCTTAAGGTTCATCCGTGTGCGACAGAGGGCGCTATATCAAAAATAACTCTACTTTTTTGAAGAAATTTATCAATTTAAAGTTTTAAATTCAATTTTAGAAAAAAATATGAAGTAAAATTAACAATTCATTTGAAAATTGGTTCAGCCTTGACAAGCTTGAGAGAGTTGGAAATATAAGAAAAGTACTTACTACAAAACTTACTTAAATTATTCAGATATACTATTTAGTATGATAAACTTAATGACAATTATACTTATACTTATATATGAGTACCTTTAAAACAATCTCAAGTTGTGGAACCCACACAAATCGACTTTTCTTCCTGCTCAGTTAAACTTTTAATTGCCTCAGGACTCACTAAAATTGTAGTCAAAAACTGATCAGCGTTAATTTGGTTACCGTTGCCAGTCTGCATGAAAAACCACGTTGATTCAGTCAGACAGACTGATTGCTGGTGGAGCTGGTGGAGCCGTTGGAGGAGGACTGGGCCAACTTTTATTGACTTCCGGCCGGAGTTCACAGCTCGCTGCCGGATTGCAATTGCAAAGTGCAAAGTTCTGTCGCTGTTGACGCGTTGTGGGCTTACAAAAACGCCGGCAACCGGTAGCCGTTAGCCGGCATAGCAACCATTTACGGCGTAAAACAACAGAACGCATCAGGGCGACGGGGCAACGGTGGGGGGGTGCCAGCAGGGAGGCAGCGCCAGCAGCAACAGCCACGTCAGCGGGCTCACAAAAACAAACATGCAGCTTCAAAATCAACAGCAGCAGCAACATTCCTATGATTCTAACCCGCTTCGTACTCGTTTCAACTCGTTTCACCCTAGCCTACAAAACACACACACACACACACACATACACACACACACGCACACATACACACACAATTGAAACGCGAGCAAAGTGAATTTCGTGTGCCCATTAATGGGCAATTTTTTAAGCTCTTTTAGCTAAAATTGTACTAAATTTCGAATTTTGTTAAGCAGCAAGCCAAACAACCAAACAACCCAGCAACAACAACAACAACAGCCACAACCAGAACAACAACCTCAAAAGACAACAAACAAAATGCAACAACAACAACAACAACATTGGCAACAACAACGACAAACAACTAACTGAAAACACTTTTAGACTGGCAGTTTTGCAGTTAGCAGTTTTGCAGGCGCCGTCCAAAATTCAATTAACGCGCCACGTTTCACACTTTGTTCCTTATTGTTGTTGTTGTTGTTGTTGTTGTAATTCGTGGTGTTGTTGTTGTTGCAACGGGCCCATGTGTGGGCGTGGCCATTGCATTGATTACACGCCTTTGCCCAAAAAAGTTTTGTGGCCGCGTAATTTTAGTTTTTGGCGGCGCCTTAAAGTATGCAACGTTCATTTCAATTAGCCAGGCGAGCTACACTACAAAAAATAACTGACGAGCTCTACAAAAAAGTCGTTTTTATTGTGTTCCAGAAAACGTTATCCATTTTTTGAGTGTTTATGTGAAATTTTTTGTTTAAAATTGTTTTTTATACTTCTTAATAGTTGTCTAAGTTGATTATGTTTTGAAATATATTTGGGAGGGGCTACTAAATCTGTCCGTCTGTCCGTGTGTCTGTTCATATATATGAACGTGTCGATTTCAGCAACTATAAGAGCTAGAGACACCAAATTTGGAATGTAGGTTTGTGTATAGCGGGCGCAGGTCAAGTTTATTTCAAATTTTAGATATCTCCCCCCGTTTCACCGCAATTCGATAAAAACGTTTAATACCAACAATTTTAAAGACAAAGCTTTGGGTTTTGGCGTGTCAAAGTCAAAGTTTCAAGTCGATCGGATAATAAACACGGAAGTTATTGAAGAAAAGGAAGATTCAGTACGGCAGCAAGGGGGGAAGAAGTGTATAAGTGGACGAAAATGTGATTGGAAGTTTTAGACCTGGGTACAGGGAATTTTGAGTTGGGTATACTCGACTATAGCATTCTTACTTATTTTATTATATTTTTGTATGGTAAGGAAACATTTTATACGATGACTCTGGTAGGCAAGTCCTTCGGATGAAATCGTTTCACCAGAAATTTAGAAATTTAGTTGCAAAAGCATGTAAAATACTCAGCCATATTTTTGATGACAATAACCAACTTTGCTGGATCACTTTGCTGGTGTAAAAGAAAGCTAACCATAAGTCTAATCAAATGCTATCTGTTTAAGTTTAAATTGAATAAAAATATAGGCTATGAAGTCCGAACTCCTTATTGTAACTAATATTAGGACACACACAAATACATATATACACATAATTACTTTACTGTGAATAAATGAAATGAAATGAAATGATAGGGTTGTAATCTTCTGAAAAACATGGTTTGATCTCTGCAAACTTTTAGTAGGCGTCAACAAGTAAACAGTTAAAAGTGTTGTTTATTTTTGGCGAAATAGGGGCGAAAACACTGTCCGTAACAGATGTGGGCTTACATAAGAAGCCGTGGGCAACAAGGAATGCGACCCCCGTCTGCCCGCCCCCTCTCTTGTCATCTCACTAAAGCAGTTTGTTGGCCAACGGCCAAAATGCCAATTCGAATTCACATTTCGCACGCGGCACACATCACGTTCTCAGCTTCGGCTGTATTTTCTTTATATTTTTTCTATTTTTTATTTTCGGCTGAAAGAAAGTCGGCCATCAAATCAAACTGGCGACTGCACTTGTTTTATATAATACAGCAACTGCGGAAATTATCATAGCAAAAACGAAAGCCAAGGAGGCAACTAGGAAAACTCTTATAAATTTCGCTTGTAGCAAAAGGCAATCAAGATCTTCACACACACACACACATAAGTATATACACAGCCTCCATTTTGTTCAAATAGAAGCAGACATGCATGGCGGCATTTCCGGTTGCTTGGCACCATTAGTGCAACTGCCACGCCCTCAAGCCGCCCGCCTTACATTTTGGCTTTTTGTCGAGATAAGCAGTTTTCCTTTTATTTTCCCTCAACGTTTCTGTTTTCCTTTTTGTGCCGTGCTGCAACTTTACCGCTAGAAGGAAAAACTTGTTTTTAAAAAGCGCATTTGACATGTGTTTGCTGCAGGCCCCTCAAAAATTGAGGGAAGGAGAGCCTGGTCCCCGCACCCCTTTCAGGACCCTGGTGGTGTTTTCTTATGGCCAAAAGTCTGTGGCAAGAACTTGCCAAGTTCTTTGGCGTCCTTTTCTATGCTAGTGTGCGTGTGCGAAGTATATTCATTATTTTGTTTTCATTTGCTCTGCGCCGAAGTTCGCAATTGAATTTTATTGTGTCTTTTTGGATTTTAGTCAAATATAATAAGTTTTCACTCAAGCCAACAGCCACAAAAAACACGTTTTAGATCTTGCAGACACTCTTGAAACCATTTCTTATGGTCTTAGCCAACAAACATCAGCGTAGTCCTGGCGCAGTATATCCTTTTATTGACTTTGGCAGTGGTAATTACGAGTCATTGCCAACTGAGCCTGGCGAGCTCTCAACTAACTCAATAGCTGAACCATTTTGAAGCGAAAATCACTTGCATTTTGATAAAGTTATCAACAAGAGTTGGGAATTTAGTTACAGAATTGAAAGAGAAATTTGAAGACATCCATTTGGTTAAAAAAATATGTCCAAGGAAGCAATCCGTAGCTAAATCGGTTCAGTTTTAATGAAGTTTTAAGCGTTGGAAGTTTGGGAAGACAATTTTGATGAATCCCAATAAAATATTGTCTAAAATATACAAAAATTTAAGAGTCTAGAGAAGAAAGCAGGACTTGTAACACAGTCTAATGAAAACAATAAATATCGATTAACTTTTGATAAAGTTTGGGGAGGCCATTGTAATCCAGGAAGAGCAATGTTTAATCCTGTAAAATGTAAGCAAAAATTCCAGTCTATTTCATTTAATAGTCATTGAGGAAGCCCAGAGTAGCCGCAGCTAAATATACGAAACCAAATCACAGGACTCATAACCAAATGGAATGAAATGAGCGAAAAGGAAGGTTTCCCATTCAAAAGGGGTTTTTAGGGTGCTGTGGCCAGGATGTGTGAGCCTGATAAACCGACAAATGCTTTTAACTTTTGCAAATGTTGCACACTTTTCGGCGTCCTGCCATTGAATCACCACCCATACATTCGCACATCTATATACTTATTTACACACATTTGAGGCTGTTGCTCTTTGCTAATGGCATCATGACGAGAAGCCAGCGCCTCCCTGGAGGCCTCGAACCGGGCCCGTGTGCTGAGCACTGGGGCTGTTTGTCTGCCTGAGCAAATGATAATTGAGTGCAGGACGAGCGCATTGAACTGGCGCGTCCTAAAATCAGCCACGCCCCAAGCCAACTGAAAGGCCATGTTGATACTTGCTTAGAATGAATTTTAAGCATTGGATTAAGCTTGCAAATATTACAGAAACTGAATCAATAGAAAACATACAACTGACTGGAGTGAGGAATGTGGTATTTTGTAAACATTCAAAGTGAAGTTTTAGTGAAGCTTTAATGTGCTTTTGAAAAAAAAAAGATTAAGCTTGCAGAATAGTACAGCAAAGGAGAAAAGAAAGAAAATGAAACTGTTTACAGTGAGAGAAGCGTAAAGTTGATTGTAAGCAATTGACTCAAGCTTTAGCGAAGCTTTAATGTGCTTTTCAAACATAAGATTAAGCTTGTAGAATAGTAGAGCAATCGAATAAAGAAAGGACATGCAACTGTCTACAGTGAGAGAAGCATAATGTTGACTCAAGCTTTAGCGAAGCTTTAATGTGCTTTTCACACATAAGATTAAGCTTTCACAATAATAGAGCGATCGAAATAAAGGAAATGTAACTTTCTACAGTGAAAGAAGCGAAGTGTTGATTGTAAACAATTGACTCGAGCTTTAGTGAAGCTTTAATGTGCTTTATGGCTGACATTGCTTTTCAAATTGTTGACAAATTCCATTTACTTTGGTGAAGTCTGAAATGTAGACTTTCCCAACACACGATTAATCCCACTTTAAGCAAATGCTTTAATGTGCTTTTCAAAAATAAGATTAAGCTTGCAGAATAGCAAAGCAATCGAATATAGAAAGGACATGTAACTGTCTACAGTGAGAGAAGCGTACTGTTGATTGTAAACAATTGACTCAAGCTTTAGGGAAGCTTTAGTGAAAGCTTTAATGTGCTTTATGGCTGACATTGCTTTTCAAATTGTTGACAAATTCCATTTACTTTGGTGAAGTCTGAAATGTGGACTTTCCCGACACACGATTAATCCCACTTTAAGCAAATGCCAACACAGCACGGGCAACTAAACCACTTAAAGAGAGTTAAAGCCTGTGCAGACAGGGCTCCAACGCTTACCTGTCAGCTTGTGTGGCAGTTTTGTTGCTGTATGTGCTACGCTTTGTGGCAAGCTCGAAGTAAATGCGCTGCCACTTGAGACGACCGCCTCCCAAACGCAATTCTCCCCAACGTCGACGTCTTCTCAGGGCCATAAATTTTGTGCCACGTTTTGCCATTTTAATGAATGGATTTTTTAATGCAATGTTTTTGGCTCGTTATGCCGCTGCGAGAGCCCGAAAGCAGCCAGAGTGCCAGGAAGTCCTGCCCGTGGTCCTGCCATTCAGCGTGCTTTAATTTATTGACTAATTTAGCTCTCCCCGCCCAAAAGGCAGCCTAATAGATACTTTTAGCCGCTCTTAATGGCCAACTTTTGCTTTTATGCATGCGCATATAATATTTGTGCGACTTTTTTTCGCTCGCTGTTTTCTTTGAGTTGGTTTTTAATTAGGGGCAGCCTATCGGCAGCCTATTATGAAAATTTAATTAATGTACATTTTATGCTCAAGCCAAGCATTAGAGGAGGGGCGGGCGGGGGACTGCTCACACCTGAGCGATAGCCTGTGTCATAAACTTGCGATTTGACTGCTCATGTGGCATGCAACAGCAACGCCAATAACAACAATTTAGCTACAAATGAATGAACACATGTTTCCCATGCGTTTTACGAGCTCCCGCCGAAAAGTATGCTATGCTTTTTGTGTGCGCTGATTTTATCCGCGTTACGCGCTGCTGCCACACGCACACACACGCACACAAACCCAATCCCAAACACACACACACATACATTCGGCTTACAATGCGTGTATCCTTGTGTGTATCCTTCTGCCGGCCACCTTTTGTCATCGTTTGCCTTGCGTCGCGTCGTTCTGGCTGCGCGATAACAAGCATCATAAATCCTTTTTGCTTTCAAATGACACACCACGCCCCGCATCTCCCCCACTGCCCCACCAAAATCACACACACACACACACCAGCTGCTGCCCCTTCAAGATCTTATGCGACTCCTTTGTAGCCATTTTGTAGGCGTCGTCTGTTTCGGTTTCTGTTTGTATTTTGCCTTGGCCCATCGTTTGTTATTGTTTGCGGTTTGTTGGCCACTCAACCACCCGCTCACCCATCCACCCATCAACCCATATATCAAGTCTCTGCCTCTGCGAATGCCCCTAAGGCCAGCAGCGACTACTCTGGGTTAGCTTTCTCAGGTTGCCGCGGTTCGCTGCCGCTGTCTTAAGCTGAAACAGATTGTATTTGGCCAAAAACTGAAGATACATAGTTACAATTTAAAAGAAAGCATGAAAAGCAAGCTAAAATTTCATTCATACTTAGTACTATGCTTACTTTTATACTTATTACCTCTGAAAGGTCCAACACAATGTTGTTCTTTACCTTAAATTATGTAAGATTAAACAGTTTTTACAATAAGTATATAAGTGTTACCTATAAGATCTATTGTATCCTCTTCGGAGCCCAAAACTCTCTCATCTGTCCTATCTCCTGCTTGAATGCAAGGATTTCCTTTGGGCTGAGAGTTCCTATACCTCCTGTTCAGGAAAACCCAGCAGTCTATTCCTTCTATTCAGGACTGTGCATTCTGTTAGTATGTAAAATGAGATTTCATCCTTAAAAGCGGAGGATTCTACATGTTCCGCTGTTCAGAATTGCTAGTTTACTAAATTGGCTTCTCATTATACAGTGTCCTGTGAGAATTCTGAGTCTATTCCTTCTTCTGGCTTCTCAGTATACAGTGTCCAAGTAAGAATTCTGAGTCTATTTCTTCTTCTAACCAGGACAATGTTAGTATGTAAAGTGTTATGTTAGTATGTAAAGTGAGAATTCATCCTTAAATTCGGAGGATTCTACATGTAAGCTAAGCTGGCTTCTCAGATTGTACAGTGTCCAGTTGAGTTAATCTCTGTATGCAGTTTCTCTTTGAGTTTTATTATTCTTAGTCTATTCCTTCTTCTGGCTTCTCAGTATGCAGTATCCATTGAGAATTCTGAGTCCTTCCTTTTGCTAGCCAGTACAGTGCAATCTGTTAGTATGTTAAATGAGAATTCATCCTTAAATTCGGAGGATTCTACACGTTTCGCTGCTTATAATTGTTAGTTTACTAAGTTGGTTTCTCTGTATGCAGTTTCCTTTGAGAATTCTTAGTCTATTCCTTCTTTTGGCTTCTCAGTATACAGTGTCCAGTGAGAATTCTGAATGAATTCTTTTCGATTTTTGTTATTATTGCCTAAATCTTTTCAGATTGTAGTGTAGAAAGGGTTTGATCTTGTCTGCCGCGAACCTTTAGTGTAAAAAGTATGTCAATTATAAATTATTTCGACTGTCTTAAAGTTAAATCTAATAGTTTATTTTAGGCATTCGCTGAACATAAGCAGATTTCTGTATTTTAAAGGCTGTTTTTAAAGAGTTTTAATGAGAATATTTGGGCAGTGAAAAGCAATTTCCATTTCTAACTTACTAATTAAACATTATTTACTAAAACATTCCTGACAAAAAGGCAATATTTGCACAATATTAGTTATGTTTTTAGGTATATATCCATATTTAAAAGGTTGTTCTATGCTATTTATACTTATTAGCCGCTTTAAATTCGTTTTCGCTTTGCTAATTTTTGATTTCTATATGGTCATAGAGTCTGCACTTATCAGCTGCTGCTGGCCAATCCAATCCGCTTAGCGCATGCAACAAAGAACCCCTTCCCTTGCATTGGCCATCCCTTCGTGCCTTGTGCTATTGGGGCGACAATTTGCTGGCCAACAGGGATTAAAAAGTTGCCAGCTCCACGGGATTTGCATTTATGCAAGCAGCTCCAGCTCCAGCTCCTGCTCCTGCTCCAGCTGAAGAGTCAAAGCCAAAAACCAAAACAACCAAAACAAGCCATAACGCAACGGGGGGGCGGAAATTGCAGCAAGGAGTAACAACGCCCGCCTGCCCGGTTGATAGAATGTCCTTACAAGGGCCCAGGATACGGCCGGATGCAGCCACTTCAACGCACAGTGCAAAAATTGCTACTTTGCCGCCTGCGGCTGCAGTTTTTCAACTGCTGCTCAGTGGCATGGGGCAAGTGGCCAGTGGAAAAGTGGAAAAGTGGGCGGAGCTGTAGGCTCGTGGGGCTATTTGCATTTCAAATCTGCTCCGGCTCCCAGCTCCCGCTTCCGCCTCAGCTCGGCATGCCACTGTCAGCTGCATGTGGCGTTTAATAGGCCTCGCACGCATTGCCGGTGCAGCTGTTTTGCTGTTGTCCTGTTGTCCTGGCCAGACCAGGACCCAGTCCTGTTTCGCTTCTGCTCTGTTTCCTGGCTAATGCAATCTTGACAAGCGACCGGCGTGTGGGGCAGCCGAAAATGAGGCAGTGTCACTTTTGATTTGGTTTTACTGCCGCCGACGCCATGGCGCATTTTTGATTTGTTGGCCACAGCGGGGGTGCAAAGGGGCCAGAACGTTGTTTGGTCAGCCGACTGACAACACGGCCTGCTGTGGCGGGAGGGGTGCAGTCGGAGAGTTTTCCCTTTTTGGAGGACATTTAAAAATGTGTGTAAAATTAGCTGCAGGCGTTGCCTGCTTAAAGCCAATAAAGGCTGTGACTGATAGCTGGCAATGGGTGTTTCAAAAGGATATTGTGGCTGCGCTAAAAACGAGATTGAAATTAGAAAACATTGCAATAATTGAATTGTTATATTATTATTTATATAAGACAAGTACAAGTTATACTTAATTAATATTTAAATTCATTTATTTCATTATTTATTATTTTTGGAAATATTTTTAAATCTATTTTCATATTTTTTACACTATTTTTATTTAGTATTATTATTTAAATTTCAATACCTGGCGCGCAAGTTATCGATAAGCGTCATCTATAACAGCGCTGTTAAAGCATTGCTGTTAGCGCAACAGTGCATGGCTACAACGCGAGCGAAGAGATTTCGCTGTGTACAGCGCCTTAACAGAGACCGCTGCGTTTATTTTTAACGTCATATATGTCATAACATTAAATTCAAAACTGTTTTCCGGCCTGCTTAAGCTGTATTAATTATAAATTGTAATTTATTCAATTTAAATTTATTTGGCTAAGTTGCAGTGAAGCAGCAATGCGAGCCTGCTCATGTGACGTCACAACTCGTTAACAGAATGCGGCGCGCATAACCTTGTTTCCTACTTCATGGATTTTGCCTCAACCACAGCAGATTTTGTTTGCCATATTTAAAGAGTGCTGCCTCAACACAATGAAGAACAGAAAACTGATTGGATTATGTTTAATCTATAGAAAAATACACAGAAAACTGATATTGGCAGTTACGATAACATAAGAATTGAATTTTCGCGCCAAGTGCACGCTTAGTGTTGCAAAACGCATAAAGTTGAACATTTCTCTCTCTCTTTAGCGTTCTCTCGCCGACAGTCTCATTTTGCGCAGCGCGCTCTCTCGCTCACCTTTGCTCGCATCCTCTGTAGTTACGCTCTACGTTTTCATCTCTCATTCGCATTTCATTTCTCGTTGCGAGCGGACGTCTTTGATTGTTGCTGCGGTAAAATTTATAGCGTTGCGCGCGTATTTCCTTCCCTGCCTACCAATTGTAAATTGTTCAATATTCTCGCTCCTCTCAACAAGTCGTGGGAGTCGGAGCCGCTTCAAAGTGAAAAACTAATATAAACTAAATGCAGTGAAATTAATTCAAAACAAATGCAAATGCCAAATCCAAATACGTTTATAGAAAACAAACGTCAAGTGAGATTCCAAATCTGAAATCTGAAAGTGCAGTGCAACAGCGAGCTATGCTCATACTACACAACATACATATACAAATCGGAATCGGCAACGTACAGATACAAAATGAAATGAAAAGTTAAAAATAAATACTTATATATGCCATCTCTCTCAGCGGCAGAGACAGAGGCATCGGCGGCAGCGACAGCGGCAACGGCAGCGGCAACGTCACAGACAGGCGCGAGGGACGTGATTTCTCTTGTGCCTGTCTGTTCTGTCTTCCCCTTGCGTCCGCTGTCCGTCGCTTGTACGCGGGCAGCATCATCGTTCACACACACACACACACAAACAAACAAATACGAAATATATATATAAATTCATTCAATGCGCCACATGTTTTTTGGCCACCCTTCCGCCGTCTCCCAACCACGCTCCCTTTGCAATTTTATTTTGCGCACATTTTTCGCCTGCTGCCTTTTTTTGCGCTTCGTTTACATTTGATGGCTGCTGCGCCTTCTTGTTTATCCTGTGCTCCTTTTTGCGCTGTCATTCGCTTGCCTCCTGTTCTGTTTCTGATTCGATTTTTCCCATCTCTCATATCCTCTCTTTTAGCGGCGGCAGCATCCACACAAAAACACACACACACAGACCCACACACACACGCTCAGCTGCTTTGTCTTTTCCCATTGAATTAACGAAAATAAAATAATGTGTGTGCCAGATGATGTCGCCCCGTAATTGAGAGAATGCGTCTCAAATGCAACAAAAAAACGTGCACCAAGCTACAAATATAACGCGCCACAAAAATGCAAAATACAAAAATGTAAAATGCTTTTTATTCTGCGCTCTTCGATAGCCACAAACAGACAGACAAACAGACAAAGCGTTGCCTTTGTGGAACGCAGAAAAACGTGAAGACTTATCGTTAAATAAAGCAACCAATAACAACAACAACAAGCAAAGAGTGACAACAACAAACGCAATAGTTTCTGTTTTTTTTTATAAACACATCATTTCATTCAACTGGAAACTGTGGCTGCCCCCTAACCCCCCGTCTGCCCCCTTTTAAAAGCGCGTGGTTGCCTCTCATGCTTTTTATTTGCCTGGTCTCTTTTGTCTCGCGTTTGCGCTGTGTTTTCATTCCATCTTTTTGCGCATTTTCTGTTTTCGTTACGTTTCGCTTGGCATCCCACATCCTTTGACCAGTCGGGCAAGAGAGCAACCCCTAAACAACAATTAAGTTTTACAATAATTTTCCTTTATTTTGTGTTAACAATCGCCGACTCGCCAAGGGAATTGGAATATATATGTACTATATATACTATATGTTTTGCAAACTGCGCAGAAAGCTTTTAAAAATTGTGAAAATCGTAAAAAATTGTGTTGAATTATGTACATACATATATTCGGAATATAATATCATGTTTATGACCAGTGCATATCTTGAGAAATATATAATTCTATAACGTTTTTGGCACTCTAGAGTCTAGACAATCCGTAGTTTGAAATGGTAGCGTTGGGGAACTTCGGAGACATTTGAAACAAACAGGAAGACAGACAGCTAAAAAAGTCCTTACCTTGCCTTACAGAAACTCAATTTTCTTATGATCTAGTGGTCCGATCCCGCCAGTTCCAACATATATGCTGCCTACAACAACAAGACGCATCTGTACCAAGTTTCCTGAAGATATCTCTTAAACTGAGAGACTAGCTTTAAAAACATTCTTAGTTTATCTTTATAACGACACTACACTCTCCTATAACTGTGCTTAAATCCTTATATCATCCTCAGTTTGTGATTTATTTTCAATAAGAAACCTCTGAGTTCTTTTATTGTTTAAAAAACAAAGAAATTTCTAAAATATTTTCCTATCATCCTCGCGCAATAGTTCAATTCAATCAAATCGTAAGCTGCAACTAACTCCCAAGTGAAATTCACTAAAATTGAAAATTGTGCCAAAAAAAAAGAAGGAGAATTAAATTGTAAAGAAAATACTCAAAATACCTAAAACGCAATAAATATTTCTATGAAGAAATAATTAATAAATAAATCAAATGCAACAAATGCGACATCTGTATTAATTAAAGTGCAACAAGAAAAGTGACTACCCCTAATTAAACAGTGTAGACTACCCCTAATAAAAACACAAACGCACAGTTTGTTGGTGTAAATTAAACGGAGCAGCTGTGCATATAATTTGCGACGCAACTGTAAACACAAAAAGCCGTCAAACTGTGGGGCTCCGGGGCATTTTTTCTTCCTCCGCAAGGAATGTATTATCCGGTAAGCAAATGAACTATAGTGATAGTTGGTAATATCAATACTATCCATGATAATGTCTTCAAATGAATCAAAACAAGTGTTAATTGTTAATAATTTGTTTAATCAACATTATATATTTGTAATCTAACAATCCCAAAAATTTACATATTGTTGAATTAGTAATTAGAACTAAATAAATGCTAAATATTTGTTTTGTTTTTTGAGTAAATATTTATTTGGGTAGTGGGAAGCAATATAAATTACGTCACATGTATGACGTCTCTTTGACAGGGTAAAACAAATATTTGTTTCCCAACAACTTATTTCCGGATATATCGAATAAATTCCTTGTTTATTCTCAGAAATTATAGACTAGCTTAATATTATTTAATGCGCAGTAGAGAAGAGATCTGATATGATATAACTTTGAAATACTTTTACTAATAGTCTGTTCGCTGTTAGCTAACAGATATTGAGAGAAAATGAAACTTATCGATATTATCGATATTTCCATCACCAATTTGCCATCTCTAGTGTGCAGATTATGGCACAGGCCAAGATGCAGCAGCAGTAAAAACAACAACAAACAAACACATGCACAGTGGGCACTATAAATATTGAAACAAGGCACAAACAAACAGCTCAATTTGCTCTTTGTTTGTCTCTCTCTCTCTCTCTCTCTCTCTACCGCTACCTCTCCCTGTCGCACGCTTTTACTATTCTTACAAATACACTAACCGTTGTTTCCACTCTCAATTAAAGCCAGAGCTCAGCGCTCAGCCTGCGCCGCATTCTTGACGCTATTACGCTGCCCCTCGCTCTCTCTCTCTCACTCTACCTAGTTAACTATCTCTCGCTTCCGCACACTGCCAGGCTGGATTTGTTTACCTATTTACATAGACAACAAGAAAATATGCATGTTAAACGTTGTTTTCACACGTGTGCCCAAAACTCTCGTTTTCCCCAACCCTTGTTTACTTTCCATCTTTTTTTTCTTTCCCCCCCCCGCAACAATGCGCGTAAATTGTTTATGTAGTCTTCAGTTTCGAGAGCGCTAAACCACGCTCTCTGGAAGGGGGGGGGGTCTGGTAACTTGATAGCCCCCAAATGCGGGTCGACTTGCGGCCTTTAATTTGTTGATACTTTGTCGAAGTTGTCTCTAATGTATCTTCAATGTATAATATTTGTACAATTTAACATTCGCTACATAAATAGTATGATATGTTCCCCATATAATATGATATATTCCCCATATAATATGATATATGGGGGAATATGTGGGGAATACATAAATATGATACATTCAAGTGTCAACTTTTGACGCCCGTTTCTCGTTTTCAACATTTTCCCACGAAATTTAAGTTGCTAAAATTCATACATTTATGTTATGTGTATCTTATGCAAATTTCTATACAATAATTTTTCAAATTTTTTCATATTTTTTTAATATATATTTTTGTATTTTTCATTTATTTGCAGGTACGTTTTATTCGCTCAGATCTCATTCAAATGCAAATTTATGAAATAAACGTAAATGTTTCATGATTGATAAGCAAGTTGAGAGTCAAACACGATTTGGATGTTGATAAATGAAACTGGAAGTCTGTGTGTGTATATATGTGTGTATCTGTGTGTGCCAAAGATTATCATCTAATGCCTCTCGGGTTTGTCTAGTTTCGCATGATGTCAGCCATAAAACGAAGCTGGCTTTGATGTTGGCCCGTAATGAATAGCAGCAGTTGCCAGTTTATAGTGCCCTACTTAATCAGATGCTGTCCATGAAGATATATAACACTCAGCCGACATTTTATTATCTGTTAAGTTTATGACTACTTGGGTGGTATACGATTGTTATAAAACTATTCTAATAGATAGTACAATCAACGCGGCATCGCTAATGGAAATGTCTAAAGTTGTTCAAAATCGGGTTTCTTGTTACAATTTTCTTATAATTTAAAAAGTAATATTTACTTTCGAATACTTCTGTCAAATTTACAATTCAATTACACTTGCTTTCCAGCAATTATAACCTTTTTGCGGAAATTCCAACTCTAAGTCAGTATTTAGTTAGATTTCATGAGAATAAATGAATTGTAAATGCATTCATTGAAAGTTCATTTAGATTCATAAAATTATAAAGATTTCCGGGTAATAAATAGCTCGTTCTAGTCTAGTTTAAGAGTTCCAATGATTACCCAACAATAACTCATCCCTCTCTCCCAGCAGAGGGTATTATAATGTTGTCTCGAAATGTGTAATGGACTGAAGGAGACGTTTCCGACCCAACAAAGTGTATATATTCTGAATCAGCATGAATAGCCAAGTCTATATAGCGATGTCCGTCTGTTTCTATGCGAACTAGTCCCTCAGATTTAAAGATATCGTAATGAATCTTCGCACAGGCCCTTCTTTTTATTAAGGTATCCTCACCAAACTTTCCCAAAACAAGTCTCTATAAAGTTTACACAGTCTGATGAAATTTGGTCAACATCGGAACACTATATCATATAGCTGCCATAGGAACGATCGGGTGAAATATGAGTTTTTGTATGAAAAACTTTGTTGTTTATAAATTTATACTCACCAAACTCTCCCAAAACAAGTCTCTAGAGAGTTTATACAATCTGACCAAATTTGGTCAAAATCGAACCACTATATCGCTATATCAAACTTATTGTTTAGACAAATGTTTCATCCAAACTAAGTGAGAGTTTTATTATACTTCAAATAGTTTCCTATCATTATATCAAAATCGATCCCTTGGGAGCAATCAGACAAAAATGAAGTTTTGTATAACAATTATTACCTGCTAGGGTATATAGCTCCGGCATACCGAAGATATCCGTTCTTTCTTGTTATACTTCCAATAGTTTCCTATCATTATATCAAAATCGGATCCCAATAATATTTCTGTAAAATTAAATTCCTGCTAGGGTATATAGCTTCGGCACTCCGAAGATAGCCGTTCTTTCTTCTTCGCATAATTCTCTATCTTGAACAAGTTGTTTGTTGTTCCATTTCATCTCACTTCCCGCTGCTCTTTAATCCTTTCCTGAACCTTTCCTAACCTATAACGCTTAGATGAATTACTTGGCATTAAGAACTCTTAACTACTTCGCGCCACATCAATCAACTGCAACTGTTTGGTGGCTACTGTAAGTCTAAGCAGCTGCTAATTGCATCCCATTTTTCAAGCAATAATTTCGCTATAAATTTTTGAATCGCTTAACGTCGAGTTCTGTCGTTACTCCTCCCCGTTTTTGCCGGCTACCAAATGTCATTCTAATTAATTACAATTGAAAGTTATGACAAAGCAACAACTTAATTATTACGTTGCACAGATGTAACATAAACGAGTCAGCCCATCAAGTTATGTGACTTAAATTACAACGTTGAGCAAATAATAAAAAATAAAAATACAAGTAAAAATGCTCTAGTCGAGTGTACCCGACTACGAAACTCCCTGTACCCAGGTCTAAAGCTTCCAATATATACACAAAGCCGCACACACACGAGCCACTGCGTAAGCGAGGCATTTAAGTGGCGGCTGTCCTTCCCCCCTTGCTGCGGCACTGAATCTTCTTTCGTCAATAACTTCCCTGTTTATTATCCGATTGACTTGAAATTTGGACAGTAGATTAGGAGTGACTAAACTATTGTACGTGCCTAATCCCAAAGCTATACCTTTAAAATTGTTGGTATAAAACGTTTTTATCGAATTGCGGGGGAACTGGAGATATCGGAGATTGGAAACAAACTTGATCTGTGTATGGTATACAGGAACCTATATTTGTCTCTAGCACTAATAGTTGCTGAGATCGACGTGTTCATCCGGCCAGACGGACATGGCCAAATCGAAATCTCTTTTGATACTGATCAAGAATATATATACTTTATAGGGTCGAAGATGTCTCCTTCTGCCTGTTACATACTTTTGCACAGATCGAATACCCCCTTTTTACCCATTTCATGGGTACAGGGAGTAAAAAGGAAAGAAGCAGCAAAACTAAGTCGCATCAAACGAAATCTTCCGGTTTGCTTGCTTGCCACAATTGAAAAATTGCACATACAACGAGTAAATTGCATAAACTGCGTTGTAAATTGTTGTGGTAAGGCTGGCGCGCTTTTGGGCCAGAGGTGTGTGTGTGTGTTGTGCCGAGGGGGGCAGGGGGTGCAGCTGCTGCTAGTAGGTGGGTTCCATTGTGCGTGCGCAGTTAACCGCAAAGTTGGTAACTTTTCTTTCATTTTTTGTTGTTGTTTTGTCCAGTGTATCTCCAAGCTGAACGTTGCTGTTTTATGACTAACTTTTATGAATTATGCTTATTTATACATAATTACGCAATGCGTTTTGAAGGTTGCCTTAAAACACACACACATTTTAAAAACGTCCATTAGATGGTTTATATTGGAGCAATAAAAATTGTTTTACTTTCACTTTAATTAGCCGACCGTTTACTATAACATTTCAATCGAGTTTGTTTTCTTGGCAGCTGCTGCTCTCCTAGACTTTTACCTTTTTACCAATTTCATCCGAGAGGCCATCAATCCAGTTAATGCGTACTGGAGGGGGCAGGGGGAACATTGTTGGAAATTCTGTCATATTTCAATATTTTCAATTTGCTTGATTGATGGCTCTAATTTATGGGCATTTTTAAGTAGCACTCAAGTAATATGAGCGTGGAGAGGCCCGCAGATAACAGATAATATAGTATGTATATAAGATGTACATAGATGTATATGGCCCACATATATTTGATGTTTTTTCGTAAACTGCTGGCGAGTCAATTTTGTTCATTTCCAGAGCGAATGATATGACAATTTATTTCAATTAAAGTTGATTTAAAAATTTTGTTGCCACTTCTCTGCTGCGCCCCACTCGCCGCGCCACACGTTGATTGATGAAAATGAATGCAAAAGAGGAGGCGCAATAAACAGTAACAGCGGCAAACAGCGAGAGAAAACCTCGTGGCTTATTCAAATGATGTACAGTACATACATATCTGTATCTCTAGATCTCTATATCAATGAGGGCGGTTTAATAAGTACTTAAAGGTTTCATCATAATTACACAGTCAGGCTTTTTGGCTTTCTTTCGAAAGTTTGCCTTTCTTTTGCAAGCAAAAAGGCACTTTAGCAAGTGTATTATTAATATACATTAGGGAAATCAATATATTTGAATAGTTCGGTATTTGAGCTTAGAATTTCTGATAGCTACATAAATATTTGGTTTCGTTTGATAATTAACCCTTTTGTTAACAGTAACTTAAATGTTTTTGTCACTAGTATAATTTTTGTTGCTTTATTTTCATTCTTTAAAATTTTGTTATGAGATCATTGGTCGGGAATCCCCCTCTTGTGGGGAACTTCTTTATCAGGAGAGACCTAAATATTCCTTCAGTTATGGAGGTTATTAATATAATTTCCAAGAACCATGCTATAAAGATGTCATGCCATAACAACCCCTTAGCAAAAGCTGAATTCCGTAGAATTTCCGTAGAACTTTGAGCATATTTATTGATGCCCTACCTGGGAGACGCTAATCATGTTATTGTAATGCTTACGAGCGGATAATGTCTTTTATTTAAGATGTTCACCTTTAATTAAATTAATGTCATAAAATAAAAAATCAAACAAAAAACAACAACTTATGATATATTTTATTTTATGATATGTCCCTTATAATAATCATTAAATTTAAAAATTGACTTTTGGTGGCAGTATTTAAAGTAAAACCCTTTTATCAATAATAAATTGTTATAATCACAATAAAATTTAAATGTTCTCTATTTATTTAAACCCATGTCAAACCATTTTCTGAAAAATAATGTTAAGAAGAAGCTATAAAAGCTACAATATGTTTTTTTTATTTTTATATTTATAAACTAAAAATAGTTCAATACAAGTGGTTCTAATAATAATAAATAGAACTGTAAGGGTTAGAAACTTAGTTAAAGGTATTAAGCTTTGGTGCGGACTTAGAATTTCAAATGGGACTGTTGATGACAGTAATTAGTTCAAGCCGGGATCGGACAGCAAGTGGGCCAAAGGTTAAGGCATCCGCCTTACAGACGGGAGCACTCGGGTTCGAATCTAGCCGACTACTACTCATATACGGACAAGTTTGGACAAAAATTTCGAACAAAAAGGTCAATGATGAGGATGCTTGGACAGTACTTTTCATGTCTATCTACCTTTCTATATTCACCCTGAATTGTTGACGTCAAGCCTGTTAAATATTTCATAAACTAATATTTATTTTTTATGCTGCGTGTTATTTAAAACACTTTCATAAATATCTCGGCTTAAAGAGCAGATAAACTCTAGGATCTAATAGTGTATTAAAAACGTTAGAATGTTAGGCAAGCCTTTACCAGATTGCACAAAGCTTAGCTAAATTCCCATAACCTTCCTGCAGGCGTCCTACACAAAAATCCAATTATCCAATTATGCTAAAGAATGAAATTTTTGTGTTTTCCATTCCATTTTGTTCCTCTTCACAGTCTGTTACTTAGTAACCCGCCCTCGCATAGCTTGTTCTCATACTTATTATAAACGTTTGTATGTATTTTTATAAGATGGCGTCTCATATTTTACATAAATATGTATGTATGTATGTATGTGTCTGTGTGTGTAGCAGAGTAAATAAAGATTTACAGCCTGATATTGACAAATGGCGCATAATCGAATTGAAAGGCGACAGTTTTGTGGGGCTGCTGATAAGAAGAACTCGGTTTGATTATAATTAGCCTGCACAATCCGCTTACCTTGGGTTGGTTTTTTATTATTTATTTGTTTTGTTTTGGGGAGTGTACTTGTTAAGCAACAAATTGAATTTGAATTAAAGCGAATGTTCGAATTAAATACACAATTATTTTGGGCGTTTCTTAAAACGAATTTAACTGAAATGAAATAATGCAAAGCGATTAACTTTCTACATTCCAACAAATAAAATGTGCAAATAAATAAATTAATTTTGGCTTATGCGCTAAACAGCAATTAAACAAGTATTTAACGCATACTTCGAACAAGTGCGCAACCTACGGCAATGTTAACGACCCCCCGCAGCAGCAGCAGCAGCCGCAGCAGCAGCAACAAAGTTTAAGCAAAAGTTTCATGCAAATTATTCGGTTCAGCGATGACGGCGACGTCGACGGCGACGGCGACGCTAATCGCTAGTGTCACTCACACGACTGTCAATTAGCAGAGAGCGCCGCGGCCGCACGCCTGCGCCGTGACTCAGCAGGCAGGCAGCAGCCGCCGCATCAGGCAGCGACGCAGACGCAACGAAACTGTAACAGGTTTTGTTGTTGCCGCCGCCGCCGCATTAAACGGTCATTTTGCAGCCAGAGCAGAGTGTTTAGCTTTTCGTTCCATTCCATTTCGTTTCATTGCTCGTTGCGCTCTCTGCTATTTCACGCCCACGTGTTTTCCACAACATTTCCAACCATTAGCCCCCAGCCCCCCTCCTTCACTGCAGCACAGCACAATCTCAACTTCAACACGCTTTTTATTGCCAGGCCGTTAGTGTCGCCTCAGTTTGTTTTTGTTTTTGTTATTCTTTATTATTTTTTTTTGCTCTTTTTTTTAATTTATGCGGCCGGCTTAATTTTATTTTTTCTAGTTTATTTAAATTTTTGTTTGGTTGCCGCTGCCGCTGCACATTGTTGTTGCGCGCCGCTAAATTTACATTTTATTGGCTTGTCATAAATGTGCTTTGTTGTTGTTGTTGTTGTTGTTTTTGCTTTATTTACTCGGCATTTGTTTCTGTTGTCATTTTTATTTTTTTTGCTTATGAAAATATTTTTGTATTGAGTAAGCCACAAAATCGACATCAGAAAAGCAACTATGAAATGTTCTATCGCTCGACTAGAAAATACCCTATAGTATTCTGTGTATAGTGATGGCAAACAAAAATCTCATTATTCGATTATTGAATCATATGATTAATTTAAGCAGAGTGATTATTAATCGCAATTAATCAAAGAAATATGAAAACAATCGATTAATCGCAATTAATCAAAGAAATATGAAAACAATCGATTAATCGCAATTAATGAAAGAAATATAACAACAATCGATTAATCGCCAGTAAATCAAAGAAAAATGAAAACAATCGATAGAATCGCCATAAATCAAAGAAAAATGAAAACAATCGATTAATCGCAAATAATCAAAGAAATATGAAATCAATCGATTAATCAAATAGTTTTTAAAATTTGCTGCAATTTTTGATATTTTATATGGTAATTATGATGCGTGCCATCACTACCCTAACTGTAACTACAACTTAAAAACACTTTAGTTCTCTTATATTTATCGGCTCGTTATTAGGTGATGTAAAAAAATCGATTTTTTTTGTATGAAAAACACAGGAAAGCATCGATGTAAAAAAATCTACTTTTTGTATGAAAAACATCGGAAAACATCGATGTAAAAATGTCGACTATTTTGTATGATTCAATCGTTTTTTTTTACATTACTGCTCGTTATAGAATTTGTATTATACAAAATTTACATACTAAAATACACGTGTTCAGAAGCTAACAAGCCTTTTTCCTTAACAATTTGTTAGTAAATTGTTATCAGAACATGCTCAGTGTTATCAAACATCTTCAAGAACTAACATACCAAATTTCGTGACTCTAGCTTCATTTTTATTGAGATAAACAAAGGATTCTATATTAAGGATCTATAGGATCGCATATGATTTTGTGCTACAAAGATTTAAACAACATTCTTATCCATATTATAAGCACAGGGTATTAATCCGTTTGCATATCGACTTACTCTATTACGCGAAGCTATTAGATGATTAGCTTACATTTGATCTGAGCTGATTGACTATTCACCTGTAGTTATAAATAGATACATTCGCAGATACAAATATTTACAAAGATACAAACTTGCAAATGAAATTGATATGAGAAATATGTGGGATTACAGGCAATGCTGAGGAGTCTTTTAAGTGTAGCTTATAAATGAAATGTATCTAATAGATGAGTGAAGTGTCTTTTAGGTTTACCTTATAAATGAAATGTATCTAATAGATAGAACATATATTAATCATGAACACAACAAGTATATTAGCTCATTATTCTGCTGCAACAACTTCTACTTTCAATGAAACCAGTTTCTACTCTCCTATAATGCAATCTTTTTAATCTTTCCATTACTTTTTTCACCCAGCTGACTCATTCCCGAACCGGAAGTGAACATTCCCCTTGTTTAGTAGACACTTGTTCGTTTAACCTTATCCACATTAAATCACAAAATTGATTCATTGATTCAACAATCAAGCGAATCGCGCCGGAATTTCTATTATAATTGAAATCCATGCGTAATTTTATGCAAATTCAATTAAACACCAATTAATTGTACATTGTTGTTGTTGTTGTTCTACAACAAATTGTACTCAGGAACAATAAAAGCAAAAAAAACAATCAGAATTTAGCGCCCTATGCATATTTACACGATTTTTTGCCATAAATTTTGCAATATGCAAAACATTTTCAACAAAATGTAGAAAAATTAAAGAAAAAAAAACAAAACAAATTATTGCGTGCGTTTTAAAACGCGCATTAAAATCGCGCGCGTTTTGAATCGATGTTTATAATTTATTGGCAAATTAAAAATGTGCAAATTTGTTAGCTTTGTTGGCTATGGCAAAGGAAATGCTGTTTACTTTGCATTTATTGTTGTCAATTAGCATAAAACGGCAGCTAAGATGAACAACAACAATAACAGCAATGTGAAAAGCAAGGTAAACCAGGTAACTTGCAATTAAAAGATAAATGAAGATGCGCACTGGACAGGCGCCGCTGTTGCTATTGTTTGCCAACTTACAGACCATAAAAAAAATACACTGTGACATCACCTGGCGGCCCCAACAGCTGACACTTTGACCTTTAAGGCCACTTGTCGACGGCCTTCGGCTCCCTTTATGGCTTTTTAATTATTGCATTTGGGAGGAGGGAGTGCACAACGAATCAATTTGAATCAGGCATGCTGCCTGCAACCTGCATATAACATAAAAAACTGTGGCCATAAATAATCGTAATGTTTTTCTATCATTTCTGATATCACGATATGTGCTTATAAGGCTAAGATCCTATAGAATGTATGCCAAGTTTGCAGGCTAGCTAAACATCAACTCCAAATATGTCCAAAGCTCTATACTAAACTGTGTGCTCATTGTTTTTATATGAATTGCAACATTTCTGATAAGAAATAAGCTAAATAAGATAAGCTAATGAGGTTTTTTAATCCCACAATTTAGACTGATTAACATAAGAACAGTTCTTACATATTCCATAACTTAACATTGCCTTGCAACCGCCTTTTACTACTCTCATGTTAAAGTTCTCCTTTCAACCACCTTTTACTACTCTCATGTTAAGGTTCTTCGAATTCATCAAATCTAACAGTGGTCTTAACATTTCCACACTCTGTTAAGTGGCTTTTACATTGCTTAGTCCATGTTAACTGCAATTTTGTTAGTTTCAAGTCTTATTTCTGTTTGCTTCTTTTCGAATTTGTATACATTTCAAGAGCTACAAATTTCTATTCCCCATCCACTAGGAAAAACCACTTTGTTTGGATGTGCACATAAAATGTACTATAGTATAAAGTTTATACTATAAACAGCTACCAAAATTTGTTTAAAAATCAAATTTTAATAACCCAATTCATAAAATTGTAAAAAAAAACAAGATTAACTTGAAAGAAGTATAAAATATATGTCGAATATTTGAATAAATAAAACGTTTGCTAACTTATTCAAAAACAGGAACTGAAAATAGAAAACTATTTGGAATGAAAACTATTCACAAAGCAGAGCAGTTTAAGATTATACTTTTCAAAGATTAAAGATTCAAATTATATTATAAAAACTACATAAAAGGGTATTTAAACTTTGCTTCTTTTAATATACAGTCTTGATTTGTGGCTCGTGTAAATATTTTTGTTTTTATTTACATATTATTTTTGCGGCATTGCCAATAATGTTTAATGTTGACTTTAATGGCCGCCAGACTTTTGTTCATTCATTTATTTATTTAGTTTTACATTGTTTCTCCTTTTATGTGTACATTTTGTGCATATTGCATTTCAGCCGCTTTACCGACGACCTTCAACTGAGCAGCCGGCACGATTTGGCCATCAAATTGAACTTCTCTCACTGCGCTTCTCCACTTTTTTAATGCACATGATAAATTGCAATTAATATGTGTGTTCGAGTGTGTGTGGGTGTTCGAGTGTGTGTGGTAGTGTGTGTAGTGTGCAATTCAAGCCTCAAGCGGACTTAGTGCACTTGAGGTGTGTTAATTTCTGTATTTGCAACACCTCGAACCGCTTTTCGAGCACCACTTGAAAAATCTAATGAAAATACCAATCAGGCAGACACACACGAGTTCTGTTATTCCATTTACGTTGGCCAACTAATTCCCTTTGATTACAAGTTTGAGTCGCAATCGTGTCCTGCCTGCAATCCTGCCTACTTTTCCTGCCGGCCGCCTGCCTGCCTGACTGCCTAATATAGACAATTTCCTTTTCGTATTAAATGTTATTTGTATTTCACTCACAGAACGAATGCCGCTTGACTATTTATTTGTTTTTAGCTTTCTATCTGCGCTGCCTGGGCATCATCCAATTACTACAACACAGCCGCTGCCCGATCCTCTCAGACACGGTCCCAGTCCCAGTCCCCGTCCTAGTCCCTTTCCCTGTCCGGTTTTGGGTCTTAGTTCGTTTCAAGCCGCGCCCCGACACGTGGCCAGCATCTGTTACAGTTTTGGAATCGAAATCGGAATCGATTGCCGGCTCTGTGTGAAGTTTGGCAACGTTTAACGCACAGTGCCAACGAAATATACACTTGATAGAGATGAGCGATGCTGTGAATGTTGTTTTCAAATATCCGTGACTATATGCTTTGTATATGAAAGTAATTCATATTCCAAGTATTTGGTTTAACGTTTGAAAATGTTAAGATCTCAGTTTTCACTTAATCAGCTGTTAAATATGTAAAAATGCTCCTACTGTTAATGTCAACATCAATTATAATAGCTGTTAATATCAGGATTGTACTGTTATCGGGACTGGAAACATGCTCTGTGACTGTTAATGTCGATATACTACACTGTTAATGTAAACATCAATAATAACAGCTGCTAAATTCAGAACTGTACTGTTATCGGGACTGGAAGCATGCTCTGTGACTGTTAATGTCGATATACTACACTGTTAATGTAAACATCAATAATAACAGCTGTTAACAATCAGGACTGTACTGTTATCGCGATTGGAAGCAGTCACGACTGTACTGTTATCGGGACTGGAAACATGCTCTGTGACTGTTAATGTAAACATCAAGAATAACAGCTGTTTATATCAGGACTGTACTGTTATCGGGACTGCAACTGTTAACATCAGCACTGTGACTGTTATTGAACTGTTACTCTCGATATTCAGGCACAGTGTGACATGATATTTATGAGTCGCAGTGACTCAGTCACAGGTAGAACGATACTGCTCATGTCTAATATATACGCACACATTTACATCGCACATGTGCTTACACATTTATGGGTCCTGCTTAAAACAAATCAAACCCCAACCCAAAAGAAGGATGAAAAAATACGAAAAAACATATGCATCTGATGAAAGGCAAGGAAAGGCGTAGGAAATAAATGTATACAAAGGCAAACAAGATTTAAATGCGACTGCTTGGGGTCAGGGTCGTAGTCATGGCAAGTGCAAAATAATGGCACAAAACTCATGCATATTACATACAACATGCGCACATACAAATGTGTGTACTTGTACATAGAAAGAACTCCCCCCCCAACACACAACCCCCACACTCGACTCGCAGAACAACCCGCGCATGAGGGTTGACCCAAGTGCCATCCCCGGAGCATCAGCATTGTGACATTTAAGAGGCTCACGAGAGCAGCGGCAGCAGCAGCAGCAGCGGCAGCAGCAGCCGCCTGGCAAAGTGTTGAGCTAAAAACAAAACACGCACAACCAGCCCAACCCAACCTGCAACCTATTCCGCCCACAACCAGCCCACATTCAACCCCACCCCTTAAATCTCCTTTCGCTATTTTCACAGCAACCCTCGAGGTGAGCCACCCAGAGCTGAAGGAGGTGTGAGCCGTGTTGAGTCGCGTTGAATCGACTCTCTGTGTGTGGCCTCTCAGGAGCTCTATGTGGTCCTTTGTGTGTTTGTGTGTGTACACGCCCCGAGTGTTGCATACTTTGCGGCGTTGTTGGCTGCTTAAAATAATTAAAAATCAATATTTAAACGAGGTCTACAATCATACCACTGTTAACCTCAAACACTAACCAAGAGCATCCTGTATTTTTATAGACAGTCTGGACAAACCAGCAACTGTATTTATACTTTAATTTAATTGAATTGCAAAATCTGAAATAATTGTTTGAATAAAACAATAAAATAACAATAGAAAAAAACATTTTTGCAAGAAATTTCATATCAAGTTTAAATATTGCAGCAAAATTCTATCTAAATTACGCTGCATTCTCATAAATGATTGAAAATATCAGCTTCATTTCATAACCTCTATAAACCATGGCCATTATCCTTTTTAATGAAATTCTATCTCAATTAAAATACTACAAACTATTAAATTTCTTGTTTCTTTAATTAATTTCTATCTAAATTAAAATACCACAAACCATTTAATGATAAGCTTAAACCTTTCTGGAAAATGAGCATTTCAATAAAAAACTCAGGAAAATTCCTAAATAAATTCCATTCAAATTACTCGACAGATAAAAACATTTTCCTAGCGACTTGTACTTTTCAACTGCCCAAGTTTATAATGCCTCCTTATTTATGTCCCTTGAAGATTAAAATTTCCAACAACAAGAGGAGAGAAGAGCAAACAGTCCATGCTCTCCCCTCCATTCAATAATTTGCATAATATTTTGTTAAAGAATTTAATTATGCCGCCTCGCATTACATAATTTACAATTTGCATACAATTTCGCTTGAATTTGAAATTGTGTTCCCTCTACCGTGCCACGCCCACAAAATGTTCGCCCACATTTTCAAATTGTTGGTTTGATATTTTATTTGTTTTTCATTTTTCATTGTATGTGTGGAAACTTTGCTTTGAGTTTTATTTAACTTTTGTGCAATATTTTTTGGCAGCTTTTCGACAGCTTAAAAGTCAAATTTTGAGTCGCAAATCAAAAAGTTTTTAATAATTATCAGCAAAATATTTCCATGACAGCTTAAAACTCATAAAATTTCAATTTGCACCTAACATCAAAAGATGCAAAATTGCGGTTTCAAAATAATTACGAGAAAATTAATTCCCAAAAATTGCCAATTAAAATAAAACCAAAAATACCAAAAAATACGTACAGTGCAGGCTGATGCAAAAACTGCAAAAGTCTCGTCCATAAATTTGGTGAATAAATATCGGATATAAATAATGCCAAGCAATCCTCTGCCTGCCTGGCAGTCAATGAAAGGTAAACACCAGCACAGCCTCATAAAGTATACAAGCCTGTGAATAAATCACAAAAAGGGAAAAATACAAATTATATCAAGTTTAAATATCCACAAAATATATTTTATGGCAAGTGAATTGATTTATAAATCGAGTAAATCTGCTGATATGAATTTTATGCAAATTTTGCGATTCGCTTTAGATTCTTGATTTTATTTCGATCAAAGTGCAAGCAACATTTAAATGAATCAAACAAAGTGTTAAAAGCATTGGCATATTATTATAGTAGAACATGCATTCAATAGGATTGAAATAGCTTAAAGATGAATATTGTAGATATATTCATTTCTTGAGCTTGTAAATCAGTTTGAAATTGCTTCAAATGTGGTTAAGACTGTTATCTCAGCTGCCATTTGAGTTATGATAAGCAAATTTAGTATGCCAGCTAATGGTATTGAGTTAAAAACATTTCCTGCTTTAAACGGGTTTAAGTTTGTCAAATTGACAAGAAAAATAAGAAACAGCCGGTTACCATTTCCGAGTACTTTTACTAATAGTTTTTGATTTTGTGTGTTGTCGTTTTCGGTTTTCCCTTTCTCAACTTATAATCAACTTTAATCGGTTTTCCAAATTCAAAACAGCTAGCAATTTACATTCCGGATGGGATGCTAGGATATCATTTGATAGCCTTCAGAGACATATCTGTTTCCTCGCCCCCCTGTCTATTGCAGGAGCGTACATTGAGCTCATCACGTATTCTCTGGTGGCTTTTTGGCTAACCGAATGTTAATTAACGCATTGCCAACCACAAAGACCCACATGAACCGCATATGTAAGCCGTAAGTCCCGCATCATCAGGTTTACTTTGCCATATCCGTGCAGTTCATTAAAAGCTCGTCAAATGTGGCAAGAGTAACAAAAAACGAAGCGTTTTCATTCAGGCCAACTCGTGGGAGGTAGATACAGTGTAATGTTTTATACTTACATATATAAATATGCGGCAACTTTGGCGATAACTGTCAGTTAGACAGTTGTTCTTGTTGTTTGCCACAAGCCAATGGCAATTAGGTTTCTGATAAGATAAGCGCCCAAAGCTGCTGCCTAAACCAATTAGGTTTAAGGGCGGCGGCGGGGGAACACCCCTTTTTATCGCGCGTGGCTGTGGCATATCGCAAAATGAAATGGCGGCAGCTGTCACCACACACACACACACACATACACACACTTACGCATGCACACACACATGTCAAAGTTTAACTTGCCGTTTGCCGTTATTTTGCGAGCTTCAATCAGAAAGTTTATTCTTTCTATACTGGATTCCTAAAGGCAAGAGGAGTATACTGGGTTTGTGCAAAATTTTGGTGCCAATATCACCCAGAACTATATGCCCTGCTCACGCAATTCAAGACAAGCCTATATCTTCCAAATTTATATAGCTAGAGTCACTAAATTTGGTACACAGACTACTGATGAAGTCCTTGAGAGATTGAAATAAACAAGAATATTGTCGGGTCCACAACTCTTTAGTAAATAAGGAAAATCTATACGGCATCCTCGAAAGATTTCATCTAATAGGCAATTGAAAAGAAACTGGGAACAGCGTAAACCTCAGTCGGGAATTGCCGTTTGTTGCTCTTTTGGGGCATGCAAACGGCTTTCGTATCGCAGTTTTGTAACTTGTTGTGTTAGCAGAACCGAAAATTTTGTTGCCTATCTTGATGTATGTTACTGTCACTTGCCTGCCAAAGCCATCTCATTGTGTGTGTGTGTGTGTGTGTGTGTATCTATGAGAGTTTTGCTTTGTTTGCTTGTTTAGTTTGGTCTTTTTATTGGCTGCCAATCAACGCATGAAACAGGAATGTGGCCAAGGTGCGTTCAGGCATGACAGTGCATAAAGTATCTTTAAGATACATACATAGTCATATATGACAACTACATTTGACATTTGCATGCGCATGAGATTCTTTGTCTGGACAAAGTCCATATGAGAACAAAAGCTGTCTTTTCATATCCTCTATGTTATGTGTGTGTGTGTGTATTTTTTTTTTGTGTGTGGTTTTTTCGTTGCTGTACAAAAAATATGAATTCAATTTTCACGTTGTCCGAATTTTGCACATAAATTTACATTAGCCTTAAGTTGTGCTCCGGCCACTGCCACTGCCCATGCCCCCCGCCCCCCCACACACCGCTGCAGCACATGGGCAAAGTTTGGGTTCCCTGATTGCTCCAGGGGCAGCGCCACTCACAAAAACAAATGTGGATGTTTCCAGGCTCGAAACATGTGCGTCATGTGGGTAAACATTTTGTGGGAGAGCCCACCCCGGGCATATAACCACACCCAGGGCATTATGTGCTCTCGGTTCTGCATTATATTTATTTTTTAAATACCCAAAATTGTTGTTAATTATGCGACTGGGCTGACAGGGCTCTGGCCAGAGAAAGGTTTTCGTTTACAGCAGCTCCTGAATAAAATATTAATTAAAGACTTTCCTATGAGGCTCACTGGCCGGACAGATTTGACAGGCGTGCGTTTGGGCGGATAAACGAAAATGCTTTGGCCTGAACATTTATTAAATGTCACGGCAGCCCCAAAAAAAGATACTATGTGGCAAAATAAAAAGAAAATCAGGCCAAAAGCTGATAATAAAAGACCGAAAAATGTTATGTGTCAATTTCGGTTCAACATGGCCAACGAGCATTAATTAATTTCAAACTTATCGGAGCCTGGGGATGGCGAACAAAGACCCAACTCAGCTGTGTGGAAATTGTATGTGAAAATTGGGAAAAAGTTCAAAACAAACATTGAAAAGGCATAAATGATTAAATCTTGCATATAATTACAGCTGAAATAAAGTGCAGTTTTGTTGGCAGAGTTTGTTTAGGACTATTTTCAGTTCTCTTTTTTGATTTCGATCAAAACAGTCGAAGTTAATATAGATAGCTATTTAGAATTTCGAAAAAAGCTGTCTTTTTTAATAGAAAAAATATCAATAATATTAATTGCAGTTTTCTTCTTTATGTTTATCCGAAAGGTATAGTATTTTATTTCCCACTTGAAATATTTTATCTATTCTGGTTGCTTGCACAAAACTTAATTCATAAGCTGAAGTTTAAACCATAAAATGACCTGCAGTTTTAGGGATAAGAATTGCTTGGTTTGGTTTAGTGATGTAAAAACATCGATGTTTTCCATACAAACCATCGATGTTTTTCGATGTTTTCCATACAAAACATCGATGTTCTTACATAACTAGTTTGTTTCTCAACTTTCCCATATATAGTTTTGCTTTTACTAAATATAAATAACCATCATCAGATGGGAATAAAAACGCTGTGAAAAAACAGGAAACGGAACTAATAAATCGATAACGATTTAGAATTGCAATTGTTTTAGTTCAGGAACAAGAACTGTGCCGATTACAAGTACGTTGTTTTGCTCAGCAATTTGTACTTAATTTCATGAGTTAATTTAGCTGCTAACTCAGCTCAGTATGTAGGCCAAATCAGCAGCAGCTGTTGCCAACGACAGCAGCCAGCAGCCAGAAGCTAATCTAATCTTGTGGCAGCGTCTGTAAGTGCTAACCGACAGATTGTTATTCAGTTGCCTGCCATCTGCCTCTGCCTCCTGCTCTTGCTCTGCCCCTGCACATCCGCTTGGCATTAACAGCTGTCCGCAGATGCATAAACATTGCACGGAATTGCACTTGAAATGCAATTCGTAGTTACGAGTTGCGAGTGAAGATGAGATGTCATTCGCACTTCCAGCCAAGTCTTGCCAAGACCAAGACCCAAGGAAGCTTCTTCCATCTGTCTGTCCCTCTGGCAGCACATAACATTTTGGCATAATTTATATGATGTGCCGAGCACATAACTCTGCAATTTGCCAGTTGTGCATTTGGGAATAACTGCCCCCCCACCAGCCCTCGTCTTGGCCACACCCCGCTGTCCTCTTGCTGTGATGTGTCATAATACAAATTGAGGCCTTGCAAGGCGACTTATGATAAAAACTTGTGTGTGTTTTGTCTATTTGCCTGCGACTGCAATTGTGTTGGCATCCAATGACGTTGGGGCCAGCCAACTGAATAAATTTAATGTTAGTTGTTTTTGATTGCCTGGTGGGGCTTTTGTTTGACAACGTGTGTGTGGCCCTGGCAAAAGGTGTCAAAATCAATGGACAAAATTTGAGTTCGAACATTGCATAAATTTAATATTAACTACAGGGTATAGAATTACCATCTAACTAAAACAATTCTGTAAGCAAACTAAGCAAATATAATTGTCTTAAATCCAATTTTCGGGTCTGTTCGTCTCAGTTTTCATCATTTTTGTTTAAATCTTCCAATTTGCCTTTACTAATTGTTTAATTTCATAATTTCAAATATCCAAAAGCCGCAAAATTGCTTTAGATACACATTTGCCATGGCTACGCTGGAAATTTAAACAAAATTCAAAAGCAAACCAAAAATACACTCAAATTTGTTGCCTAGATGTATCTGAACTTTGTTCATTAGGTTAATTAAAATAATAACTATGGGCTGCCTGCTGTCAGTGCGCCGTCAGAGTAACCCAACGAACCCATCATTAAGTACCAAATCGTAGAAACAGAAACAGAAATAGATCGAAAACGAAATCGAAACCCAAAACTTAATACTCAAAGCCCGAAACACACAACAGCAACTAATGAGAGCCTACAATATCTTAAGTTACACTCGCTAAACGCTGTGATTATTAATTATAATTTGATTCCTTTTTCGTACATATTTCGTTTCCAATTTGTAATAAGTCAATCATCAGTCAGCACAGACTTCAGAATACCACAAAAGCGAACAAAATAATTAATCAACAAAACATTGGTCAACAAATATTCGATTTCGACCATGAGATGCGCTGTATACAGTAGAAATATTCAAGTTGATATTTAATGCTGTTGCGATTGATATATAATAAGGAAATTTGGGATGTGTATCACTTGAACAGTATATATTCCAAATAGCAAGAAAAGAATATGTTTCTAATGAATTTGTAGAATGTAGAGACATGCAAAGAATATATAAAACATAATAATATGCTTGGGAACTATAAGAATTCAAGTTCAACACATACTTCCAGATCCTTAAACACTTTCATTGCAATGTGACAAAGCTGTAGTTGAGATTTTTGAACAGAATCTAGCTACATGTAGATTGATATACCCTTTGTTTATTTCTATAAAGGGTATTCGAACAAATGGAAGGTAAACTGTATAATGAATATAGCAAACTTTGGCTATGCTTTGATTTTAAAAGGTCTGTCAAAAATCAAAATCTGTGGGTCTCCGATTCACAATCTACTTAGAATCTACAGCGCAGAATGTTTACCGCCGTCTGTGAATTATTTTGCACGCTTCAAACGATTTGTCCTTGAGTCGAGGCTGAGTTTTGCTGAAGTCATCGCCATCGCCATCGTCATTCGAGTCATCGCCCAAAAACCACTTGAGCTCAAAGCCAGCGCTGTGGCTTACACAAAGCCAGCGGCACTTGCTGCCCAGCTAACCAGTCCAAGAGTTGACAGTAAACGTGGACGGGGAACGTTCCGGGGGCGGCGTTAGGAGGGCGGTTGTTGTTTGTGTCTGGACTGATTATGACACCGATGCCACGAGGCACTCTCGTCACAGACCGGCGCGCATTAGAAGAACCGGAATAACCAGTGGAAAAGCGCGCAATGCGAACTGCAAATGGCGAGTGCAATAAACCCGGTCAACGACAGTGAAAGTGGTTAACCAACTGCCAGCTCTACAGCTGGTGTTACAGAGCAATGCGAAGGATTTTTGGCTGGCTGGCTTAACTGGGGATAAGGCCTTTGGGCTGATATATTTCATATGCAAATCTACGGAATCAACATTACGAATTTCAATATGGTGGCCGCGACGATGTGCGCATAAATAGCAATTTCCGGTGGCGGCCAACCAAAAGAAATAATATACATGCTTATATATAAGAGATGAGCGATATTTTTATTATGTTACTTTTAAATATAAGTGATGAATATCACAGTGACAGTGACTGTACAAAAATCGTGACTGTAAATGTTGATACTACACTGTTAACGTATATATGAATAGTAACAGCTGGTAGTATTGAGACTGTAACTGTAATCGGTGCTTTGACTGTTATCGGAACTGTGACTGTTTATAACAGGACTAGGAATGTTAGATGGACTGTAATTGAAGTCCTGTTACTCTCGATACTCAGTAACAATGGGATACAATCAATACTGTTACTGTAATCGGTGCTTTGACTGTTATCGGAACTGTGACTGTTAATAACAGGACTGGGAATGTTAGCTGGACTGTAATTGAAGACCTGTTACTCTCGATACTCAGTCACAATGTGATACAATCAGTTTCAGCGACTCAGTCACAGATAGGGCGTTATTGCTCACTTCCAATACAAATATGCATGAAAAGGGAGGTGGAGATGCAGGTGCGCAAGACGGCGGCAAAAAGATAGAAAAAATATGAAGAAAAGTTGTCGCTTGTTTGAATATGCACGCGCGCGAGTGGCTATAATTTATTCAATCAACGCCAAAAGCAACAAAAAGCCAACAACACCTAAATTGTCTAATGATGCCATCATTTGAGGCGCTGCCTGGCCCGGTGGGTGTCGGAGGCTAATAAAAATGTGGGCATTGTGGGACACAGGAAGCGGCAACGGCAACGGCAGGAAGCAGCACTTGACAGCTATGAAATATAGAATTAAATAAAACGCAGACAGATATGAGTTGAAAAGTATGACCCCATGAGGCAACAATAGACAGCTGCAGCGAAGGTGTGTGTGTGTGTGTGTGTCTGTGCCACAGATACATCGAAGAAACATTGAAACTCACTTAGAGATACACGAGTCTACATCTCGAGTGGTGCCAGTTGCAGTTAAAGGCGTACGATGGCTTGAACTTATAGAATCTGTCGGTTTTTCCAACTCTATATGCAGCTGCTTAGCTCATTTGTATAGTTAGATGGGTCTTTGTAGCCCGTTGCTTCTTGGCATTTCAACAGCCATCAAATATTGTGCACATGGCTAATTGCAAATGTAGCGCCTCGCTTTTGGCACCTGATGGGGCATGCTACCACTAACCACAAATAGGAAAATAATAAAAATAGCTAAACTCAAAATTAATTTGTAATGACAGACAGACAGACACAAAGAGCACAAGGCAGCTGCGGTTGAAAATATCACTATTATGATGATGATGATAATTATAATGATAACGAACCAAATCCTCAATGACATATGTACGTGGAATGAGACCTAAGTTATTCATAGATTTTGTTTCCTTATGTGACTTGATTGCTCTAAACCGAACAAAGAACAAACGAAATTGTGCAAAGAACTGCTTAGAAAAGTGTGTAAGGCAAGGAATTTGATTATAATGGCACTGAATCATCCCAAAGCTGATGTGCTTATAAGGCAAGTCTATTATAGGAGGAACGAAAAATAGCTGAGAGTGAATTATGTAAATGTTTTGAGTATACAAACCATATACCTTTGGAGGAAAAGCAACGGAGGTATTCAACATCCCTCATAAGAATCCCTTTAACGGTTGCTAATCCTTAAAAAGTATTCTGATTACGGAAAGTTTAGTATATCATGTAAAGTATAAAGTATTACTACGGATGTTAGAATGAGGAAAATCGACACTTTATAGCATTCTGTTTGAGACCATAGATTGTAAAAGATATGGAGTATCATATGTAACATAAGAAATTTTCCGAATGGTTACAAAACACAGATAGATTCCTGAAACAAATCAGAAGCAGTTAAAGGACTTATTTCAAGTTTAGGATGTTAAAAAATAAAGGTATTAGGTGTAGATACTATCTACCACACCCTAAACACGCTGCTTGAAGCCTCCGTTAAAGATGAAGAGTTAATATACTACTTCTTGTTGCCTACAAATTCCCACAACAATCTCGCAACTAAGAACTCACGCCCCGAAGCTTATCTGGGGCTTAAGCGCTTCTACGCATCATGTCCAGCTGACAAAGCTATTGATCAAGACATGCCCACATCATTAAGAGCTCATCCCAGTTGGAAGAAGTTACACGGTCGTTGCTCCGTTGTCAGAAAACTTATGTGCACGCATTTTTTGCTTATCCCAAAAACACACACACACACACACAGAGAGGATGAAAAAACACTATTCCAAAGATCTTTTCGTACATTTTTCCTGCTTAGTTGGGTGCCTTGTCGCTAATTTGAAATCATCAATCAAAGCCAAGCAGGCGAGGCAAACCACATTGAGATTCACAGCACCAGAGATTCCGGGCAGTCATTGAGTCATTGAGTCAGTCTGTCAGTTGAGGGTTTGAGTTGCCAGAGTTAAGGGAGTTCGCTGGGAGTTCCCAAAAGACAAATGCACTGTCGCCTAGCCCCTACGCTGGGCGTGTCACTGTGGGCGTTGGTTGAGAGGCATAAAAAACTGCAGCAGCACCAAAGTTTTCAACTCTTTTGTCTGATGACAAAAGTTTTTGTAGGCACTGCTGCTGTTGCGACTTTGACAATGAATTTAGCCTTAAGGCGCAAAGTAGAAACACAAAAACAACACACCAAAATCCTGTTTCGCGCCAAGGAAGGGAAAAACTGGTTCTCTGTTGTGGGAGTGTCGCAGCATCATCAGCAGCAGCAGCAGCAGCAGAGAGTAGACGTCATCAAGGCGGCTTTTGTGCAACTGAAAAACAACAAAAAACAAACAAACAAAAATAGCAACGACGACGACAATGGAAACAACTTGACTGCGCGCTGACAAGTCGAGATTGATGCCCATCTAGAGCGGCATCATGTGTTCCATTGAAATTGTAGGATTGCGGTCTTGTTTTGGTGTTGATGTTGCTATTGATGGACTGGGAGGGAGGTCTGTGTCTATTCAGGACTGGGTGCACCTGAAGCGTATAGTCATTGCGAAATGAAGACAGATATGAAACGTGCTAATTGTGGATACTGATAAGTCGCATTGCCTTTTAGATCAGCCCTGACAACTCATACTAAAAAGCTATCAACTAACGGCAAGACTTGTACACAATTGTTACAATTGTTGGGATAACTTAACGCAATTTATACCCACAGAACATTTATCTTGTCGACAACAGCCCTCAACTTTTTCAGAACTAAGAAAAGTCTGAAAGTGGTTTTAAGATATATATTATGTTCTTTGTTAGTTTTCCCAGCAAATAGTGTAGTTAAAGTGGGAGAGTAAGTTTTAAATGCTAAATTTTGCTTGATTTGATTGTTATTATAAGATCATCGGCAAAAAACAATCTCCTAAAAGAAACAACAGCAATATTATCAAGACCAAGCTTCAACAAGCTGATAATGATGTAGAATTTCTTTTGAATTCTTAGTAATTTCACTTATAGTGAAAATGTGTGTTCATTATAAATGAACTTTTACCTTCCGCAGTGTGGTTACCAAAATAATCGATACTATAAATAGTTTTGTAGCTCTGAAAGCTAACCGGTTTCTATTTAAAGACATTAGTTCGTCGGCTAAAACAAGCCAAAAACTTACTTAGTTGCAAGTCTCTTTTACACCTTGTAGTTAACAGTTTTGGGTTACTTTCCCAAGCTGTTAAGACAAACTTTCTCATAAGCCACACACTACTCATAAACATTCTGACTAATTTTAGCTAATTACTTATTCTTGCGTTCTTTTTCATTACAGGTAAGTTCAACAGCTTCAGCTGGTTCGCTTAAAGGCAACGCAGACAGACCCCAAAAGTAATATCTTCAAAGTGGCTGGACCCAAGGCAACTTTAATTAGGCAAAGATCTTCACGCCCCCCGGTAAACTCTAAACTCTGGCTAGGCCCATAAATCTGCCAGATAAACAACAGGTGAAGTCTCAGCAGCGAGTAAATTGAATTAATGACAACAGCAAAGATGAAAGAGGCCTAGACAAGCCCAGCCAGCCAGCGGGGCAGGCAGGGAGAAAGGGGCCACCGAACCTTACAATGTCTTTGCAATTTTTACGTCCGAACAAAATAAAACTGCGGTGCAAATTTTCTTGCTACCTGTGCAAAGTACACAAAATACAAAAAAAAGTTTTAAAAAAGTAAAAAAAAAATGAAATAAAAACCTATAGCAGCTGCTTCAAAGATTTCCAGCAAAGATAGGGGGGCTCAAAGTGAGAGGCAGTGTTTGTGAGAGGGTGTGCTTGTGGGGGTAGGGGGTTGCCAGGGGGTGTAGTTGAGGTAGTTTTGTTTTCGGAGGATGATGAGGAAGAGGCAGCTGCCTTTGCTGGACATTTCCATGCTTAACAAGATAAAAATCTCTACGGATTATTTCATACACTTTTGGCTGAGCATAAAATTTTTATAACTTTTCTTACCTTTTTTCTTGTTGCTGTTGTTAGTGTTGTTGTTGTTGTTGTTGCCACGCCCAGTTCAACGCCCAGCTTAGCACTCAAGGCGCTTTGCGGTTGCCTCTGTTTCACTTTTGGTCAAGACACAGAGTTTATATATATATATATATTTTTTGTTGCCTTTTTTCATTTTGCTTTCTTAGTCAAAAGTTTGTTCTGTGTAAATTATTCGTGGCGACGTTTGGGGAAAAACAACTCAAAGCCAAAGGTTGCCTTCATTTGTTAGGGGAGTGAGGTTAGAAACGACAACGTTTTCATGTGACATGTTTTGGCAGTTTTTTTTTTTTTTATTATTATTATATTTCTTTTTTGTTGTAGTCACAGAGATTAGAACGTCGTACAAGTTGTAACTTTTGAAGACGCAAAACATTGGCAAACAGTGCCACAAAGTTTTGCAAGTTGCTGGGTAAAGTCTAAAGCGCTCTTCTTGGCAACAGCAATTTCAGTGACATTTTTGAATTTTAATACCACATATAAGGAGAGAAACACTCCTAACTGAGCTTAGTATCCGAAGATGTAATGAAAATAATGCAAATGACAAGCACAAACATCTAAAGGGGGGAGAGAAAGCAGCATATATGGCATGTTGATGATGCTGATGATGACGTTAATGCTGCGTACTGTTTTCTGCCAAGTTGCATATAAAATCACAGCCTGCCCCTGGTACCCCCGCTAACGACCTTCTGCTCTTGCGTTATCTGTGCGCGCCTCGAAGCGTGCAACAACAGAAGCAACGAGAAATTGCCAGTGTAACTGCATAAAAACGAAATGCAATAAAAATACCCACGAAATGCCCCAACAGCAGCATCCACAACAACAATAACAACAACAATATAAAACAGGCAGCATATAAAAATAATTTTTAAATGAGCAGAAAATGGGTGAAGCTTCGAGAGCGGGTAACAGTGGCAGTGGCACAGTCGCTGCTGTTGCTGCCACACAAATGAAAACTATTGAATGTCAAACAAAAAGTGGCAGCGCAATCGACAGATGAAAGCGCAAGACATTGAGACTATCAACGGTTGCAGCCACAAAGAGGGGGCATAAGAGTAAGAGAGAGGGAGAGCGAGTGTAAGCGAGACAAACACACGGCGTTTACTTAACCAAAATATTTACTAGCGTAAAATTGTTGAATGTGGTAGTGAGCGGTGCTGGTTGTGCGGGGTGTGTGTGTGTGTGTGTGTGTAAATTGCGGTGTGGATGCTGTATGCATTCAAGATTAAATGGTTTTTATGTTTATTTCACAAATAGTTGTTATTGTTGTTGTTGCATCTGATTTGATAGTTATTGTTTCAACTTTGTTGCTTATGAATGGGAAAACCAAGTGGTGCATGCAGCAATTTAGCAGATGAGTTCTGAAGTACTTACCACTAGTTCCCCATACGAAAGCGCAGCCAACTGGAAGTTCCAAAGAAACTAAGCCAAAATCGAAACTGATTTATTGAGTATGGCAACAAGAAGATATATAACTTTGCCTATGCTTCAGTTAGATAAAAACTTCAAATTCTTATTCAAAAAGTTATGCACTAAAATGTACAATGTTTCTAACTAAAAGAACACTTTAAAATAGTAAATTTAAACAATAGCAGCCATTGACAAAAAAAGCTTTAAAAGCACATGAAAGCTTTACACTCGATTAAATTAATGCGCTTTATTTAATTTAAGCTTAAAGCTCGACTTTGACACTTTTCTCTAAAGACTTTGCTTTTATCAATTTGTGTAAGAAATGAAATATATATTGTTGTTGATAATTCAAATTTATGAAGCTCATTAATCGTTTAGATGCATATTTTATTGCCTAACCCATGAATATACATAATTTATGATTGTAGATTCAATTGCTGTTGATATTTTCGCGCACAATTACACAGCTTTGACAAATGCGTCTGACAATTTCGAATGGGCTCTTTTATAATATTGGCACATCCTTAGGATTGCCATATTGAGCGCCATATGCTCTTTCTATATGGCACAGATAAATCACTTCCTTTTGCCATTTGTTGTCTATTTTTAGGCCGCAAGGCCGTGAAAATGCCAATTGAAAGCCATCGATCAATGTAAATGCAAATTCATTGCTCACTTAGACAACGACCTTCTCTACCAACCCCACTCTTCCCCGCTCTCTCATTTACCAGCATCTCAGATTGTCCTTTGTTCAATGGCAAATCTGATAAATGCGATTATTTGTGTTTAATTTCAGTTTATATCTAATTAGCTGCCTGTCATTTATAGTTGGTAGCTGCTAGAATAGACTTGTCTTTTATTTTATTTAATTACAGCAAATATATATATATATATATATATATATATAGCAACAAAAACATCTAGACGACAATCAAATGCAATTTGGCAAAACCGCAGATAGAATAGCGCTCGTACAGTGCGCGACAATAGTTTTTGCACCGGCTAGACACATCAATTCAAAGATGATCCCATGAGACAAATCGCTGTCGAGTTTGTCGCTGCCACTTTGCAGTAAGCTCTGTGAGACTCAGATTAATTGACAGCTGGCTTAAATTGCATTGCATTAGGGCCAGGAAATTGAGGCGCCCCCATGCTCTCTTCTACGCGCCTATGTGTTAAACTTTGAGAAAATTGCTTTGGCATGGCCGTTGGCCAATGGGATATAACAATCCACTTTGGCATAATTTTGGATCAAAAATTGCTGGCATAATCAACTGAACTATTAAAATGCTTATCACAGACACTCGGTAGCTTATCCTGCGGGCACTCAGGATGTCCTAGACCCTTGGAAAACTTATTGATTAAATTCGCAGCAAAGTTTTCATGCCGCACATTCAACGACTTGATGGGCCAGGCATCGCAACGTAGGAGGAGGGGCATGAAAATGCGACCCGACACGCGAGCCAGCAATTTTGTAGTTTAGTTTTAGCACCCAAGGCGGAGTCGTGTGGCCAGAGAAGGGGGCGTCGAAGTGGGGCGTGTGTGCTAATAAGCCGAGTCATTGATTGCTGTTGTTGTTGTTGTTGTTGTGACTACAAATTGCTTGGGACGCATTGTTGTTGTTGTTGTTGTTGCTGTTGCCATCGTTTAGTATTGCCTAATAGCAAATGTAAACAATTTAGAAATTTAACGCTGCATTTTTATGACATAATGCTAACAATCTTTTGTTTTTTTTCTTCTATTGTTGCTGCCCATAATGAAGCAATTAAATAAATTAAGTAAATTGCTTGTGATGCGATAACAAATGAAAATGCCCATGAAAAGTGCAAACAAATCGCGTGAAATTCGTTTGAAATACTGGATTAATTGCCGGGGCTCAATGAAAACGGAAATTGATCATACGCCGCGTAGCCGCACAAATGTTATACAAAAAATGATTAAGCATACGCAGCGTATGACAAGCAGAGTATATTTTTCTTTTGCTGTTTGTTTGTTTGTTTGCCCGGCAGCACATTGTTGCAACTTTAATGGATTCATGCACCATATTTTAATTAAATTTTTTCCAACAATCCTCCTAGAAAAAATTCTTTATGCTGATGCACCAAAAATGCACAAAAAATGAGGGGAGTAAATTTAAAGCCGGCTGCCGTGTCTGGCGTTGATTTAATATGATTATTGTGAGAGTGCAGCAGCGAACAGAGCCAACCACAAAGCGGCGGCCACGCCCACATCTGCCCACTGCCACGCCGCCCCCCACAGCCTACCCCCTCTGAAGCGTGCCTGAAGTGCAGCTTTATTTGTACAATTTTTTCCTATATATTTCGTTTTTTTTGTTCCTGAGTTGAACCCGTTGCTGCTCGTTCATAAAACTGTCGAGTGTAATTGTTAAGAGGCTGCCAGAGCACGAAAATTGCTGTGGTTGCTAAAAATTGTTGTAGTCTCCTCGTTGCTGTTGCTTTTGTTGTTGTTGTTGTCAATTTATTGCGCACATATGCAAATTTGAAATACATTTACTTGGTAGATTTCATATACACGATAAATCGCCTCGATTTTTGCGGCGCGTGGCAATCGCCTACATTTTGCGCTTATGTCGAAAACTTTTCACACGACAAATTATTATCTAATTATTTTCGATGCGTAAATTGCATGTGATCGCAAAATTTAATGCCAAAACAATTAATTATGCAGAGAAGAAACAAAATAAAAAAATCCTTGATATTTATGCAGTAATTATTTTTGACAGCAATTACATGAACTTTTAGTCGATGCTATTAAAATTGAAATTAGTTCAAACATAATTCTATTACAGTAAATTGAGTTGCAAATTTATTGTGTAATTTATATTTGTTTATTTATGCATTTCGATGCATTTGACAGCAACAAAAAGTTTCTCATTTGTAGGGTGTTTTTACGCCCTTTACCCATAAAATGGGTAAAAAGGGGGTACTAAATCTGTGCAAATGTATGTAACAGGCAGAAGGAGACATCTTCGACCCTATAGAGTATATATATTCTTGATCAGTATCAAAAGAGATTTCGATTTGGACATGTCCGTCTGTCTGTCCGGATGAACGCCTCGAGTTCAGCAACTATAAGAGCTAGAGACACCAAATTTGGAATGTAGGTTTCTGTATACCATACGCAGATCAAGTTTGTTTCTGATCTCAGATATCTCCCCCCGTATCCCCGCAATTTGATAAAAACGTTTTACAGCCACACTTTTAAAGATAATAGCTTTGGAATTTAGCACGTACGATACTTCAGTTACTCTTAATCTACTGTCCAAATTTCAAGTCGATCGGATAATAAACACGGAAGTTATTCGTGTCTTTGTGTATGTGTAAGTGTACGAAGATGCGATCGGAAATTTTCTACCTGGGTACAGGGAGTTTTGTAGTCGGGTATACTCGACTATAGCCTTCTTACTTGTTTTTCTTTTTCGTTGCGGCTATTTTTAGAAACTCAAAGGTAAATTGAATTCATTTTTCCACGAACTACTTGGAAATCTTTCACATTTCCATTTTGCAGCTTACCTTTTGCCTGCGGCAGTTTCCTTGAACACATTCCAAATTTAAATATGCTTTGAGGCTGGTTAATACGAGCACTTTATCCGCTGACAGTCACAATTTGGTTGGGCGACACAGATTCTTTGCCATATCGACAGACGATTCTTTTCAATTTTAGCTGCCATACTCGAATTTCGCTTTGGGCCGTGTCGTGTCGCAGCTGCGGCGCCCAACTGAATATATAATATATATATATATATATATATATATATCTAAGTGTATACATACTTTATAAGCATGTATGGCATATCGATATGAGCTGTCAATAATGCAGCAGGCTGAGCCAAATGGCAAAAGACGACAACGGCGACGTCTCATGCTTAAACTCTTTGACAATTTCAGCGATAAAAATGTGTCAGAAAATATTCCAATTTTCGTACCCACACAGAAAGGGGTGACGAGGAGGTGGTGACGGGGCGGCAGGGAGGGGGTACAGCTTACAGTTTTCAATTTTCATAAAATTCTCTGGCAATACGCCAGGGCAACTGATTTACGGCAACAAAGGCGCGGGTTTTGCTCTGACTCAATGGGGCTCTGATGTTCCAATTGATGGATCGCTCTGACGTAGCGTCGCTGCTGCCGCTGCCTCTGCTGTTGCCTCTGCTGCTGCCTCTGCTGTTGCCTCTGCTGCTGTACTGAGCACCAAAGCGGAAGTGCCCGTTTCAATTATTTATTTAGCTCTCGACAACAACAAAAATTAGTTGCCTTTTGTTATGCAACTCAAATATTTGTGCTGTGTCCTGGCCAGCAATGGGGGACTATTGTTAAGGCCATTGTAGTTTTTGGGCATTAGCTAACTCGACGGCAACGCTGGACAATTGCAATTGTTGCTCCTGTGCGCAACCCCTGCCACAATGCCCCAAACCCTGCCCTGCCCCACAATTGTTTGCATGTCAATCTGTAGCGCCAACCTGCACTGTGGCTTTGGTTACTAGACCCTTTCTACTTGGAAGGCTCATATGGTCAGGCTTGCTTTGGGTTGTGCCGTTTAAGTGCCTCATAAAAGTGTCAACTTGTTGTTGCCTCTATGGCACTCATACTGTCATGCCCTTTGCCCCATACCGCGCCCGTGCCCAGTCCCCTGCCTTGCCACACTTCAACTGTGCTGGCACTTCATTCATTCATTCGTTCGTTGCTGCTTTTGTTTGTCATCACCCCCGCCACGACCCCTCACAACTATATACATATGTATGTATGGGGGGGTCCAGTTTGTTGTATGTCTCGTGTGTGTATGTGTGTGTGAAAGGATTTCATTTCATTTCTTTGTTGTTGTCGGTGTCGTTTGTTCGCTTTTTATACCTTTTGATAGTCGCTCGTCTGCTCGGGCTCGAGCTTTTCTGTGCTGTGCTGTCCATGCACTTAATACATATTTTTGTCACCCTTATCTGGCCAGAAACGTCATAGCCCGGGCACGATAACATTGTCTGGCCAGGCTGCTTGCCTGCCTCAAAGTTTCACTCCTGCTCCTCCTCGTCTGGGGCAGCCTGAGGACCTGTTATGATTGTCAACTTGATGGCTTGCCAGGAGCAGGAGCCGGACTGCTGTGTGTGTGTGTGTGTGTCTCGCTGACTGTCCTTAGTTACTTGTGAATAAGCTTAAATTGTTAGCAAGTTGATGGTTTCTATATATAACTGCGGCCTCTAAACAGTTTTTAGAAAAGCGTTTAATTTACACTTTTATCCATCTTGGCTAGTTTTTTTTCTCATTTGAAATCCTTTTAACTTTACTTTATTATTCAGTTCCGCTCTTTTAACAATTACCTTTGTGTTAGAAATTATATAGAGGATTGCTGCTTCAATTTCTTTCATTATTATTTTAATTTGAAGCTTTGTAGTTGCCAAACGTTATATGAAAATGAATTCATCTTAAATACTAACGTCTTAAAAAGCACAAGAATTCTTAACAATTTCTTTAAACTTCAAAGACATAAGAAAAGGTTTAAGTTTCAAATAATATAATATATATAAATATTCATTTAATTTCTTATATTTATTTGAGCGTAATTATTATCAAGAGTTTTCTAGTGTTAGTTTATAAAGGGCTATCCTAAACCCAATATCCTTTCAATAAGCTGCTTTTCGCCATAAATCTACTTCTGTTTATCAAGTTTTGTACGGCTGCTAGGACAATCATCATTATTTTATACTAGTTAATACTTTACAAATGTTTCGCTTTGACATCCTTTTTATCTTATTCAAAGAGTTTGATACATTGTTGATTTGAGTGGGGGCAGCAACTTCGCAGATCATTTAATAATCTGCCAATCTTTTAAGCACTTCAGCGCTTACTTAATATTTTATGTGCTATTTCACATTTGCTATCTTGAAAACTCTTTTTGATCTTTTCTATTCAAGTTTGTACGTCTAGAACGTTCTGTTTTCTTCTACTGGCAGCCACTTGCCGCTTATCCTTTTCTGGGTACTGTTTTCCAATTATAATTTACACATGAAAACCATTTGTCTTTTGTCTGGCTGTTTGGGGCCGACGCTTACGCGACATTCCCATAATTTAGCCACTTGGCCATAATTTAAAGCAGCGTCGCCCCCTTTTACGGCTTTTTAGCAAAGTTAATAAAGTGCACGAGACAGTAGCACTATCTCGCTTACACTTGTGTAATTTTGCCGCCCACACACACACTGAAAGAGACACAGACACATGTGGCTGGGCTCTTGCAGACAGTACGTGACTTCCGGCCAAAACAAAACGGTTTTTCAACATTTTATGATAATTTATTTGATTATTTTCTTGTTAAAGTGCAAAGTTTGTCATCTTTTTGTAAGTTATCATTTTTCTTTTCTGTTTTTTTCTTTTTTTTTTGTCTGATACTTCGCACTCAATTTTCTTTTCGCTTTAGTTTTGTTGGCTGACAAAAGTTGTATGTTTTATTTGTATAAACATTTTTGGTATAACAGACGGAAACGGAAATGTTGCACAACATATGCGACAAAACAGTTGTTGTCCTGACTGTGTGAGTCTATTTTGGCCGTGTATGTGTGCGCAAATAAATTTTATTGCATATTTTTCGGCGCCATATGACACCCCGGCAAAGCGACGAAGCTATTTATATTGTGTGTGTGCGATGTGTGTGTGTGTGTGTGTGTGTGTATAGTCCTGGTAGCTAAAAAGTTTTTGCCTGCTGCTATTCAATCAAGCCAAAATAAAATCAAGCGCCAAACAAAACGGCAAAGCAAATGAAATGAAAACTCGGTCCAACGTTTTTTTAGTCCTTCTTTTTTTTTTGGCAGGCCAGTCAAAGTTTGTTTGGCATCGGCAATATCCTGGCTGTGGCTGCGGCTGATGCTGTTTAACCTTCGCTTTGTGCAGGTGAGAAGTGTGGGGCAGCTGCAGCAAAATGCTGCAATTGAGTAAGCCCTAAAATCACGAGTGTTTGTTTGACCAAACCATAAAAGACAAAGTGAGCGAGAGGGAGAGAAAAAACCAGTTTGGCATTCATTTAATTAATTTCCATTATACATATTATTATTATACATATATCAATATACAAATATAAGTATAACTGTGCCGCAAAACTTTTTCGCGTGCATTTCCGTGCCCCCCAAAACGGCGCCCGGACTTCCTTCCGCCATTCTCGATTTTATTTCAAGTTTATTTTTGCACGTTTCATAATTGGAATGCATAAATTTTGTTTGCGCGCTGTTGAAAAGTTTGAACGTCGCCGCATTTCATATTTACCAGATTATAATAATATTTTCTGTTTGCCGCATTTGCATTTATCCCGATGCCAGCACCCCACTTCCGGTTTCCCTTTGCACTCAGCCTCCTCATACTGTGCGCTCGATTTGCGAGCTCCTCGCAACATAAAAGCGAATTAAACGCGCATTTTGCGCTAAACAATTGCCTTGAGAGTCTGAGGCTCTGGCTCTGGCTGTGGCTGTGGCTGAAGTGGCCGAAGTTTTTTAGCTGGCACTGTGCTGTGTGGCGTCGCCGTTTCATCATCGTTTGTTACAATGCGCGCCTTGGTAAAAATGAGAAATACATATTTTCCCATTGCGGTTCTCGTCCCACTTCCGACGGCGCTTCCTCCATTTCCAGCTCGCTGTGTCTGTGCTGCCGGTTGTTGTTGCCACCTTTTGGGGCATGTATAAAATCCACATTTGGCTTGGCGCAGCTTCCACAGCCAGCCGTCACAGCCGTCGTCATCTTTTCTGGCATTGTTTCCTTTTCTTGCCGCACATTTGAATTCCAAAATTAAGGCATAAAAATGCAATAAAGCATAAAAAAATACAGTCGCCAAGTGGCATGAAGAACACTCAAACATTCTGGGCCAAATTGGTGAGGTAGAACAGAACAGGAACAGAACAGAATCCTGGGCTGCCTTTCTTTACTAATTACTTGCTCTTTGCATAATTGCGTCATTCATTAAAATCTTCAGCAAACCCCAAACGTTGAATCGTTCTCAGCCATCATTTTGTAAATCTTTAAGGCAAGCGTTTTGTACTTCTGCCTCATGCATATGCAAATAATATGCAAATTTCTTATTGCATACGCGCAGGCGCCTGTGCTATAAGCGTGTGTGCGTGTGTGTGTGTCTGTGTGGCTACAAAAAACTTTGCACATGACCATCAAAGCCGAACAAAACTTCTGTTGGCCATTCGACAGACAACAAGAGCGATTTCGTATCCTTTTATTGTGTGTGTATTTTAATTGAAAGCAAAGTAAGCTGACAACATTTTTTTTCTGGACTGGTGGTTTGTTTTAATTGAAATGCGCAAGTTTAGTGCATTTTCCGAGGGCTGTTTGCTCAGTTAAATTGACTTTGGTCAGGCTATTGCATAAAGGTCATGGCCTAATTGAAGACCAACAATTATAGCGATTTTTGGAGCCTTCTCTTTTTATAAATAGTCTTTTAGAAATGTTGTTCATAAATAGAGAGTAATAAAAGGAGCTTCGGAAGCTTTTAAAAACCTTCCTCGTGATTCTCAGGAATTATAACTTTTTTAACATTATAGTGCACTGCGATCCTCAAAACTCCATGATAGTGAACTAAACTTGCCTATTTCGGGGGTCTGTCAATCGACCTTGTCTGAGATTCTCAAGAATTCATGGTAGTCCAACACACTTAATAGCCAACACAATCCGAAAGCTACAGTTGATCACAATTCTGCGATTCTCAAGAATTCATAGTAGTCTAATACTATTGCCTATTTTGAAGATTTCCTGTTGATCACCCTTCTCTGCGATTCTCAAGAATTCATAAAATTCCCTATTTTGGAGGTCTACAGTTGATCACCCTTCTCTGCGATTCTCAAAAATTCATGGTAGCCCAACACAAGTAATAGCCAACACAATCCGAAGCTTACAATTGATCACCCTTCTCTGCGATTCTCAATAATTCATGGTAGTCCAACACAATTAATAGACTACACAATCCGAGCTCTACAGTTGATCGCCTTTCTCTGCGATTCTCAAGAATTCATGGACTTCCAATACAATTAATTGCCGAGGTGTTGCTCGCCCTTCTCTGTGATTTAACTGCCACCTTGCAACAATACCGGCAGAGTTGTAAGAAACTAATTGGTTTAATATGACATTATACTTAACTCGTTCTGACATTTCAAGGATTCTATAGCTATACAGTTCTATTTTAATCAACTTAAGAGTACCAAAAATCTTTTCAACTTTGCAAGTCTTTTGATTAAAAGAATCCACAAAGTTACTTAAATTTTAAATAAGCTTCCTCTGTTCATACTTATCACATACCTTATGTTTGGTAGTCCAGGAACAGCCCTCTTGGTGAAAAGTTATTTGGAATTGCAAATCTTTTGGCAACGTCGTCGTCGTCGTCGTCGTCGCTGCTGGCACGCAAAAATGACTCAATTTTCGCATACAATTTGCCTGTCACAATTGACACAGGCAAAACAATTGTGGAGGGGTGGGGTAGGGGATGAGAGAGGGGTGAAAAGTTAGCAGCGAAGTTATCGCCTTGCCTTATTTGTGGGACTTGCCGGGGCTTTAGAAATTAATTAAGCCTGGCTGGAGCGTGGCTATACAAAATTTTCATTTCATTTGGAATGACAGTTTGGCCCAAGTTGCTTCCCCTCTCGCTCTCCCACTCGATGTTGCGTTGCGCTGAAGCGTAAATCTCATTTTAATGCCAAGAGAGTTCTTAATTTAGTTTAATTACGGCAAACACACACACACACATACATATAGAGTGTATGCTTGTATGTGTGTATGCCAGTCAACAAGTTTGTTGCCTTGCCTCAAAGGCAAAGTCTGGCCTCCTGCCCGCTCCCGTTCCCGTTCCGTCCGCCTCCTGTTGGCTGCTGCTTCAATGTGATTTTAATTACAAGAAATATATGCAGTCAGCGTTGTTGCAGCGTCAGCCAAAGTCGCGAGTCGCGACTCTGCAACAGCTCCTCTCGCTCCTTGCAACATGACGTATGCGTCATCAGCGACTGCCAGACACAGCAGCAGCAGCAACAACGCCGTCTCTGATGAGCTGCCAGTCAGTTTGTCGCCATGTCTGTGTGCGTGTGTGTGTGTGGCGCCTGTTGGCAGGCAACACTTTTGTGCTGCCACATAATTATGCGCACACGAAACAGTTGCAAATGTGCAGGTGAAAAAGCGTTGAAGACAATGCCGAGCATCGAGCTAACTGCCATGTTGATTATGTGTCCTGTGTGCTGTATGCTGTATGGTGTATGCTATGTCCTGTGTGCTGCGTAACTTACACGTGTGCTTTCAGATTTTCCAGCTGCAACACTTGCATATTTCGGTGTGTCGTCTCCCTTTGCAATTAGCAGCGCTCAGTGCAAAATTGTTTGTGCAAATACTGTTGTGCAGCAGCTGGAAAAGCCCACAGCTTGCTAAAGAGGGCAGCATCAATTTATATACTTTCATTTGATAAGAAACAAGTGGCCTGTCCTGGGCTTGTCCTGGCTTTGCCGCTGAGTGCACCAGCCAGGGCGCCGAAACGTGACAATGCAGACAGCCCGGCTGGGGCTGGAGCGGGGGCTGCGGCAGGGGCAGAAACAGAAAGCAAGCCAAGGCAACACTTTATCATGTCAGTTAGCAAAGTGGAAAGCAGGCAACACTGTGTAACCCACTTGCCCCCAACCGCCACCCTCTCTACCCACAACCAGAGCTGCAAAGGCGAATATTATTTTTAATTTCGTGCGACTCGCCCAACGGTGGCAAGAGATACAAAATAAACTACAATAAAAGGGATAAAAAACAAGACACAAATCTCATACGAAGCTGGAATGCTCTTGGTTAACTGCACAGCAAGATTGTTTGTTAACCCAGCTGCTGAATGGCATATAACCATTAGGAATGAAGTATACCACTAAAGATCTTATATGAAGTGGATTGATGAAGCCCTTGGTAAAGAAAATTGAAACTTAGCTTAGATAAATAGCAAAGCCTGAAGTGTCAAAAGAGTAAAGATACTTTTTGGCCAGAAAACGTACAATCAGAATAATAAAGCTTTAGATTTGAAACAAACTGATTGAAATCTTGAATTTACACAGGAAAGTTGGCTTATGAATTCAATTTTCATTACATTTTATGAAATATCATGTCTTTACTTTAAAGAATATAATATAGATACAAGCATTTTTTTGACTTTAAATTTGCTTTTGTTTTGGTTTATATAAAGGGAAAAAAACTTAATGTTATTTTAAAAAAACTTATAAAGGGATTAACTTACATTATAACTAGAGGAAAAATAATAGGGAAATGATGTTTACATTGTTAAAAATATTCTGCTGGGTAGTTCGCCGGGTAAGGTCCTGATTGGGCCTTTGAAGACGGGGACGTCCACTCTTAGGGAGAATATAAAGAAAAATCTTCAATTTAATAAGATACAACTTTATGATGTTCAGAAAGAAGTAGTTGGTAACTCAAAGTAAAAGTTATTATTACAAGTTATTTAGTTCATTCTAGCAGGTAAACGACTTAGCTAGAACTTTGCATAGTAACCTAGCTAGTTAAGATGGAATATCTAAGGCTAACAACAATAGACTGCTACGTTGCAAGGTCTATACAATGTGTATACTCTTCAGTGCGTTGCCAAAACTCATGTAAAAGTTGTGGGAGCTTCTTTTGCTGGGTAAGAAGCAGTGAAGGTGCCATGGCCTGGCAAAAGTTAAAAACCCCAAAAGAGAACTGTGCGAGGACACCGAGAGGTTGTTGGATATGCAAATGAAAATGCCACAACAACAACAGTAGCAGCAGTGGCAGCAGCAGCAGCAGCAGCAGCAGCAGTGGCAGTGGCAGCAGGACGAATGAGGTTAAGTTGAGCAGCGTCAATTGTAGCTGACGGAAATGAAAACAAGATGTGTGTAGAGGGTGTGTGTGCTTGTGTGCTTGTGTGTGTGTGTGAACTGGGCGTATGCGTTACTTTTGTAAACCTCACTCAGTGCTCCTGGGCATAAAATTCAAATGAAAATGTCGCGTGTTGTATGAAAAACTGCAACAATGAAGCGACTTCAGAGACGTGCCAAGGATTGTGAAGAGTGAAGAGTTGCTAAATTATTTTCGTCAACTTTTCTGTGTGCGTGTGTGTGTGGCAACTTTAATTTGATTGTAAACAAGCGTCTAGGCTGGCAGCTCCTGGCACAAACAATTTTTAATTAAAATTGCCCCATGCTCTTCTGCCATAGAAAAGACAATTCTAAAAATGTCGTCATCGTTCACATTTGAAAGCGAATCAATTTTGAGCACAGGCATTGATTGCCTCTTCAAAAAAGCGGCAAAAAATAAAAGACTGGATAAAAAACTAGTGAAAACTTTGTTTGCTGTTTGCTGTTGTGCGTGTCGCATAGCAGCAGAGGCTACAACACACAACAATATTGAAAACTCATTTCAACAGGGCAGCAAAAACAATTTGCAAATGAAAAACTCGATAGCCTTTACTTTTTTTCTCCACACTTGACTATCGTAATGAAACTTTCAGCTTTGTAGTCATCATAAAAGTGTAGCCAGCTGAGCGGAAAGATGAGCTGCATTAGGACTGACCTTCAGCTATGGAGTTGGGGCTGGAGTTGGTCAATGGGCCACGCTGATGATTCTCACTGTCATTAGTGCACAGCGAGTTAGGCAATTTAACCACGTTAAGTAGAAAAAAACCAACAAATTATGAAATTATAAAGCAAGCAACGCACATTTTCCGCACTTGCCAACTATGTTGAGTTTTTTTTTGGCCTTTTAATTATGGGCCTGCTGGTTTTTTTTGTTAACAGCTTATGCGTGGCCAAAAAGATCATAATGCGGCCTCAACTCAACTCGTTTAATAAGTGTTGTGATCAACGTTCGCTGCTCATTAAAAACGTACAACTCATCGCATTTGTGGCAGCGTCTAACGAGTTTCAAGTACTTCCATTGTACTAGCTTAAAATTAAAGTTTCATTTATATATTTTACCTTGTTTTCCTGCCCCGCGTCTCGTCTGTGTTCAGTCAGCTATAATATATCTCTCACTGAATATCAATTGATTAAACATCATAATTTGAATGTTTTGATCGATGTACAACAACAACAAACTGAACACAATTTGTCTTGTTTCCATTTGCAGGTATGTACCAAACGACAGCCTCGAGGAGCTCTGGCAACTTGGCAACTGGGGAATGTCAAAGATTGATGCAGTGCTAAGTAGAAATTGATTATAACAATCGCAGCATGTTTATTAGTGGGTGTGCTGGCTATAGATATTCGTATGTTATTGGGCAAAACAAGTGAATATTTTGTTTATACCTGCCATTTTGTTTTCTATTGTTTGAAGAGCTTGTGAATTCTATATGTGAGTTGTAGAGCTGCTAGAATAAATGTATAATAATTTCAACAACTTCAGTTGTATGTTATTTCTAAGTTAACAACATTTATTATATGTTTGGTAACAGCTGTTCATGCGTATTTTGATCTGTAATCACTTTATAATCACGTAGTAACTATTTTTTTATAATTTCAAATTCATTTGGTTTGTAATTTCACAGCAATTGAAGCACACACGCACAAAACTTGCACACGCTTCTTATGTTGTGTTGGCAAAGTGGACAGATTGTGGATATACTATAGCTTTTATAATGGTTATATACTTTTTATCCACTTTTAGCTGCGTCTCATCTCTCTAAAACAAATTTCCACTTGCCATCAAGTTGATGTTGCAATATACTACAAACTGCGCATCTTGTGTTGACATACAACAACAACCACAACAAAAAGGCGCACTTAGCTGCCTCGTATTCGCACCCATCCACTCTCCACCCGCCCTCCTTCCCTCTCTGCCTTGGCAGTTGATATCGCACCATTTCGCCTCAATCATTTCAATCAGCTTTGGCTCACTTATAGCCTCAGTTACATTGACTTGGCTTTTGGCTTCTAGCTGACAGACTCCGCTACCCCCAACCCTCCCTCCGTCAGCTTATACTTTGAGCAGCCCTTAGTGTTTATGTGTATCCTTGACAGCATCTTTGTGTTTGTATGTGTGTGTGTGCTGTGTACTTTGTGCCTTAAGTTCGAACTTTAATCAAAGTCAACTTTTATGCGAGCTTTTTAAGGCGCTTTTTTCTCTGCTGATGGATTTTGAGACAAGTTCCCTCCTCCCCTCCTGCGCGCTACATTCTTTTGCGTTACTTGACGCCCTTATGCTGCATGCCGCGCATATTACGAGCGGGGTGGGGGTAGGGGGGGCTGTCAGGGGCTGTGGCACATAAAAGCACAACTAAAAACGTAACAAGTTGCTGGACGTAAACGATGAAAGAGACGAGTGCGCTGCGATAGAAGAAAGCGCCGAACTTTAAATTGAAAACTGTATTCAAGCGTTAAATTGGCTTTTTTTGGCATTGCTCTCCAGCGAGCTCTGGAAAAAAACCGCACGCAGCACACATAAATACTCACCTCCGGGTACTCCACACCCTCTCCTCCTCTCCCCCTCTGTCTCTCTGTGTCGCTGCAGCATGTGCTGCAATTTTTATTTTATACCTGCAACCATTAAAAGTGCACTGAAAGGGTAAAACAGCGTTTTCCAACACTTTGTTGTATGTTAAAGTAGGCATCTTCTAGATTTTAAGACAGCGTGAACTAATTAAAATCCAGGCTGTTCACTTAAGCGAAAATGTATGCTCGAAAGGATATATCTGCTGTTAAAGATAATCTGCTTTCAAAATGAATAAGGAGTGTATCCTTGTGCTCACTCTTTAGATCTCTTTCTTCGAGACAATAAGCTTCTAGATACTTTAAACTTAACATAATCTCACATGGAAAATGACAGTCCTATCTTAACCTGCATATTCTTGCATATCCTCGTGCTCACGCTCTTTAGACCCCTTTCTTCGATTCTATAAGCTTCTAGATACTTTAAATTTAACATAATCTCACATAGAATATGGCAGTCGTATCTGCTTTTCTTCAAATCTAAAAGTAGAATTACAATTTTATTTTGAAATCAGATTTTCCATCAGATAATTGGATTTATGGCAGGGCATCCGCAGGAAGGACTTTAGCTAAGCTGTGTACAATCTGGTAAAGGCTTGCCTATCCATCTGACTTATTTTGACTACCCTCCGTTAGTATCTGTTCAATAATCATCTTAATATCCTGAAAACTTCGAACAACAACAGATTAAGTAACAGCTAAGTTATTTAAGAATCTATCTCCGACAGACCTGTCTAATGTGGTATCTTTCATTTTGAAATCATATTTTCCGTCGGATAATTGGATTTATGGCAGGGCGTCCGCAGGAAGGACTTTAGCTACGGTCTGTGGAATCTGATAAAGGCTTGCCTATCCTGTAGACTTATTTTTACTATCCCCTGTTATTATCTGTTCAATATTTTAAGAAACTGTTTTAATTATGTCATCTTTATATCCTGCAAATTTGGAACCACAAACGAATAAGTAACAGCTAAGTTATTTAAGAATCTATCTACGACAGACCTGTCTAATGGGTATCTATAAGTGGACTACAGCTTTCTTTACTTCCTTTTCTGTTTTATTTTTTTGGTAAACTATACTTACCTTTAAGTGTAATCTTTAATCAACTGGGCTCCTGTCATTGCCCTCTGGTTCCTATACTTTAGCAACATGTTGGCCTACGTTAACGATTTCATCAAGATTCTCGTGTTTCATGGGCACAGCTGCAATACAAGGAAATACTACCGCTAGCTCCTCACTGCCCCTCGTCCAGTTTTACACACACACAACTCAACACATTCCAATAATCGTTGTATGTTTTGCATGTTAATTATGCTCGCTTTGCCTTTGTTTTGTATTATGTGTTTTGTATTTTGTGTTCTGTGCGTCTGCAATGCCATGCTTTATTGTTATTTTCGTGTTTTTGCGTATTCAATAAACGCAGCAACAGCAAGCGACCTACACATGCTGAAACAAGCACCCATCTTCCAACTCCCCCCCAGTACCACCCCTTGCCATACACACACACACAGAGAGAGACACACACACTCCAGTTGGATAGTCGATTCTATGATTTTGACATTTGTTTTCGGGTGCCTCTGTGCATGCAAATGACACTGGCGTTGATAGCAACCCAAATGATTGGTTGCTAAGAGGGGGGCAAAGGTGGGTGTAAATAGCTGTTGAACAGGGGGTGTGGGTGTGTGAGGGGGCGTAAATTGTATACCATTGAAACGTGTATTTCAAAGGCACACACACACACGCACTTGTGTCATTTGTTTTAGGCTCGTTCTGACAGCTGTGCCTGACCAGAGCTTTGTGCATGTTATATAATGAACTGTGTGGTATTTTGCTTGTGCATGAAAGTTAGATGAGTTAATACTACATGCAAGCCCCGAGTCCGCAATGAGAATAACGCTCACATAAGGTCAAGCACTGCAAAATGTCCTTGCTATGTGCGAAATTAAACCTCAACTGAAACCTCTATAGTATGCCATGTTAAGACTCTTACTTTATAATTATCAAGGCTGAAAACTGTAGATAAATGTAAATTTTTCATAATTATAACCTAACTTAAGTTTGCTATCTGAGATTCTTTTTAATTAAATAATTAGAGCTGTTTCCGTTGCAGAATGCGAGTTAAAACTTTTCAAATGTCATATTCAATCACTTTTCGGAATTCAAAGCAGCTAACTATTGCGATTTAAAATCGAAAAAGATCTGAAGATTTTTGTATTGAATTCAATTTTTGTTCAGTTGTAAATCGTATTGATTATGGGAACATAGACATTGGAAAATATAGAAAAAACCATTTCTGAAGTTTGTTTCGAACTCAAATCTTATGTGGCAAGTGCCAACGCCCTGTTATTTGAATTTTGCTGCAAACTTTTGTAATTTTTACTGAATCTCAATTATGCTATGTACAAGTATCGAACGGTTTGGGGCATTTTACAAGTCTGTGCATATTTATGAAATACTTGCTTGCAGCGCTGAACTGAACGTTGAAACATAATTAACAATGAGATTTAATCAAGTTATAGGCCGCCTTGAATCTTGCTGTTCGGGCAAACAGTAGCCACATCCTGCAGGCATTCAAACACTTATCAAATTATCTTTGAAGCTAAAAATGTAAGTTAATGTTGTTGCTGGCAAATCGGTTGCGTGCCAGATAGCCATCAATATGCTGGCGATATTTATGAGGCGCGCCCGCAGGATACAGGCTTTAATGATAGCCTAAAACAGGGCACTTAATTTCAGCTTCAATGGGGAGCTGCTGTTACTGTTGTTGTTGTTCCTACTTCTTACAATCAAAAGCGATTTGATGAGGGCTGCAGCACAGGATCTCACATATCCACCTAGGCCCGTACCACTCAATTGTGTGAGCGAAACGAAAGCGAAATAATAATGAGGCTAATATTAAAGCAGCCAAAGTTGGCAAAAAAAAAAAAAAAAACTGAAATTGGTCAGCAGGAACAGCAACAACAACAACATCAAGCTGGACTCTGGGCCCTGTCAGTGGAGTGTTCCAAACAAAAGCGAAAACTAAAAGTAGCCAAGTTTTTGCCTCGTTTCTGTTTGTCGTTGTCCTTGTTTTCGGTTGTTTTTGTTGTCCGTGTCCTGGCAGCATTTTAATGTGCGCCTAACACGCAATCCTTCCAACTGCCAACCAATTTGTTGTTGTTTACCACCGTGGAATAAATTCCATTTTATTTAAGTTCCTTCTGCGTTTTCTTTTCTTTTATTTCATTTTAGTGTGTGTGAAAAAACTAATAAAGGGGCAATTTTGGGGTAATTCTCGTTGATCGTCCTCTGGCTGGGGGGCTGTGGAAATTTGTGAGATATCTCCCAAGACTGGAATTTATAATGCCAATTATGAGAATTTATTCAACTGTATATTTAACTAATAGTACAATTGCCATTAGCTTTTGTTAAAATGTTTAAGGCCGCATAAATAACGCGCTCAAATCTGATAATCCCAGACGAATGTCTGACAATAGCTAAACGGGCACAACATTTTGCATTATTTATAAAAAAAAATATTTAAATTAAATTGTAGCCAAGTTGAGCTCATAGTAAAGACCGGAATGCTGCGCGCACTTTGCATGCCAATTTTTATATTATCATATTAATATTGAATGAATTTTGATGCAAACTCAATGAGAATATTTGCATTAAAATATTAAGTGAAATGCATAAATGTGGGGAATATTCAATTAAGCTTGTTCTCGTCAATTGAACACAAAATACAACTCAAATTTATTTAATATATGTATATATAGGTTTATATATTGAATCTTGTTTTACGAGCCTTTAAGTTTATAGCTTTATTATTATATTTGCTTAGCAGGTTCTTGATACAGTTTAAAGATAGAATTTAATAATTTCAATGAGTCACATTAACATTATTCTGTTACTGTTACTGTTAAATGTTAACATGTCTGGCATGAGAGCTTAGTAACAGAGCGAGAGATTAATGCTGTTAGATTCAAAGATTTTGAGAGAATGTTAACTTTGGTGACACTTTAATGAATGAAAAATCAGAAGTACGTTCAATTTTTATATCTTAAAGTATAATGGAAATACCTAGAGTGTAATATATGTAAATTTACTTAACAGAAAAATGTATGTACATCAAGAATACTTCGTTAGATTAAAAGATTTGAGAAAATGTTAATTTTGGTGAAACTTTAATGAATGAAAAAGCAGAAGTACATTAAATTTTGATATCATAAAATATAATGGATTACCTAGAGTGTAATATATGTAAACTTGCTTAAGAAGGAAATGTTTTCCTTAAGTAAATATATATTTTGAATGTTTTGTTAGATTAAAAGGATTCAGAGAATGTTAACTTTGGTGAAACTTTGATGAATGAGAAACCAGAAGTACGTTCAATTTGTATATCTTAAAATATATATGTATGTGAATTGAAAAGTGTTTTCTTTGAGTAAATGTATGTACATTAAGAATATTCAGAGGATGTTAACTTTGGTGAAACTTTGATGAATGAGAAACGAGAAGTACGTACTATGTTCAAATTCAATTTGTATGTCTTAAAATATAATGGAAATACCTACAGTGAAATATATGTAAATTTGCTTAACAAAAAATGTATGTACATCAAGAATACTTTGTTAGATTAAAAGATTTGAGAAAATATTAACTTTGGGGACACTTTAATGAATGAAAAAACAGAAGTACGTTCAATTTTTATATCTTAAAATATATATATATGAGAATTTGCTTAAGAAAAAAGTGTTTTCTTTGAGTAAATGTATGTACATTAAGAATATTCAGAGAATGTTAACTTTGGTGACACTTTAATGAATGAAAAAGCAGAAGTACATTCAATTTGTATATCTTAAAATATATATGTATATATGAGTTATGAGTATTTGAGTGAATGTATATACATTAAGAATATTCAGAGAATGTTAACGTTGGTGAAACTTTGATGAATGAGAAACCAGAAGTTCGTACTATGTTCAAGTTCAATTTGTATGGAAAGGAAATACCTAGAGTGTAATACATGTAAATTTGCTTAAGAAAAAAATGTTTTCTTTGAGTAAATGTAAATGTATGTATACATCAAGAATATTTTGAAGCCTCTTAGCATTTCCGCATCTGCTCACTCAGAAGCATCTGTTTCCATTATACTTGATGCTGGTGCACAAACACATGTGTACTTCATCAACGCCTACACACACACGCACACCCGTTTACACACATGTCATCTCTTGCTATACATCTTTGTTAAGTCAGCGCTTTGGAAATCAAAATAATATACTGCTTTTGCCACTTTGCCACGCCCAGCAGCGTCTAAGGCCCACAAAATAAATAAAATAAATGTTACTGATTTTTGTTGTTGTTGTTGTTGTTGCATATTGTTGTTGTTGCTAAAGCCATTACATTTATTTATGTATTTGCCTCCTCAGCTGTGTGTAGTGTAGGAGACGCCTTCGAATTGCCACATTCGCCTCGTTTGACACTGAGCGCTCAGTTGTGTGTGTGTGTGTGTGTGTGTATATATATTTTTGTTTAATTTCCATGCTAGTCACGCATATCCTGACGGTGCGTATCAGTAGCTCTCCCTACGCCTGGCCCCGCCGCCGCTCTGCGCGTCATTTACTTTAAAAGTTATTTATAAATTTTCGCGTGCCTTGTAGCATTTCTATATCTCAGTCGCTTTGTTAATTTGGTTTTGGATTTGGTTTTGATTTTGGTTTCTAGGCCTAGACCGACACTTGGGCATTTCCTGTTGCCGCCTGCCTGCCTGTGTGTATAAGGGTATTGAGTTTTCCGGAAAAGCAATAATTACTTGAGTACTTGGCCTAGGTACACGACTTGCACATGGCGCATTCAAAATTGTAATGCGAATGCGGCGCGTCTAATGGAAAATGCTCGGGGCTTATCTATTTTTGAAATTTATGTTGATTTTTGTAATGGCATCGTAAAAAGCCAACGCCCTGGCGACGCAATTCTGACAGTTCTTCTGAGACTGCTGAGAGCTCCAGCGAGGCCAGAAACAATAACGAAATCAAGCGAAATATTTCTATCTTAATGAATTTGACCCCCAGTGTCAATTTAGACTGATTAAATGGGCAGAGTCTGGGACGGAGAGAGATACGAGTAGTGTGTGTGTGTGTGTGTATGCTCCCTCCCTCTCCCTCACTCCCCAATTGTCTTATTCATGCATTAAGCGGAAACAGCTGCTCTGTCAACAAAATTCTCTGTTGTTTATGTAATTGAAACATTTGCCAAACTATTTATGCATCAATTTATTCACACATTAAATATATTTTCGTATTTTTTAATCACTTGAAAACAGAGCCTGTTTATATGGTTCGAGCTATAAAATGTCATTATGCTTATGCATATTTTAATTCACATTTATTTGCATAGTATTATTTTCTATCATTTTCGTATATTATTTTGTCGAGTGAATAAACAGAATTTATCAATGGCCATTATTGTTGCCGATGCGGCTGACTTTTCAAATTGTTTTCAATAGAATTTAAGCGGATTTTATTCATTTGTCACAAAAACAATTTTCCACTGGGATTCTTTTGTTTGAAAAATGCATAGAAAAATGCAACTTTTTCTATATAATATTTGGTTTTGACTAAATAAAACCTGTGGCAATAATTAGTCAAAAAATGTGGAATAAAATTTAAACTAATTTGACAGTTGCGGGCGCATACAATTTGCTAAAATCACGTATGCCACAAAGTTTTAATTGTTCTCTAATACCCAGGGGGGCAATGATATTTGGCATTAACTCACTTTGATGTGGTAACAAATTATAAAATTACGCATATATCCAATAGACAAGTATATTTGCATTTAAATGAATAAAGTTTGAATTTGCAATTTTTAATTAAAGCCAAATAAACTGCACAAAGTGTAGAAAACTTGTTAGAAACTATGAAAAATATTTGCATTAGTTGGCAATTATTTATTTTCGAACTAAGCGATTATAAAAACATGCCGAATAATTTGAAAATAAACAACAATTATACGTTTTGAAACATTTTACAAAATATTTAAATTCAGTTGATGTTCTCAGTGTTTTTAACCTAGTTCATAATCTGTGAAAAGACTAATTCTTTTTGTATTTATTTTCTTTCAGGTATGTACCATAGCAGCACAACATAAAGCTATTCAGGTATTATATCTTTACTTACTTAAATGCATAGCTGGTAGAGCGAAATTCACTCAACTCTCCAGCCTGCCACGTATTCTGCAGCTTTGTGTGCCCAAAACTCTTACCACACAACTAAATCAACACGCATTTCCCTTCAAATCCAGCTGTATATATACATATATATACATATATATATATGTATGAGTACATATTGTAGCTAGGGCTCAGTCATAAGTGCCATTATGCCTATTTTAAGCCCTATATTTATACGGTCTTTTGGGAACCTGGCGCTCCATAAAACCGCACATCTGAACATATGTACTCGTATGTATGGCAGTGTATGTGATCATGGCAACATATCCATGCCGCCTTATTTACTACGCCTTAATGCCACAAATTAAAATGCTGTGCCGTATGCCGTTGCCAATGCCATTGGAGCTTAATGAGCAGAGCTCCTACAACGTGCAACGTTCGTCGAATGTCTGGAGTCTAATTTTAGCTATAGCTGATGGTCCGGGCATCGGCACTGGCACCGGCCCCGGCCCGGGTCCGTGTCCGGGTTCGGGTCGGCACTCAGACAGTAGTCCACAGTGGATAACGCAGCATGGGGTGACCGCTCTCAAATCTCAACAGTATTGAAGTGGAAAAGAAACAAAATACGTGGAGGTAGGCAATGGCTAAATGAAAGACAACAAAAAGAGCTGAAAGAAAGAAAAAAAAAACTTTATTAAAGAGCTGAGCTGACTGACTACTGAGGATGACGACGACGAGCTCTCCATACGCAATTACGAGAAAATCCAGTGCGCCGGGTGATAATGTGAACGGGCGCCCGAGCAGGGATAAAAATAGACAGGCAGGCAGGGAGGCACACACACGCAGAGTTACTGAGTAAGATACTTACTCAGATAGTCACAGAGATACTACGTACACTTTGTGAGAGCAAAAAACGTTGCCAGAGTCAGAAAGGATATTGTAGCAAATGGCTGCAAATAGCAGGCCAGCGGGGCAGCGCGGAGCGGGCAGCGAGCTACTGCAAACAGCAGAGAAAATGTTGGAAAAAAAAACACAAACCAAACCAAACCAAGAAGAGGGAGAAAAATAGCTGCAGATGCCGCCCGCCATGTGTTGCATTTGAAAGTGTTTGTGTGAGTTATGGGGCAAGCAGAGCAACTGCCAGATGAGTCGACAGAATGCAACAAGAAATTGCACTCGCTGCGATTTTAAAGGGCCACAGTGTTGCAGCTGTTGCACATTGGGCCTACCTGCCTGCCACTAAATCAAACCACATGCAAATCAATCAATTCCAATCAACTGCACGCTGAGCAACAATGCCCAATAAATTGGGAATGTATCTATATTTGTATCTGTATCTGTAACTATGTATCTGGGCTGCAAGTACCAGTTACCCATTTCAAATTAGATTCGTACAACTGGCCATTACCAAAGTCAATGGATTTTGGCATAGCTTGCATTGTGTTTCGTGTTGTTGTTGTTGTTTGCGGCTGTTGCAGGCTTCAGGCTGCTGTCTGGCAGGTCCTTGGAATGTAATTTGGCCCCCCACACACTCACAGACACACAGACCTCGACCTGCATGCAAATTAAATTCATATAATTAATACGAAGCAACCTTGCTTTTAATATTGCATCCTCAGTTGCATGCCCCTGCGCCCTGCTGGGGCTATGAATATTGCAAATATTTTCGTAAATACCAAAAATATTTGCCATCGCATGAATTATGCATTAATATTGCCTGTCTGGCATAAAGTTTGCGTTTCAGGCAACTCAAGTTTGTCAGTGGTGTAAAGTTAAGAAAGGTTGCATATTTCTGCACTTTGCCAGCTCAAAGGCCATAATATATATATATATATACCATAAAAAATCAGCTAGCCTGCAGTTATGTTAATGTGGGTGTGTTTTAGGCGAATAATGTCAAAATGTGAAGTGCGCCAGCAAAGCCAAAGACGTGCATTAATAATATAAGGAATTTTATTTTAGTCCTTTAAGTTCCAGTTCACTGATTTGGAAACTTAAAGGAAAGTTTACATAAAAAAAAATACTGCAGTTTCTTAATAGCACATATTAAAATTAAGTGGAGAGTTTTATAACAATTGAGTTTTGAAAAAAGCAAATATTGTTTAAGTAGCGATAAATGATGAAATATGACGCTGTTAATAGCTTTTCAGCTTTAGTTGCACTTGTTTTTACAGGTTTTGTGCTTTAAGTTAAAGTTCACATATTTTTAAATATGAAATTGATTTATTTTCCATTTGAAATTGTATATATGTATTTGCCAGTTATATACTAGTTAAATTTCTCTTTGATGTATTAGTTTTCGTAATGAATATAATGTCCCTTTCCCGTTGGCAAAGCAATCAAGCCCATATATCCTTCCTCTACGTGTACAAACTTCCTGTCTGCATATTCTGCAAATTTACAACCCATCAATTACAACTACATGCAACCAGCTGGCCGCACATTTATCATAAGAGGCCTGAAAACTTTACACATCAGCAGCTTATGACTAGGAGTTCCCTGCCCCTCTCTCACTCCCTCTTCCTGGTCAAAGCCATTTCAATAGCCAAAATTTTAATTAAGGCAACAGTGGAAGTAGCAGCAGGAGTTCAGGTGGGAGTAGAAGTCCCAGAGCAAGCTCCTCTCCTCTCCAGCCATTAAACCCCAAATGTCAATGAGCTGAGGTCACAATTTTTGCTTGCACTTAACCCATTAGTAAGAAGGTGGTTAGGAAGGCGCCTAAAAATGTGGCAGTGGCAGGTGCTGTTGCGACAAAAACTACACCTCTTTGCCATAATATTCCAAGTTGTTGGTGTAAAAATGATAAATTATCCGAAAAATTTGCAAAGTTCTGAAAATTACGCATTAAATCATGCAGAAAACATTGGGAAGCACCTTTTGCTGTGGCAGGTTATGAGCTCTGGCCAGGGTGCAAAGTCATTGTAAAGTTTATGGCTGAGATTGTGTGGGACGGAGAGGGCAGGGCAGGTGTAAGGGGTAAGGGGTAGGGCTAGAAATTGCGGCAGGACGCGTAGTGCGTTTCAGGTTAAGGGGCATCAAACAATTTTATCGCTCGCATGAACAGAGTCTTGCAATGCATTTTATAATACTTCTGTTTCTTTCTGTTTTATTTTTATTATGTAGTACATTTTGCTGGTCACGTTTTATGCTCAACGTTGTCTTTTGTGTGCGTGTGTGTGTGGGAGTGTGTGGGTGTGTGTGTACCGTAAATTTAAGCTAACAAACAACAAAAGGTAGCAACAAAAGGTAGCAACGATTTGCGTTTTGTAGCATAAAATGTAAGCATCCCGCTTTAGCTATTTTGTGTTTTCATTATTATTACAAGCCATGCCTTTAGTAATACTACATCTTGTTGTTGCTGTTATTGTTTATGTTGCTATTATTGTTGCTCTTGCTGCTGCTGCTGCTGTTGTTGTCAGATACGTTTTTCCTTTGGCTGGCACATATTTCATGGCTATGATTTACTCGTCGTTGTTCACGGCCGTTGGCTCGAACATCCAACCGGAGCAGCTAGCTACAAACAACAACTCAAGCAGAACAAGTGGCCGGTTCAGAGTAGTCCAGCAACCCCCGGACCCTCTATCCCTTCGTAGCATAACCCCCCACCTTGTGGTACACTGTTTGTTTATTTTGGACTGACTTGGGTCAACTAGTTGAGACATGAACCTAATTTACTGGCTGAGTGCTTTTCATGCTCTGCCCTCGCTCCTACTGCGCATTTGGAATGTCTTATTTAGTTTTGTTTGTTTTTCAACTTATACACACACACACACAGACACATGCATACACACAAAAATTTATGCACGTGCTAACAGGCACATTAAAGTTGGCTTAGTTATGACCCAACGACAATGGCTTAAAGCGGCTCAAAGACAATCCCAAAATGTTATTGTCGTGGATTATTCAAGCAGAGAAATGGACCAACTGAGCAGAAATGCAGCTGTGCGGGGCATAAAATTAGCTGGAAATCGTGTTTTAAGCTTCATTTGACATTAATTGTACTCAATAAATATAATTAATTTGCAAGAAAAATGCGACTATTTGCGAAAAATAAGAAATAAATGAAATATTTAACAGGCTCGACGTCAACAATTCAGGGTGAATATAGAAAGGTAGATATGAAAAGTATTGGCTGGTCATATAGCGCTATTTCGGATGCTGCCAAGCATCCTCATCAGTGACCTTTATTGTTAGAAATTTTTGTCCAAACTTGTCCGTTTATAAGTAGTAGTCGGCTAGATTCGAACCCGAGTGCTCCCGTCTGTAAGGCGGATGCCTTAACCTCTGACCCACTTGCTGTCCGATTCCGGCTTGAACTAATTACTGTCATCAACATAAATATTAAATAGTAACAGGTTTTTTCAATTGCAGAGGCTTATCATGAGCCTAAAATATGATCCACCTGAGTAGAAGCTTGACAAGAGCTTACATTTTTCAGCATCAATGTTTCAATAGCGATAGTTGGAAGACATTGATTGTACCATGAATAACTGAGCTATGAATAATTTAATTCAAGAAATTCATGACTTCTTTTTTTTGTACAACCAGCTTAAGTTGTCATAGGAAGTGATAGTGTTAAAGTTAAATAAATATGAAAGAAAGCACTTATTTTCAAATTAAATAATTCTTTCCTTTTTTTTATATTATTTTATTGGTGTGGTGGTTGTGATCGGCACCTTGCGATCTTACCCAACCATGTATCGGGTTTAATGATCCAGGATCTACATATTTACATTAATTGTGGGTAGATGTTAACTAAAGACTAATTTAACATAAGTGTGAGAGTAAAACAAAAAACAAAACAAAAATATATATACATATTATGTACATTTTTAGTGGATTCTTCTACTGGGGAGGTCCCTTGGGTAAATGCGCTTCAGTCTTCTGTTGCGGGGTCTTCTAGTAAGTCTGCTGGCTAAGCGGTTAGGATGGTTCGCTAGCCTTTCTTTATAGCGACTAGAGTGCCGATTTACTTGGTCACCGATTGGAGTCAGGTGTAGATCTCGCTCGATGACTTTATTCTTTACATTCCAAGGCATACCAGAGATAAGTCTGGCGGCCTTAAATTGTATTATGCGCACACGGTTAATTTGGGACTTAGAGGCAGTACCCCAAAGTTGAATACCATAAGTCCAAGTTGACTCAACTATTCTTTCCTATAAAATATGTAATCGATGATCGATGTTTTTTGTGTATTTTATGTTGGTTATCGGCAACTTGCGTTGCTACCCAACTATCTATAGAGTTTAATAAGCCAGGATCTACACATTAAGGAGTTAGTGTATGTTAACTAAAGACTAACTTTATATAAGTGTGGGAGAGAACAAAAAAATAAAACAACCGAAAATATGGGCATTTCTCCAATGTCGAATGCGACATTCGTACGCATTCAAAGTGAAAAAAACATATGCCAAATTTTTTTTTTAATTTGAAAAAACGCGAAACTTATAGCTCTTGATTAGCACTTTAATTGTTGATAAGGTTGATTTTGGGCAATTGTTCATTTTTTCAAGATAATTACAAGAAACTAAGGCATTCGCACGCGACAAAAACAGAAGTCGCATTAAAGGGGGACTGTTCAAACACTGATTTCAGCGAAGCCTAAAGAAATATTTTAATGCGACTAATTTTCAAATGTTATGCATTGATGTATGTTAATACTGTTTTTTATTTGATTCAAAAATGTTAGTAGTTTACTTTTTTTTATTTAACTTTAACCACTGTCGCACGCGACATGTCGAATTCGACCTTGTGTTCCATCGTACTTTTTATGTTTTTTTTTTTTTTTTTTTACTTTTTCATACATTAGTTAAATTTGATAAATTCCCTATAAGAAAGTGTTAAAACAACATACTTTTATAGACTTCGAATTTTGTAGCTTCGGTTGACATGTCTGTGAAAATGCCCATATATAAATTAAAAATAGTATGTACGAATGAAACCATACAGCGAGAGAAAGCTATCGGTATTGTCGATAAAAACTTTAATATTTTGACACTTCTAATTGTATTTGTTTTATTCAATAAATCGAACAATACCTGCCATAAAATGAACCGCTTTAGAACAATTTTAAAGTGCTTTCAATTAAATGTTGGCCATTTTATTTATCAAAAATATATAAGGCCGAAATAGTCATAAATTTGAATTGCTAGTAAATTAAACGGTTTATTTATTGAGCGTAATATTTGCTTTAATTTAGCATACATTTCAGCTGTGCCACAGCAAATTTCAAATCAAACAAAAAAACCCACACACAAAACCAAGTTCGTTAAAGCTGTCAAAAAGATTTTGAGCAGCGATGCGTGAGGAAAAACCGCTGAGCAAGCAGCTCATCAGTTAGCCAGACGTTGTTAACGTCAATGTTTGCCAATTTGGTCAGGTTAACAAGTTCAACTGAACGAACGAGCAAGTTAACGAATCAACGCATCAGCTTAACGACTCAACGACACGCGCGCCATTTTGCCCCGCCGAGTATGCAATGAAAGTTGTCGATTGCCAGCATTTTAATTGTTTAACGTCTCAAATTACGCATGTGTGGCACTGTGAGTGGCAGTTTGGTTAATGGCTGACAAGCTTTTAAGTGGAAAATCAGCAAAGTCGCGTCAATAATTGCCAGTCAGCCTGGCTAAATGGACGACACATGTAACAGACTGCCTGAATTTTCGCCCTTTTACGAGTCTGCGCTGCAAGTTGTGTGTGTAAACGCACTTTATGCAGTCTGTCAGCTCCAGTGAGCGCTCCACAAGCACTTGATAAGCTTTACATGTGTTAAGTGCGACATGCAGTCATCCCCAGAGGCACACACAGCAAGCCAGCCAGTCAGCCAACCAGCCAGGCAGAGAGCGAGAAGAGAAGCTCAGTTTTTAATGAAGGCTCATCAACAATGTCGGTCTGAGCCAAAGCAGCAGCAGCAGGTAGCTCTAGGTTTAGTCTAGGGGCTCATACCTATATACCAATTACTTAGTCGGTGTAGCTATTACGCCCACTTTATACCCCTCCTGCTTGCTTAATTGCCAGCCAAGTCCGTCCCCGTCTCATGCCACAGCAGCCACTGCGATGCCACTCATTTAGCAGCAGCTTCAGCATTTATCCCAAATGCATCTCAACCAGCCTTTGAGTACAAGGAAAGCATCAAACAAAACTGTTCAACCCTTTTAGCTTGGAGTGCCAGCAATGCCACAAGCTGGTCGCCTGAGTTTTGTGCATGCCGCAGGATGCTGTTATCCTGCCGCATCCTGCTGTGTCCACAAAGGTCTCTCTCTGCTCTTACCTGTTTCTCAACGCTGCTGTACTATACATATATTGTACTGTAAATTTCCAGCAAAGTTTGTTTTAAATTTCATTAATGATCAACTTTAAATAATTATTTAATGACTACCATCTATCGGTTACAAATTTAAGGACTCGTTATGTCAGTTATTTAAGTTTTGCAAACCTTGATTTTTAGCCAATTTGGCAAACTTTTAGCATGCTCCATTAGAAGACCCACAAATGGCTCACCTGTTTGCCAACAAATCCAATAACAAACTTTAACCAACAGTAATAACATTTCATATACCATTTACTAACCGTTCCACACACACACACACACACAGGCACACACAAACACACATGCAATTGACCCACTTATGAAGCTTCAGAGCCAGAGTATTAATTACAGTACCAGCATTTCAACAGTCGCTCAAGCGAATCAGAAAAGCCTATACACAAACTAACCAACAATTTGCCAACAACAAACACAACAATAGCTACAACTACAACTACAGCAACAGCAACAGCAACAACAAAATACACACAAGTAAACCCAACAAAATGATTCCCACACTGCAGGGGCTTCAAAATCCTTGCCCCAGTCGAGGGTTTTGAGCTTAGCCCCGGCGCTTAAGCCAAATGGCCAACAGCAGGTGACGACTAACAGGCACAACAACAAGCTGTAAAATTAATTGATTTACAAGTGTGAAAAGTGTGAAAAGCGTGAAAATGCACACGGGGACAGCCACACAATAACACTCATAACAATAATGCTCAAATGAAAACAGAAGTAGAAGCACAAACAGAAATAATACCTAAGAATGTGCAGCAAAAAGGGCATTTAGTTTTGGCTTAGTTTGTGTATGAAATACAATCCGCTTAACGGTAATTGCCGCACTGTGTGTGTGTGTGTCAGGGTGTGTGTGTGGGTTTGTGCCTTGGTGTATATAGCGCATACGCCGCGTAGTCCAGCGTGCTCTAAGCCGCCTCTAGTCGCGTGCTCTTTAAAGCGACCCTAACGCGCTTTTAATGGCACTTCATTTATTTATATGTATATATGTGAGTGTAGTAGTATATATATATATATATGTTTACATTGTAGAATATACTCGCCACGCCCACGAATCCATAAGTTGCGTGTAATTTGCCTCAAGGCCCAATATCATAAAGCTAGCTCATATATTTTTCATAACCTGCTTGCCAGGAAGTGAGCTTTTGTTTTTAGCCGTCAGTTCCTTCCGCTTGCAGGCGTTGTTTGTTTATACTTTGCCCCCTCAAAATATGCGGCGGGGGGGTGGGCAAAGAGCGGCAGTTAATAAGCCATAGCATAAAGTTCGTCTGAGTTGCGTGTTTAGCTACCTTAATTTTTGTTCTTGTTTTTGTTGTGTTGATATGCAACAAAACTTATCGCCTTAAAGGTTAAGCGCTCTCAGGTGTTTATATTGATTGGCCGCAAAGCTTGATTTATAGACATGACACAATGGGCGTGGCCAGCTGATTACATTTAATGCCCATCCAAATCAATCAACAACATGGAAGGAAGCCCAACGTCGTCCTCCATGTGTGCTGTCCTGATTTGTTGTGCCAGCTCGGATAGCCCTTCCAATAACTAGCAGCATTTTCTTTCAGCTAACCCATTGTTGTCGCAATCTGAGGGGAAAATCACAATCACAATCGCATTTGAAATCATTGTTGTCGCTTATGTGTGTGTTAGTATATGTGTTTACCCTTCTCCTTTGGCTCAGCTGTTGTTCAATTGCAGCCGCTTAACGGGTAATTCAAGTGCCTGCCAGACAACCAACTAAAGTAAGCTCTTCAGCTCCCCTCGTTGTGTCTGTGGCTAAGTCTGTGTCTGTAATGCGATATTTGTGGCTTCATTGCACTCACTGTGAAATGAAATCGCAAATTGTCATAGCAACTGGTTATTCCAGTCGCCCAACTTTCAATTATTTTTCGCAAGTAATTGAATATACCATGTACTGTCAAATTATGCGTATGAATAATGTGGACAAGAGATTTATGGATTTGAAAACATCAAAACGAAATTTAGCAAATATGCCAACAATTTTGTTATTTTTAAATGCCATGAATCAGAACCAAAATCAACGCAAGCTGCTGCCAATTTATAAGTTTTCCAAGTGGCCGCACGCCCCATTTAAACCAGCGCGCTGCTAGAGCAGGGGCTGCAGGGAAAGTTGAAAGCAATGGGACACAAAATATTAAGGCCCTTATATACGACGTTAGACACGCTTTCGCGAGCACATGATCAAGAATATATGCTTTAAAATGAAAAGAAAATCTTTAGCATTGCGACTGCTTGACTATGAAATGCCCTCTAAGAAATTCTAGAATGTTTACCCCTTGAAAATGTGATATTTTAAAAATATACACAATCTTACAGCATCCGGCATTTGGGATGTAATATTATTTGGAATTATTGGGTTTCATGTAGTACTCCAAATAATGTTTCTTTGCATACTATAAATTGATAAATTGTACTCAATTTATTACACTATTCAATTTTTACTCCCTGTGCCCATAAAATGGGTAAAAAGCGGGTACTAAATCTGTATTAATACATATCAGACAATAAAACCCTATTTATAGATCCATTGATAATATCCAATGATACAATTCTTGTACTACTGAACGAGCCCTACATACTTTCTGAGTATATTATTATTATTGGACGATATGACTTCATTCAATCCATGTTCCAATTGTTGTACTACTGAACGAACCTTAAATACTTTCTGAGTATATTATTATTATTGGACGATATGACTTCATTCAATCCATAGATGATATCCAATGATCTAATTCTTGTACTACTGAACGAACCTTACATACTTTCTGAGTATATTATTATTATTGGACGAATATGACTTCATTGAATCGTATGCCCCTCATTTTACATAGGGTATTAGAAGGTGTTCAAAATAATGTACCTAGTTTATTATGGTATTCATTTTATTTATTTATATTATTGTGGTTTGTTTTTAATGTCGCTAAAATTGACAGCACCTTTAAACATGTGTGCATAATTCGCTGTTGTCTTTCATGATTATTTTTGTTCCTCAGCTCCGGTCTCCGGCTTCTGTGGGGCTGTCAACGCATCTTTTGGCTGCCATAATTCAAGTCTGCCCGCCCGACAACTGGCACGCCATTTGCATAGCTAAACATTTGCTCCTAAATACAAAATTTCAACAATTTTTGTGTGTAGTACTTTTATTTGCACGCGTTGTATTTTGATGTTTGGGTTCTCCTTTTTTTATTTTACTTTTTTCTTATTTTTTTTTGCTTCTCGTTTATTGACAAGCCAAAGAACGTGAAGATTTTGGTAGTGTGTACTTTTGATATTTGTCTTCATTTATTTTTATTGATTTTGCCTCTGCTGCCGCTGTCTCTGCCTCTGCATCTGCCTCTGCCTCTGCCTCTGCCCCTGCCACTGATTTATACTATTACGTGTAATATATATTGATAGTATATACGGGGAGTGGCCAGTGGCCAATTTCATTTTCATTTGCTAAGCCAGTGAATAATCACAATGCATTTTTTACCTTCTTTATATATATATTTTTAGTTTTTTTTTGCTTGTTCGTTCCCATTTTGGCCTGGCATTTTACGACCTCTGCCAATTTTCGCACACTCTTTTTGGCTGGTTGGCTGGCAAACGCTTTTCAATTATTTAATTTTCCACTCACGTTCGTTAGTTCGACAAAAATGTAGCGATATAAATCCGGAAAGTGCATCTTCAGCGGCGCACTCGACAATGGCGACATTCTCACGTTTCCATTGGCATTAAGGTTTAGTTGATCGCCTCCGCAGCTTGGCCTGCCTCCAGCCTCTAGCCTCACCCTGCTGCATGCTTCATTTGGCCAACTGCTGCTGCAGCTGAGGGGCGATTGATGACAGAGTGTTAGGAGTTAGAGTCAGAGTTGCAGCCAAAGCCAGTCGAGAGTCGAAGTCGTAGTCGGAGACAGAGTCTCTGTCTGGTTTGGGGCATTTGCCGGGCTTGGCTGCATAAATTCCATTTAAATGGCAACCCAGGCAGCCAGTTGTATTATCATCGTCATCATCATCATGATAATCATTACGAGACATCTTCAGTTTTAGTTGGGCCATTAATAACAACAACTACTACAATGTGGGTAGCCCAGTGACACACAAAAGTGGCAACAGTAAATAAAGAAAAATCACAAAATCTGCCACACGAAGTGGCATAGAAACCACATTTAAATGCGAGTCCGGTTCTCTCGATTCAGTTCAGTTAGTCAGTCAGTCAGTCTGTTTGGCCAAAAACTTGCAGATGCGCAGCTACAAAACTTATCCCCCCTCAACCGGTTTGTGGCCTAAGCCAACTTACAGGCCTGTTTGCCGTTTAGGGCCAACTTGTTGGTGCCTTCTTGTTGTTGTTGTTGTGCTTAGCAAACGTGGCTGTTGTGCACACCTGCAACTGACGTTTTGGGCTTACCGTTTACAGCAGCCACAACTTCAGGCTTCAGGCTGCTAGCGTTGTTTAGTTCAGTTATTGCCAGGATAACAACTGCTGCTGCAGCAGTTTCATTCATAAAACACACAATGGGCAAATGTTGTGAGAGAGTTTTACCACTGATACAATCTTTAAAATTCTAAGGGGCTTGCAAATGGGAAAAGTCCCGTGTACTCTTAAGTACTTAAACTGCTAACTCCATGAAAAGAGTAAGACAGAAGTGGACATTTAAGTAGATAAGAACTATGGCAGCAAAAATAAGATTTAACCTAACCCACTGATCAGTTAGAAGAAGGCCTTACGAATCTAAGCTAATATTATAGAAGTGATTTTCTACTGCTAATAATATAATTTCTTTATTAGTTGCAGTTTAATGTATTTACAACAATATAAAATGTCTAAAAATGTAGTTCTTTTTAGTTTCCTTGCCCAAATTATAGTTGAACGTCAACTTATTGCATGCCCCGCTTAAGCAGGCAGCTGAAATTACGTATACGCCGTGTTGTGTGTGCTGCTCACTAATTTGTGCTCGTTTTTCATTCACTTTCTATGAAAATATTTTAGACAGCCTCTCGCTCTCTCTGTATCGTGTCGTGTCGTGTTCAGTTCGCCTTATTAAGGGCGCAGGATGTGTAACAGCAATTCATGCAGAGGAGCCACGGCGCATTCACTATTTTGAAATAAATTTCCGGCTCTGTCGTTGATTTGCAAACTACAACCCCTTTGCTGGAGTGTATCTTGTATCTGACACCTACACGCCACAGTTGCAATAGCAGCAGCAGCAGCAGCAGCAACAGCAACAGCAACGGCAGTGCCAGCAAAATTCTGTAGTCATATTACATGTCATGTTGCCGTTGCCTGCCGACATGCATAATACACACCTGCAGGTCCTAGCTAGACACATCCTTTACACTTCAACACGCTTTCGCTATAATTTCCTGTGCGCCGAGAGCCAAACTGTAATCCAACACAAAACTGATGTGCATATTGGAGATGTGCCTTGCCTGGCTGCCCTAATTCGAAATAACTTTGAATTTATCATATTCTAATACGAAGCATGTTTTCGGAATATTGCCTTGTTAATTGAATTGACAGCTGTCTGGATATGACCTTCATCCGGCCAATTGCAGTTTTTGGCAAATTGGCTAACGCTGCTTCTTGCTGCCGGACAACAACAACATTTCACATAAAAATTGCAGAGCGCCTTTCCAACTGAAAATTGAAAGGTAAACGTGATCAGCATCGACCTAGAAAACTTTCCGGCTCACACCCGATTGTACAATCGAGACACAAATTCAGATAGATAAAAACAAAGTTAAACAATCGACGTGTGTTGAACAAACTTCAATTTCAATTTCAATTGGCTGCCTGTTTTTAATTGACATGCATCGCGTTGTGCCGTTGGCTAACCAAGTTGGATTGGCCTGTCCATTGGATCTGTTGGCCTGCCTTTAAAACGAGTGTCGCCAGCGCCCCAAATTTGCCATTGCATTGACCAAAATTGGCTCTTCGTCGACGTCGTATTGCGTCAGCAGCCAACAGCAAATAGCAACTATTGAGCAATTGGTCAAGTGTTTTTCTCTGTGTCAGGTTCAAACTTGGAGCATGTTGGCTGCCAATCTCTGTCGCCGTCTCTGTCTCTGTCGCTGTCGCTGTCGTCGTCGCAGCTGACGCAGAGCGCCTGACTGGGAAAGCACAAACAAATTGGCATAACAAAATAATGTGTGCTATTCACGTCATTGTTTATTAATATTCAGTTGATGTAATGGAACTAAATAATTTTGGTACTTGCAAGTGTGGCACATATTTGTGGCAGCTAGTTATTTATAGTATATAATATGAGCTAAAACTGTCTAAAAGTCTGTTAATTGATTTTGGACTGGTTTTTAGCGTGTGCTGTTCAATCTGGACTTAAACTCAATTTTCGACTTGTTTTGGACTAAAAGAATGCGTTACATGCTTCCATAAAAGCTTTTTAATAAAACTAATACTATTATATACAAATCTATACTATTTGTGGTGTTATAGAGCATATCAATTTGAAATAATTTACGATTGGCTTATTATTGTGGCTGCTAAAACGTTGTGTTAAATATTAAGGGTCTTCTAGCAAGTCCCTGCTCAGGCGCCATTGTATTTGTTAACAGTTTTCTACAAGTCCCTGCTCGGGCGCCATGATTAATATAACAGTTTTCAATATATCCCTGCTCGGGCGCCATGATAAATACATATAACAGTTTTTCAATATGTCCCTGCTCGGGTGCCATGTTTAAAAATACAAAGACACTATAACACAATATTACAATAACAACTAAAATAATTCTCGTTCATTCGACCTTAAACATTTCCTTTCCTTCTATAAATTATAGTATTATCTTAAACTGTTTATCCACATTTAAGTACTGCCAAATTCTTTTTACATACTCTTGTATTTTGCAATCTTTAGACATTACGTGTGTGTTTTTTTAAATTGCTTCTTCATTTTGGGCCATCAATCAGCTGATGGAATGTGACACAGTTAAATATCAAGTACACGCAGCGTGCGACGCAATCATTTGTCAACAAGTGTAATGCATAAATTAAATACGAATTGCATCTCTTATATACTTATATATATATATAACTTAATGCTAGGGGTAAATATGTACACGCTGAAGACTGAAGACTGCAGACTAGCGGCATTGATGAAATTTTGCGCCAACACTCAAGACAAATACTTCAAATGCCACTTGAAAGCGCAGCGCAATTGTTGCAAAAATGAAAAGCGTAAAGTGTTTTGTTGAAAATGTTCCAAAAACAACACGTTGAAGAACGCCAGCCGGCAAATGTAAACAGAGTGTGCGCCCAAAAACGACGCCGTAGACGCAGTCAATAAAACAGCGCCAGCTGCCGACAATTGTGAGCGGTGTGGAGGGGAATGGTTGTGGGGACTGGTACTGGTACTGCTGCTGGAACGGGGAAGCTGGAGCGAAAATACAAATTGCAATGGCGGGCTGCACTGCGAAATATTTACCATGCAAATAGGGCCAAAAAATGTAAAAACAAAACGTTCTGTAATGCTTTGAGTGTGTGCGACCAGCAGATACCCTCTATTTTATGAAACAAACTAGATCTGCGTATGGTATTCAAGAAACTACGAAACATATTTCGAAAATATACATCTAATAGTGCCTGTAATCGAATGGCTTATTCAGATAGACAGGACTATATTAGGGATATACTTTGTAAGGTACGAGATGTATTCTGCTTTAACGCTAGTTTGTTACACCCGTTTTTAGCAGATTTAATTGGCTACAGGGTATGAAAAGGTCAACTCTGACGCTTTTCGAGTGCAATTAAATGCAAAATATTTAACAATGCAGCAAATGCATAAAAATGAAAGAATGACTCGCAAAATTGACGTTAAATTATGAAAGTACTGCGCCCAATCAATGCACACGTTAATTGTCCACAATAAAAGTTCTGTTTGTGTTTGTGCACTGAGTGCATTGTTTTAAGTGGCACTCGGTCTGCACAATCTAAAGAGGCCCCAGACGAGATCATTCGGAGAGACTCATTGAGGGGAACAACGAGTACTACATCGACGACGACGACGACGACACATTTCAACATGTTCAACGTCGAGTGGGCCTATTTGATGGCACCCAGAGGAGACTCTCTCTCATACCTTCACCTTTTAACGAGTGCATAATTTGCTGGCATAAGTAACGTACCCATGTCGCATTTTGTCATATTTTGCTATATGTCGTGTAGAAATGAAATACATACATACATAATATATACATAGGTGTATGCGTATATGTATTTTCATTGGGACATCAAAATGAATTCACGAAGAATTTTATGTAAATTAAACATGACAATTTTCTTTTTAGTTGCCAGCGTCACTGGCTTAGGAATATCAGCACACATGTTCATACATATAAATAAATACGTGTGCATAAATATTTCATGATTCCCGCCGCACAACGCGGCGTATGCGCAACGTGCACGCCAATTTGCACGGTGGATTACATCACAGCCAGAGCAGAAGAAGGAAAATAAGAAAAACCAACGCGTCGAGGGGGAGAGCGGCGAACATCTCGACATGTCATATGGCTTGCATTTAATTAACAAGCTAATTTTTCAAAGCACAAATCGCTGGGCGCTGCAATGCGGAAGAAGAAGCTGAGCAAGCACAAAAGGGGAGGAAAATGGGAAAAATAGGAGAAGAAGCAGAGGCAGTCGCCTGTGTGGGGCCAGAAGAGCTGAGCGGTGCCAAAAATATGACCACTAACATTTGTGAGCATTCCCAAAGTACTCTGGTGTGCTGTTCTATGGGGCGGCTGCTTAATGAGATGGGAAAGGAACTGCATAAGATATAGTTTATTATTGGATAGCTAATGATATTCTGTAGCACACTTTTGTTATCTTTGATGTGCTGTTTGCTGCGGCATTCAGGGTTCGTTTTAAACGTATCTTATTTTAGAATCTAGACTAACATTTAATATATTTTCTTGGCTTATTTGTGCATTATGGCTATATATGCTATTCAGTCGTGTGGGTCTATTATTACATTCAAAATTCTCATTCAAGACAATTATTTACTATTTGACAGCATTCAACATAGACTCAATTTATTTTTTGGCATTTTAAAGGTTATTTACAAGGTTTTGTCTAAACGACATTTATGTATATTAGTTTTTAGGTATTTTCTAGCATATTTCTTTGATCTAACTAATTACGGGCAACAATCTCTGCCAGTCTTTAAAGTCTGGCATGACAGCAAACATTTCTGATGTTTTGCTTAATCCCAAAATTAATAGCCATTTCATGTTGAACATCAGTAGACTTTTGCACGGCACTGTAACCGACGAGCGCAACAGCAGCAACAACTTTACAGTACAACATATTAAAATGCCACTCACACGATAATCCCCTTTTGCCATTTCTCTCAACTCCCCTCCCCCCATAGCTCACTCTCCCGCTCTCTCTCTCTCCTTGCTCGGGAATGACAAAAAGTTTGCTGACAAAATGTTTGGGGCTTGGAGCCGAGCTCTGTGCATTAGGGGACGAGGTTTATTTAGCTACAATAAGCTGCAAATTTTGCATATTTCATAGATGATGACAGTGGTTGTGTGTGTGTGTGTGTGAAAGAGAGAGAGAGGGATGCTGTGTGTGTGTGTGTGTGTGGGTGGGTATTTGTACAAGGCAGTTGGCAGGTAACCCAAGCAAAATAATAGCAAAAATTTATACAAATAAAAATTGCAATTTAAAGCGCGCCCCGTTGCTTTGCCAATGTATATAAAAGTGTGCGTGTGTGTGTGACCTCTGTGTGTGTGTGTGTGTGTGGCAGTTACCTTTGTCTACCCAAGAGCTTAGCGTCTGCCATAGATACCGGTCATGGGCTATCTGCAAAAAATAAAGTACATGGATTTCATTTTGCACCTTTATGGCAGGCAACTACCACAGAGACAAACACGCTGAGACCAACATTTTGGTGGAAAAGCCCAAATAAACTGTGTCAACATAAATGCCAGCAACAGCAAGCTTGGCATGCTAAGCTGCAAGATACCCTGTAACTATTAATAACACTACCTTAACCGTCTGCCCTGCTAATGAACAAACCAAGCTGTAACTTTTAGGGCTATTTATTAAAATCCAATTACTTTTAGTTTGGTAAACTTATTTATCTTTGTTTCAAAATCAAACTATTGAACAGCAAAGTAAAGTTATAAACAAGTTGATACTTAAGTATAGCAGAGTTCTGATTTAAATTCCTGAGTTAATTGTAATTGGTAATGAAAAGTAATGAATTGCCAAGAGCTAACAGCTCAGCCTTGTAATTCAAGTAAACCTTAATCCAGGCTAATGTACTTTGTCCACCATACAATTTTGTTGTTCAGGGTATTTAAACTAATGCTCGTAATATTCATTTAAAATATATATAAATGCCCAAACTGTTTTCCATACTAATCCGGCTACCTTTCTTTGTTTTCCCCTCTCTCTCTCTCTCTCCCTCTTTTTTTGGTTTATTTTGCAGCACATGGTGCAGTCAGTGCCGCCCTTTCCGGGCGCACCGGCTGGCTATGCCGCCGCTCCTGGACAGGCGGCAGCGGTCGCTGCAGCCGCTGCCGCTGCTGGTGCCGGTGCGCCGACAGCGGCCGAGAGCCTGACAGCAGCCGCTATCAAAAGTGAGCCCGGATTGCAGCTAAAGGCCGTCGGTGAATCCTCTGCAGCGGGCAATGGCAACACAGGAGCCGCAGCAGCGGCGCCAGCTTCGGTGGCAGCTGCCACTGATGGCGTTATTGTGAATGCGCCTTTGTACATGCAACAAAAGGTGAGTTTGCCCCCCACAAATATGAGTACTACTACAGACTCTCTACTCCCCGCTCGCTCTATATGTTTGTTATTTGTGTAAGTATGTGTGTGTGTGTGTGGTGTAAGTGTGTGTGTGTGTGTGATTGTGTGTGTTTTAGTGTTTGTGTTTTGGATTGCACCCGTAGCATTCGTTTGGTTTTGGCTTTTGGGTTTGGTTTGCTTTGCTGTGCTTTGATTTGGTTTGGTTTGGTTTTGTTTTGTAGTCTATAACTGTGCCTCTACGCGTAAGTATGCACCAGCACGCACACACACACACACACACACACACACACACATACACACATGATAAATATAGAGCTTAATAAAATAAGAAAAGAGTACACTTGCATTATCATACATATCAATATATCAATGGTTTATTTTATTTTTATAGATAGATCTACTGTTTATACTATCGAAATTCAAATATAAGCCAATAGCCATTCTATATATTAATTTAAAGTCCTATATCTTCAGTTTTTCATTCAATTAATGAACTGATAATAAACACACTCTGCGCTACTGCACCCAGAAAAATAAATGGCTTAGAATTCAGTAAATATCCCTATAAAAGTCACCTAAAAGCCAGAAATAAGTTCTATTTAATAGAAATAATTTCTAAATTTGAGAAATTTATTACATAAATTTAAAAAAATAACTTTTAGAGAAAAAATAATAAATAAATCTAAAAATCTATTTAATAGAAATAATTTCTAAATTTGAGAAATTTATTACATAAATTTAAAAAAGTAACTTTAAGAGAAAAAATAATAAATAAATCTAAAAATCTATTTAATAGAAATAATTTCTAAATTTGAGATATTTATTTTTTTTATTTAGACGATAGTAACTTTAAGAGAAAACATATTCATTAAATCTAAAAATCAATTTAATAGAAACACATTTCGAGATCTGAGCTTTTTTATAACTTAAATTTAAAAAAAATAATAAATAAATTCAGAAAAAACTTAGGTTAGCTGCCTTTGTCTACAAAAGTAAGGCGATTTTCTACATTTTATGGCATTTATTTTTCTGAGTGTTTGTACACTTATTTCTATTACCAAATTACTTAAACATCCACTAAGTTCCTTAGCTATTTCGGCCACACATTCCCTAATTTTGGGCTATGACTATCGAAACTATCGATTGGCAGCTCTATCGATGTTCTGCCAGCTCTAGTACACAGCATGCACCATGTTTGCTGCCAATGCTTTTACATTTTTAATCGCATGCGTTGCGAACATAGCTGAAAAACAAGCAAAGGCATCAGCAGAAGCCACAACAACAACCACTAACAAATAGACACACACACACACACACGTACACACATTCTAAGCTCTCTCGCTGGCTCACAATTTTGCATTCATATTTTTTATGTAGCATACTTTTAGTTGCTGGCCGAGCACGTCGCTTTTGTTGTTGTTTATGCGCAGCAGCAAACGAACGCTGCAGGACATTCTGCTCAGCTCTGTAGTTTATTGCGTTCGCATACATTATACTTTTTTTCTAATTAAAAATATACCCCCACACGCAACAACAACAACAACAACAACAGCAACCAATGATACCTGACATCAAAATAACATTTTTGAAAGTTAAGTTGAGATTTCTCCTCTTTCACTGAACATTTCTGTCCCTCTGGCAAATAAAGTCAAGCATTTGAAATTGCTGGTCAAAGTGTAATTTAAATATTCCATTTGCTGTTGAAAGGCACTAAAAACAGAAATTTAATTTAGTTTATTTGCATTTGTTTTTTGAGGGGGGGCGGAGGGTTGTTTATTTAATAGCCTGCGCCACGCCCACCATTTGTTATTTGGGGTCGGAAATGTACTTATTTGTTTATGAAAATTGATTCGTGCATTTGAATAATTTAACAGATGAGCTTTGCATTTTTCAGCTAAGCTTTTGTATACATTTAATTTGTGTACAACACAATCACACACACACACACACACACTAACACATACACATTGAAATGAATTTTCATTTAGTTGTTGAAGTGAACTTTCACCTTTCGTTGGTGCAATAAATAATCAAATATTTAATTATTGGCCATAAAAGTGCTTTTATTGTTGTTTGGATTTTGGTCTTTTACTTATTGTTGCCGTTTATCTTTTGTAGTTGAACTTCATATTATGAAACTATGCAATATTTATGAATACGTATAAGCCAATTTGTTGTATACATTGAATCAACTTCATATTTATTTATTTATTTATAATACGCAAACGCAACGTTGTGCAATTGAAATGAAACTCGCAACTTATATTCCATTAAATATATATATATATTTAATACAATAAATCATTTTGCATTGTTTTATAAATGTCTTACGCAATTAGCAGCAGCAAAAGGGTAACAACATAATTAAAGCTTAAATACATTAAAAGAAATCGAATTCAAGTAAATTCTATGAAATCTTTTGTGGTAAACTAATTGTGGCAGGTGGCATTTATTATGTATATGCTGTCACAACTACTTCACATGATTTTCAACACTTTGTAATAATAAAAATGGCAAAAGTTATGCAATTCAATTAAGCAATTGTTTCCTTCCAACCAATTCAATATTAATTGGTCAATAACAGGCTACAGCAGCAGCAGCAGCAGCTGAACAAATTGCTAACTGAGAAACTAAAACAACACAAGCTGTCATAAATAAAACATAAATCCTGGCAGCAACATGAACTTGAACTCGACTAGCTCAGGACGAGAATTGCACTGCAATTTGCAAAAATCCTTGACAAAAGCAGAGACAGCTTTTGTGAAATGGCATCGACTGCACTTCCGTCTGAATATACTGAGAAATGATACAGAAACTGAAGAAATACAAAAACAATGCACACAAAATGTCTGCTTCAATTAGTTTCTTTGTCAGTGTGGTGCTTGGGTTATATGAATTCTAGGGAAAAATTGAGAAAAATTCTGCATTAAATATATAAACTAATATTGAATAAAAACCGTAGCTGAGTTTGGAATGTCTTCTCATGTAAATTTCAACAAAAATAATTACGCATACGCCCCGTTTGTTGGTCCGCCGTTAAAACTAATCTAGCTCGATATATAATGAAAACATATATACACAAACTTAATACGTGTTGGTCGCATGATGTATTGACAGATCATTTATCTATTTTACTCTATCTCTCTCTCTCTCTATCTATATATAAATATATATTCCTATATCTGGCTCTCACTTATTGTTAGTTAACTGCCCCCCCTCAATCAATGTTTTAAGCATTGCTTTAAGTTTGACAGTTTGCTAAACTGATTGATGAATTGTTATTGATATTGACTGGTTGATGGAGTCACATGTGTGCAACTTAGTTGAATATAATCCCTGACATGTAATCGTATTTTTTTTATACATACATATATCTTAGCTTAAGACTGTATAAAAAATATTATCAACAACAAAAACTGGCCAATCCGTTCAACTAGTTTTTTTGCGCATTTTGTTATATCACTATTTTTTATATAATCAACAATATGCTAACTGTATTTGAGGCATGTTCCAATCAAAAAAATAATAAAACCAAAAACAAACGTGACACATGCATCTAATTATAAAAATCTATATATATAAATATACATACTTATATATATGTACTAAGCAATTTTTTTTTGGTGTTGGTCGCCTGGTTGGTTGCCTGCTCGTCTGCCTGTCTTAGTCACTCACACACACACACACACACGCTCACACACACACACACTCACATGCACTGCAAAAGAAATAAAAGCGCCTGTGACGCCAACTAAAACGCAAATCCTTGTTGTTATCCGCAAATTTATCACAGACAAATCTGTCAACACAACAACAACAACAGCAAACACAACAGACACAGTACAATGGCAGCATCAGCAATGGAACCGCTGCCTCCGTACCGGCAACTGGCGTTGCAGCAACTGCCACGACGTTGGTCACGCAACAGCAGCAGCAGCAACAGCAACAACAACAACAACAGCCACCCGCATCCCTAACAAATGGACACGCCATGGAGCAGCTACAGCAGCAACAACAACAGCAGCAGCAGCTACCACACACACCACAGAATGTGCTCAGCATTGTGAGTTTGGCCAACACAGCAAGCAACAACAACAACAACAGCAACAATAAAAAAATTATAATAAAATAAACAGCAATGACAGTAAAAGAAAACGAAAAAGAACAAGTATAACGTGGCCAAAACTCCAGAGCAATGCAAACAATTGAATAATACGTGCCACGGGTTTGGTTTCAGTTTTTTTTCTTTTTTCTTGCTATTTTTTTGTTATTAGATTATGCCTTTAGCCGAGCAGCTCCTTCATTAAGCAGAATATGCCACTTAGTGGTGCTGGCCAACTTAGTTAGTAACCATTCATTGCAGCTGCTGCATTGTCATCCTCCTCTTCTATTTTTTTTTTTGCCACTTTTCATTTGCTGTGTGGCATAATGAATAATTCTTATAAATTTCATAGCAATTTGCGTTTCTTGTGTAGGTTTTTACTCCCTATACCCATAAAATGGTTTTTTTTATAAATTAAGCCAGTTGATCGAGCTCTATGTGGGTTTCAACTTGAGAAGTGCTCACTTCTAGCTTAATAAGTAATTAAATTCGCATTCATTTTAATTTAATGTGTAGTTAAATTTACAACAAAAACACAAGTTGTTAATATAAATTGAGTGAACTTACGTGTTCATAATTGCATTAACGCGGTCAATGCTTAACCGGTTAAAAATTAAAATACAAAATTTCATTGTCAACAATAAATTACTTACATGGTCAAAATTTCAAAAATATTCAATGAACCCAGGCCCTTGCTTACGTGTTAACTGGTTATTTGGATTACATCGAATACGAATTTTTGGTATTTTCATTTAAAAAATATGCGGGCACACCAGTCGTCGTTGCTTAGCTGGAAATTGTTGTACACATTTCTTTGTGTTTTTGTCAAGAAACTGATTGCCAGCTAACCAACCGAATTATACAACTTTTGGCAAACAGTTTGCTCACGGCCATCAGAGTTTAAATTTCATTTTATTTTAGCCACAAGTTGACCTCTTTAACCAGCAACCGTAAACGTCCAGTTAGTTCAGCTTAGTTCAAATAAAAAACTTATTAGGTATAGATTGCCAGGTATATTTAAACACAACTTTAGTGCTAAGTTAGTTTAAATTAGTACGAAATTCCAAAAGAATTGAGCTTAGAAATACATCAATGCGACTAACCAGCAGATAATTGTAAAATTCTTTACAATGCGACCCCCTTCGTTTTTTTTTTTGTTTGAAGAGAATTCCAACACCTTTCGCATTCAAATCAAAACATTTAGCTCAAATTCCTTGCGGCGTTGGCTTTTGCATGTTATTTGCTCGATTTGATCAAGTTGAGAAGTTCTTTTTGAAATTTATGCAAGCATTTTTGATGCGGCATCAAAATGCGAGCGACCTTTTTGCTGGTGCGACGTCGCGTGCCCCACAAAAGGCATTTTATAAACTAAAAAGCGTTAAATGTCATTTACGGTAACCCAATCCCCAACCTGTAATGCCCGCCCGCACGCCTCTTCTTAACGTTATCGTTGGCCATTTATACGGCTAAAGTTTTTCACGCCATTTCACTTTGCCCGCCAGCAAATGAAACCAAAGGCAGAAAAACAAAAAAATACACAAGGAAAATGTGCCCTAGACATGCAATCGAAGTGGCACAAAGAATACTTGGGCATGATATACGAAAAGAATTTGTTTAGATTTATGTGTAAACAATGGGCATTTAATACGAGCGCCGGGACCGAAAATTAAGTTGGCGTCATTTCTATTGCCTACTTTATGGGGCGGCTCGAATTTATCTGCCATTATTGTTATTGCATTTGGCATTGCATTGCTTGTGTGCGTAAATTGACAATAATATGAAATTATTCAACGAAGAAGGAGAAGGGAACGAGTGCGACAGCGAGGGCGTGGCCTGACAATAGGCAACATACTGCTGCATATTCAGTTTTAATAATGCAAAAATACAAATGCAAACATTTCCGCAGGGTCGTCTCTGGGATTTGGTGCCAGTTGGGGGAATTGCAGTTGTTGCGCGACAGTTTTATTGCATAAGTCAACAAAAGTCTGTGGCACAAATGTGCCCGACTATCTGTTTGTCTGTCGAACTGTGGGCAATGTAACTTTTCTTTTTTTTATTGGGTCACACACACACATGCTGCACATAATGGTGCGTATGTGTGCCTGTCTGTAAACCACTTGAAAATTGTATTTTCATTTCAATTGTTTATTTATTGCGGCACTTGTTCGCATTCGATTTGCCATGCAGCAGCAGCGGCAGCAGCAGCCGCAGCCACAACAACTTCCACAGCGCACACAGGTTGTGCTGAAATCGAATTCTTCCACATTTCAACAATTTTTAATAATGCATTCTTACTTAACCATATCAGCAGTGCTGATGCCAGATTTACCAAAGTTAACTCTTAGCATATTTTCACAGAATATCATTTTATTGAAAACGTCATGTATGAAACAGACAACGAGAATTACAGCTACGAGACTGTATATATAGTTAAATTATACTTGTTTTCGAATAACTCCTTAAAAGGAATTAAAGTCGAGATACTAATGCAGAAAACCATTCGTATATGAGATCATAAACGCTTTTTAAATACATTAAAAATATATACTTTGAGATACAATAAGAATAATTAAGAAAATAGCAAATTAATCAAAAAATACAAACCCAATTTAAATTCTACTTTCAAGACAATTTCACACAAAAGTGTTAAGCATTTTTAAAACTAGATAGAACCTGATCTTTAATCCAAAAAGTCTGCCTTACATTTTTGTGTGAAATGAATTCGAAAGTGAATTTAAGAACAGCTTCCAGATTGCACTATCGATTTCTGAGTGAAATCAGTGTATGGAGCTTCAGCTTAAGCTTAAAGAAATGCGAATTGTCAACCACATTGTACTAATTGATTTGGAACATTCTGTTCTTTTCTCGATTCTGACACAGTCCACAGTATTGATTGCCAGCGAGGCGGCGGAGCCACAGCAGAACTCAGCGCTGCCACATGCTAGTGGTGGAGCCGGTGGCGGCATTGGAGGCGGTGGCGGTGGCACGCCCAGCTCACCGCTCAGCAGCTCACCGTCCAGCGTCACAGTAGCCGCAACAGCAGCAACGCTCAATGGCAGCAGCAGCGGCAATATACCCAACGATGGCAACATCTCGGGCAACACATCACCAATAGCCAGCGGTGAGCCGCTGCTACAAACGCCACCAGCAGCCCAACAACAGCAGCAGCAGCAACAACAGCAGCAGCAGCAGCAACAACAGCAGCAACAGCAGCAGCAACAACAACAACAGCAATCACTCATTATAAGCAGCAGTCCGACAGCAGCCACTACAGTGACGGGCAGCTCCATAGCAGCGGGCGAGCTGGTGGCCACCAGCAGCAGCGTCTCTACAGGATTACTGCCCACAGTCGGACTGGATAGCAATGCCAATTGTGGTGTGCCCGCAAGCACATCGCAGGTGATTGCGCATCTGAATGGCATTATGACCGCCTCCGTGCAGACGCCCAATGTGGTTACTAGTCTGAGCACTGCTCTAGTCCCGGCACAGTCGGTATCCAACTCGGTGGCTGCCGCAGTTGCTGCCGCTGCCTCCCTGGATGCCAAAAGTCAGCCAAAGCGCTTGCACGTCTCCAATATACCATTTCGCTTCAGGGATCCCGATCTGCGGGCCATGTTTGGGGTGAGTCCTTGTGCGCTAGAGTTGGCACAATAAATTCTTTAGCTAACTTATTATTATATTTTGTTGTTGTTGTTTGCCTGCAGCAATTTGGCACCATTTTGGACGTGGAAATCATCTTCAATGAGCGCGGCAGCAAGGTAAGTTGCCAGGGCACTTGCCTCTTTTATTGTTGCACGAATCATTTAAATTATGCACATAGCGAGCACTTGAAGCATAGTCAAGTAAAATGGAAGTCCTTTGGCTGCCTTTTGTCCAGCTACAGCTACAGCTACAGCTACGACGTTGCCAGGACAACCTTGGCTGCAAAATATCACTTGGATGTACTTTTCGTTTTCAACACCAGCTAAGGCAGCAGCAACAACGAAGGCAACAGCAGCAACAACAGCAACAACCGCGGCAGCAACCATTGCTGCTAACAGCATTATCCTGGCTGACACTCACAAATATAATTGCATAGTTACGGGCGCTGTTGCCACACGATACGATGCGAAAAATGTGCATAATTTAAGGCGCTGATGCATGCCCCAAGATGCTGTCCCCCCAGCATGTCCTTGGCCCCCACTCTGTTTTGTGTGTACATTATTGTAGCATAGCGTTACGTCTTAGTGCCAACCTTGTTTTAAAATCGTACTCTATATATATACTCTACCTATATATATATATATATGTATGTACTATATATATATATACTCTATATGTTTCTTTAATTGCATGTTTGATTGCGAATGGCAGGGATTCGGTTTTGTAACATTCGCTAACAGCAACGATGCAGAACGAGCACGCGAACGTCTACACGGCACCGTGGTTGAGGGACGCAAAATCGAGGTGGGTGCATGCAACAACCAATACCATAAACCATAAACCACACACACACACTTACACACACTATCACACACACACACACACACATTCCGGTCACATGGCAAGCTATTATCTGCAACTAATTGCAAAACTATCACAACTTTCTCATTTACCACTAAATACAAACAAACAAAAAAAAAAAAGAGAGAGAGAATAAAACAGTGAGAGAAATGGGCTTTCTTTCAACTTGCGTGTCGACGTGATGTGGAAAAACTTTTCACGGATTTTCCAACAGCAGCTTTTGTTTGCACTTTAAAACCATTTCGAATTAAATGTGCTTTTGGGCACATCCAGAGACCCAATTTCAACTGAATTCACGCATTGTCAGCGCATTTTGGTTACACGTTTTAATCGAACATTGATTGATTTTAAAATTATACGCCGCCCTTTTTTTTATTTGCCTTTAATTACAAATTAATTGAAATTTTTTTTCGCAATATTCTTTATATCTGTCTGCGCATACAAGTTTTTTGTATGAATGTTAAATGGCCAGCCGCAAATAATTGGCATTTAAAATATGCTGAAAATGCGCAAAGTGCCAATTGATATTTAAACAAATTAACTGCGCCGCCGCACAAAAGGCAGCAACTGTTTATATATATTGTTAATTAATTTATTTGATTTTGCTGAGCCAGCAAACGAAATTCCAATGCCATAATTAGGCGGCACAAAAGCATATTTCTGGTTATTTATGAAGCTAAAAGAAGCGTTTGTGATAGAAAGAAACACCCAAATTGAACTCTTATATCAATCAAGTAGCTTAATATTTCCCTGCAGTTCTGTGGGTTGACCCGTGACTAGCCATCTGACTAACCCAAACGAACCACTACTGGCCCGCGGGTCGACCCGTCTAAATGTAAAATCCTATCCCATTTTTACACACGATGTCATTGGAACTGACGTCTCGGTCCGGCGTTGCAACACTTGGGTCAGTCTATGGGTTGACCCACGCGAACTAGTCTATGGGTTGACCCGCGTGGGCTAGTCAGTGGGCTAGCCTGGCGGGGCAGTGGCCCGCGTCAGAACTGCAGGGTTATTTAACAAACACACACACATACACAACACACACACACACACCTCATTCAATTGTAATTGTTAACTAACACATAATTTATTTCTACATTCTTTATACATGCAATTTGTGATATGAACTATATATATAATGTGTACATGATATATAAAAAACCCATCACCAAATACCAACAACGCAACTCGCTGCAACTCAACTCGTTACTCGAACTCTCTCTCGTTACCAATAACCATTGTGAAGGTGAATAACGCCACTGCACGTGTACAAACCAAAAAAGTGACAGCAGTACCCAACGGTAAGTTGCTCCTAACACGCACACAAGCACACCTGCTTATTTACACACACTCACACACACACACACTCACACACACACACCTAACAGCTACATAGAGCTAAGTGTAAGCCATGTAGCGAAACAAGTTTAAATGTTGAACAAAGAAATGCAATTACGTCTGGCCTAGAAGAAGTTTAAGAATTGAGAAGCACGCAAACAGCAACTTAAATAACAACAACAATAGCAACAACAACAACAACAACAAAAACAATAATAAAACAACAAAGAAAATACAGAAAACTTGAACAGAAACTGCCATAACATTTGACTGGCCGTTGCTGTTGTTGTACTATTTAGCGTTGCCATACTTTTCGCTTTTGTTATTTTCCTATTTATTTTTTTTATCCTCCATTTTGTATTTTCCGTACGTTTTTTTCTTTTTGTTGAACTTTTCACATCAACTTCATTGGTGGCTGCTAAATTTTGGAGTTCCCGTCGAATGTTTTGCTCGTGGAAATTTTGTTGTATTTCTTTTGATTTCATTTGAAGAACTTTCCTATAGAGCATATGCCAAGGCGTTGGGCAATCATAAAAACTGTTAACTGAGTTGCCAATGCCACACTAACAGCTTTTAACCGGGTTTTTTGCGGCTGCTAACCAAACAATATTAATCACACACTCGTCAAAACTTTTGTATTGTTCGTTTTGATTTTGTTTCTTTTTTTTTCTTGTTACGTTTCAAGTGTCTGCATTGTAATTCATATTATAAACCGATTCTGATAATGGCAAAATAAAACCTATTTTTTTATTTTGTTTTCTCTCACACACCACACAGTTGTACTGACCAAAGACGGTGCCATACCGGCTCCAGCTCTAGGTGAGCAAACCAGAGAACAAATTAAAATCAAACTGATTGAAATGCATTTGTTATATGTCTTGTGACTTGCTTGCCATAAAAACAAAAACCAAAAAAAACAAAAAACTAAAATACAAACTATATACATATAAGCAAACAGCTCGTGCATAATTAATACACTCAATGTTGTCTATAAACTTAGGCACCCAAAAACTTTCCATGCATAACCTATTAATGTAACACCAACAATCTCTATAAGAAACTGTCCTGGCATGATGCACGCTCACAGTGGCATGATACAACTCCCTAATTGGCTATCAAGAACAACTCTAAAACACCTGTAATACCAAGCCTATAAATGATATAGTCTAAGAATATGCCATGAAACTCACCGTCCCAGCATGAAAACTCTACAAAAAATCCATGTTTGATATGATTATATGTAACCTTCTTTATGTACTCCCCTAGACGAAAGTCAGTACTGCTGAAGAGCAACAATTCCTTTGTAGAACTCGCTATCTATGTTAGAACAGACATCAAATGTGTAGTCTATATAATCCACTCACTATCACCCGCTCTACTTCCAAATTCCATTTCAACTACGAATCAATTCCATAGAAAGTGTTTCTAAATGTATGATTTAAGTTTTTTGATGGAATTGATTTGAAATTGGAGTCCTTATAAAGTTTTCTCTGTTATTTTCTCTATTTGCTAAACAAAATCAGCTTCAATTTAGCATTTTACATCAACTGTTGGCTTATTATCTAAGAGCATTACTAGCTTACTGTGTAAAATGTTATAATTCTACGTTATATATATGTATTTGTATATGAAGATGTTGTATTAATGTGTAGCTAGTGTAGAATCATATTTTTGTTGTCTCATCATGTGGTTTTTTATTCAAAGTTTTATCAGTTAGAAATTTCTTGATAAATGTTTCGTTTGCAGTGCGCACAATTTCATTTAAAGTTGCGGTTGTTTAAAAGTTTTCTCTGGGGAAAAAACGAGGCAGCAGCGAGCAAGTTTTCGATGCCATGTATAATAAATAATACGGCTGATTAAATCGTCTTTCCATGCAAGTTGCCATTAAAAGGTATTCACAGCGCCAGATCTATACTTTAGTTTCGCTCAAATACGATAAGCCGCTTACCAATCCAACCCAACCCCAACCCAACCCAACCAAACCAAGCCAAACCAAACCAAACTGTGGCAAGAGGCAGGCAAGAGAGAGAAGCAGCTGAAACGTTAGCAGCAGCTGCGCCCGTGAAGTTTTTGCCTGCATGTGGACAGGACATGCAAAATGCTTTTGTATCGCCAACAAACTAAGATCCAGACAGTCAGACAGACAGACGGGACGGCCGGGACAGACAGGACATGAGCAGCTGCACCAGCGGCACTGGCTGCTGGCAGCGTCTTTGGCCTCTTTTTTTTGCGTCCAGCTTCCTTTTCTTGGCTTTTCTTGCCTGGTTGGTCCTGGCTACTGTTGTGTCCTCCGTCGCCTTGCCACCTGCACGTAATGCGCTTCATTTGCGTTGCAATAAATGCGGGCTGTGGGTCCTTTTGGGATGCCCAACTATTTATGCGGCTGCCGGCATATTATACAAATAGACACAGACAGTCAGACTAACTGACAGACAGTCAGCTGGTTGGACTTAAAGCCAAGTAGCAGCTACTCAGTTTATTATGTTACGAGCTAGTTCTTGCCAGCCAAATGGCTGGCAGTATTAGCTGGACCAGAAAAAGGAGCAAGGCTCTCGTTACTCTACTGCTCGTTACGCTGCCGCTAGCAGATTCAGCCAGTTGCGCCGTCAGGATAATTACAAATAGACCACAAAGTTGCAAACATGTTGCGGTGCACACATAAATTTATAAAAAGAGAACAAAACTATATGTAAAAAAAAAAAGTTTCCTTGAACTCCTGATGCTTTTATGTCCTCTGGCCGTTGCAGAAACGTTTTATTTTTGCTCGATGTTTGTTGTGTCTTATGCAAATGTGTTAGTTTTACACACACGCACAAAAAAACACACACACACACTAACACACTCTGTGCGCATTTGGAAGAAAGTTTGTCTTCTACTTCGTATGCTGATTTCCACACTGCATGGAAACTCCTCCCTACCATATAAAAGTCTTTTATTTTTTCGTTGATCCTTTGACATGCAAAACTTAATGCGCCCCAGCCAACAAGAACCAGGAAGAACAACGCTGACTGTCTGTCTGTCTGTCTGCCCATTTGACATGTATTTTTACTGCATTTTCCGCTAGTTATAAACCCTTATTTTTGTATTTATTTCGGAGTCGGAGTCGATCGTAAGCAGATTGCTTTGAAAATAACGAAAGGGCGACAGAAAGCATTTCAGCTTATTTGTTACATAACTAGCATTTGTGTCCGTTGTGTTGAGCACTCAAGCATTTGGCATTTTCCATTGCATACTTCTCTGCGCCGCTGCAAGGCATTCCAATGTGACAGCAATTGGCGGCCATTTTGTGACTGAAGGACAAAGCATGCGAAATGCTCAGGCAAACCCTGAAACTCGTTACATTGAAGCAAAAGAGAAAAAAAATGGCATCAACTTTAACAGCATTTGTTAAACACAATTCGCTTTCTAGACAAGTTTAATGTAGCATTTTTTGTTGGTTGCGTGCACAAATTGCATCTGAAAGCGTTTTGAGTGTAACAGAATAATAAAAATACAAGTAAATAAATGTTTATTAAATACAAATGAATGCATGTTATGTGCTGAACCTCCCCCCTACCCACCTAGCATCAAAATCAAATCACAACAAAATTATATAAAATATATATATCTCGACTATTCTCTGTAACTGCATTAGCACGGCCCACAACTTGTAAATGTAATTGAGCTGCGTGTCTTGTATGAAAATGAATACTATTTTATAAATATAAAATGATCATTTAAATTGAAAACTAATGCAATTATTTTCTTTTGCCTTTTCCATGCCCCACAACAAACGAAACAATAAACAAAAATCTACAATTAAATTGTATATAAATCAATTGGATGCAGTTTGCGTACAATGGCCTGAAGGTAAGCATTTTGTCACGTTTAATATTTTTTGTGCTGTATTTGTATTTTGTATTTATTGCCTGCTGTATTTTGTTATACATTTCAAAAATAATACACACAATTGAGCACACACACACACAGTCACACACATGCATACATACAGAAACAATAAGTTATCTTTAAAGTATACAACAAAACCTTTTTCAGTTTTTATTATATATATAAGTATAAACCATGGACTATTTTTTAGCATGTAAGCGTCGTAAAATGTACTATGACAAATCAATTAAGAAAACAATATAATGCTAGGCAGGTCTATAAACAAATATATCTTTGGGTTTTCTGACAGGACGAGAAGTCATTTTAAAATTGCACTCAAAATCTTTTCACACAACTACAAATTTCTTTCGATTTATTTTTATACTTGAAGTTTATTTTGTCGCTAGGTTTCGCGTTAATCCATATAAACTGTATGCATAAAATATATATACCTACATAATTATTATAATACTAAATATTTGATGACTGTTTGTAACTGTATTTTTTTTTTTGTGCGTCATTTACTTTTGCATATACCCAAAGTTCGACAAAAAGAATTAAACCAAAAAATATGAGAGAAAAAAAATATAAGAGAGCAAAAAATGAACAAAGAAATTGAAAAAAGTCTTATAAAGCCACATTAACATTAACATGCCGCTCGAAAACCCGTTATAAATCAGGCGCGTCTCCATAATCCTTCTAGTTTTGATGATGATGATGATGATGATGGTTATCCTGTGATCATCTAATGATGGTTATGAATTTAGCATATTGCGGCTGTGTTGTCTTATGCATACTACCTATATACTATTTATAAATATATATATTTCTTATATATATATATATATATGAACAATCAATATGATTTCGTTTGACACTCTTTAACCAGTTTTGTTGTATGTGCGTTTTGTTTTTATGCCCTGAGTTCGTTTTACGTTTTGACATACTATTTTGGTCTGGTACTTTGGTCTGAACATTGTCGGAAATGCTCCTTAGCGTAATTACTTAATACCTTTGTATACACACGCAAACACACACACACACACATACATATACTATATATCCAGACACAACAACACACACGAATGTATTGTAACTGGTAACTTTCGTCGCGCTCCAAGCAGCTTAACTTAGCACTAGCTGTAAGCAAAAACCACCAAAAACCGAACCAACAAAATGCCACTCACTGCATCCCAGAATTCGATATGTAAATACGATACACTCGATCAATCAAACACACACACACACAAATGCATCAATTTTAGAGCTGGAAATCGATCGATAACGCCACTTCATAGTTTCGATAGTACAACTAAAACTATCGATATCAGCAACAACTTCTTAGGAAACTAGAAAATGTTCAACGAATTTTGGAAATTATTAAACAATTTAAGCCAAATTGTTTCCTATTGGAACTGGAGCTCGAACTGGGAACTTGAAACTGGAATTTATAAAAATAGACTAAGATTAAGTTTCAATTCATAAACTGAGGAAATAAGGCTTGAATATCGATAGTATCGATAGTAGGAAGAACTGCTTAGTGGCTCATCGATAGTATCGATTGTTTTCCAGCTCTAATACATACATACACAGCTCAACCATACATCGAATGATTCGCAAAATCTAACGAAATTTATGAACGTGTATATGAACCTTAAGGTTATCGCCTGCCCGTGGCCGCCGCTTGGCCATTTTTGGGGGCGCCCGTTGGCGCTGGAGCGCCCACATTGACGGCCATGCCGCTGACCATGCAAATGCCGATGGCACAGGCGGCGACGGTGGCAGCATCAGCGCCGCATAGCGCACCACAGCCCACAGCAGCGCCAGCTGCCACGCCCCTTGTGCTTGCCCCACGCCATCCAGCGCACAGTGGTGTGCCGGCCCAAACAGCAGCAACGACACGGCGGAGGTACTTTGAAAAGGACTCGATCACAACTTGTTGAGTCTGTGCGGCAGAAACAAAAAGCAGAATTCAAAAATTGACTAAAACTCGATTCGCTGATTCACACACACACACACATATACACGCAGACAGAGACACACACACATTAGTATGCATACACAGATAAATCGACAGCAACATGTCACAAATTCTTAGCTATGAGAACTGTACCATATATATACATGCATATATATATATATATATATTTGTTGTCTTGTTAATTTGGTTACGCATTTGGGTTTGACTATATGCTAAGTACTATATATTGCATACTTTTTGGCGCCCTTGAGATTGCATTGTTCGACGGCTAGGCACACACACAAATACACAAATACATATAGCCCAAGAACCTAAGAACCAACCAACCAATCAATCAATCAGTCAATCAATCAACCAACCAACTAGTGGCAATTCACCTGAAAACTGTAATTAGCTGTTAAGTATGGAAAGGTTTTCTAGCTTTAACCATAGTGTACTTACATACAATATATACTACTATATATATACTATATCGTACCTTTTATAATGTACCCTTTATCGTGTGACGGTAGCCAATTTTTGCGCAGCAAGCATTTTATTAAGGCATTTCTTTTAGAGCATTAGTTTTTAGCTACTCTCCTACTCGTACTCGTACTCGTACTCTCTTGTCTCTACTACTATTTACATATTTCTATCTACTTTCCACTCTGTTTTACTCTCGATATGTTTTACTTACTTTTGCAATTTTGCACGTCTCTCGTTTTGTGTTTCATCGCTTTAGCCCCAAGCAAAATATGCAGATGGATATCGAAATCGAAATCAAATTCAAAATTAAATTCTGCCTCGCAATTGAATTGTTGCCAAAAATTGAAACGAAAATCGCGATACGTATACAATTTGTTGCATGCTACAGCAAAAAAAAAGACCGAGAAATGTTGTACTTAAGTTGCTTAGTTTTAATGCGTTTTCATTTGTAAATAGCAAAAATTTGAAATTAACTTTTGATTATTGAAATTTAAAAATTGCCCGATTTTTGGAATTGCGTTAAATTGTCAAAAATTATCGAGCTTCACCGCCTGGCTAATAATTTGCATACCAATTGGGACAAATCGAATTTTAATTACGCGCTAGTCAAATAAATTTGCAATTTGGTGGCACCGCCACCGTCAGGCAAACTGTGCGGGCTCATACATTTCAATTATAATTTGTGCGTTGATTGTCGCAACAGAGAGAGCTCTGTAAAAGTTGCCGCAATTGTTGCCGAGGCTGCCAATTATGGCCAGAAGCTCGCTTTGTGCCCGGCTGCAAATTGTATATTACGAAGCCAATAAATTCGATTTTAATTACGGACAGGATCAATGGGATCTGAGCATATTTTAAATGTGCCCACATTGAATTCGATAGCTGAGGGTCATATGGCTGTCAGCTTCAGCTCGATTACGCTGCCAATCGAAAGCTAATTGCTATGCAACCGCTCTTACATGGTTGCATTTTTAACCAACTTCTCTCTCTCTCTCTCTCGCTCTCTCTGTATCATCTTTTAACTTTGTTCAGCACACAATCACAATAGCTTAAGTAGTTAATGGTTTTGCAAGTTTTGATTGTAATTTAAAGGTTCCAGGGTTTTAATATACCAACCTTAGTTGATTTGTAAAACTTTGTTCATATACGTTTAACTATTTTTATGCTTTGTATACAAAAATCTCTAACATTTGTACACCTACAAAACAAAAGTGCAATGAGTTTTTTAAAAAATAAAACAAAAATAAGGTCTTGCCGCATTCACACGTAAAATATGAATTATATATATATGTTTATACTAAAATGCAGATCGGTCTAATGTTTTTCGTATTGTTGATGGATGATCATATGAAATCATATTTAAAGAACAATTCAATTAAAACAACTACTGCGTAGCTTTCTTGGTAATTCAATGTTATAATGTTAAGTATGTTTCGAACTGAATCCCCCTTTTATATGACTGACTTCACGTATGTCTTATGTATTGTTATATGTATATACCAAAATCATCTCAACGCTCAATCGATACTTAAACTATATACATACAAACAGTTACTACATAATGCCTAGTATTTGCTAAACATATACTATATATATTATATATATATATATATATATATATATATTTACTTATATAAAGAGAGAAAAACTAACCGCATGCGTTTTATGTTCTTTTCTTTTCCTTTTTTCTACTTTTTGCACACGAATACAAACAAACAAACAAATACACACGAAACATATGTAATGCGTGTGTACAAACACCCACACACACACACACATATACAACACACACTTACAACACTCCACACACACACACACTGGTAAAAATGTTGTGTACAAATCGTTGCAAAAAAAAAAAAAAACACAAAAATCAAATATCAAAATCAAAAAAAAAACTCGTTTGGCCGCCTCACAGCCGCCGTAGCTGCCGCCGCTGCCATGCGTGGAGTTGCCATACAGCGTGGACACGTGGGCGTGGTCGGTGCCACACCCTTCCATCATCCCCATCATCCGCACCATCATCAGGCGCTGGCAGCCGCCGCTGTCGCCGCCCAGCAGCAACAGCAACGTCAAGTGGCCGCCGCCGCCGTGGCCGCAGCAGCCGCCCAACAGCAGCAGCACCAGCAACACCAGCAGCAGCAACATCAGCAGCAGCAGCAACAACAGCAGCAGCAACAACAGCAGCAGCAACAGCAACAACATGCCGCCGTCGCCGCAGCCGCCGCTGCCCAGCACTCACAGCACGCCGCTGCCGCCGTCGCCGCACACACACACCAGCACGCCCATGCGCACGCCCTCAATCCCCAGCTGGCCCAGCTGCAGCCAACGCTCCAGGCCGTGGCCATGCCCACTGCCGCTGGCACCGCCGCCCAGCAACATTCGGCGCTGCAGCAATCGCTGGCAGCGGCCGCTGCCGCACAGAACTCAAATGCGGCAAACAATGCGAACGCTGCCGCCGCCGCCGCGTATGCGGCACGCCTCTCCGCTGCAACGGCTTCCCAAACGCCGGCCGCTGCTGCTGCGGCTGCTGCTTCCATGGCAGCGTCGGCCAATGCGGCCAACAACGCTGCAGCTTTGCATGGATTTGCGCCGTAAGTAGAGCCTCCTCCACGTTGTCCCAAAAGTCGTCGCCGTCGCAAATATCGCCAAAAGAAAAAAATACCAAAAAAAAAAAAAAGAAAGAAAAAAAGAATACAATGTAGCATTTAGTTGTATCTTGTGTTTTTTTTTTTAGTTAAATAATCTATTTTGAATGTAGTTTTAGCGCACTTACTTTTTGTTCATGTGGTGTCTCGCTCGCTCGCTCTCAAACGCTTATACAATCAAATCAACGGCGGCAGCAGCAGCAGACAACAACCGCAACAACAACTGGCAGCTCATTGCCTTGCATGCAACATATTATCACGCATACGCCATGTGGTGCCTGCTGCTGTTACTGTTGCCTAGACACACATAAAAGCAAACCAAACATACACACAGACACACACACACACACCGCTCCACACACTCATCCCGTCATCCCTTTATCATTTTACACACTCAAATACCAACCAGCCCCCTACTCTGGCCCGCTCCTCCTCTCACCCACCGTCGAGCGCCAATTTGTTCATAGCTTTAACGTTGTTTTTGTCTCTCTCTTTTTTGGTCTATGCGGTGATTTTATAATATTAGCTACCTTGTGTGTGTAACGTTTTTATAAGTATATCTATGCATAGCGCCACATTTGCCTAATGTACCATCTAATCTCAACCTCAAGTTTAGACTTGTCTCTTGTATAAAATCAACAACAACAACAACTCAACAAATCAACAATTAAAAGCAGCAACCAATTAACGCACGCCAACTACCACATAAACTATATAAATTACTTTAAACAATACATATATATATACATACCATACATATATATATTAACATATATATGAATGACTGAGAGCAGTTTTTTTGGCATCGTTTACAACATTTTGTGTATATTTTTTTGTATTATTTTGGTTAAAGGGACCTAAGTAATTGTATATTGTGTACCACTAGGCGTATGAACAATTTGAAATTTAAATATTTTTGATGCGTCTGCTGCCGCTGCTGTCGCGCATGTTTCCTCTATATATCTCAATTATTATTGTTATTATTTTCTATATAAACACACGTTGTTTTATTCTTTATTGTGGCTGCTGTTCTATTAATTAAATAATAGCGTATGAATGATGATAACTCGATGATAATGCTACCATTATACATACATACATATATGAATTCTACCCAACTAATTAGCTAGGTGCATGAGTGTCTGTTCTGTTCTGTCTAATAAAAAGCAGATGTCGAGCAAGAAATGTTTCTCGTTTCTCGTAGTATATTCGGGCAAATGGAATGTGTACTCGTATGTGGTTGGTTATCCTTGCTAGTGTTCTATTCTTATCATTTACTTATGCGTATGCATTACCTAACAATCAGCTCGTCATCAACTAGGGACACGGGGGCTTAACGCAGGGGGACAGGATATTTATTAGTTAGATCAAGTTCAGTGCTAGTTGCTAGGCAGCTTAGGTACATACTATTTGGGTTTCTGTCAGGATCTGTTAGGACTTGTTTACATTTTGAGTTACGCCTTGAGTTTCAACCATTTTACCCAATGCACCCGGTACAAAAAAATACAACAGACAATGTCAGTGGCAAAGTTTTGGGTGAAAATTCAAACAGTATTTTAGCAATTGGTAAGCCAAAACTTTGCACTCACTGTCATGCTCATAGCGCCCAAAACCAAATACCCACACACAAGTGCGTTAAAAAATAAAATAATAAATTGTATCAAAATTTTTGAATTTTGCTTTTAAGTGCCTGACAAATGGCAGCCGAGTTAGATCAATTAAGAAAGGAACTGTCCACAAAAACATTCCTTTAAATAATTGCAACAAACACTGTTGATCTGGGTCGGCTGTCATTGAAATCTACACCCATAAGTGATCAGGACAATTATTAATCTCTTGACTATATGTTATCCTTCTTCTTAAAACACACAGCGTATACTATGATCCCTTCTTAGCAGCCGCTGCTTCCGATCCAAATCTACGCTTCCAGGTAAGTTGTATCAACTTTACACACCCAATTAGCTAGGCAATTATACATTTAGGCATATATGATTAATTACAGTATGTGTTAAGCTATGTTAGTAACTAGTTAAAGGCTGGCTAGCCCAAAAGCCATAGCCGTAACATTATTTAATATATATATATATACATATATACTATATATAAATTTTACAGGCAGCCAAACCGGTCACTGAAGTTCCAGCCGCACAGCCAGCCGCCATATTAAATGTAATGAAACTTATTCAAATTAATACGCTAACCGTACAAAACAAAACAAAATTAAGAACGCTCTCTAAACTGTTTATTATACTCTCGTACATATACATTATTTATACTTTAATTTTGATGGTAGCTTGTGAAAGACACCGACTTTAAAACAAAAAAAGAAACATTTGACATGGTTTTTGAGCAGAACTTTTATTTAATTTTGGAATTTCTTTTAGTTTTTTTGGTTTCTTGCATTTCAAACTAACGACGCGTTTTGATTTAGCTGTGTAACAATTTTGAGATACACTTTTTAATAAACCTACACACACAAACACACACACAAATTGGGAAACTCTTTCCAACCAATAGACAACAATATATATTTACTTAATTATTTTTTTTTTGTTAATGGTCGTGCAAATGCGTCTGTACAATTTGGTCATATACAAGCGTATATATCACAACACAAAAACGATATTTTATATATATAAAGGTCAAGTGCTTAGCGTCATTAACTAATTATTATACATAAATAATTGCATTTATGTATTGGACATACTCGTATTTATGTATTTACCATTGTGATTGAACACCTAAGTCTACTTCTACTTATAAAGCGATTACTTATTTGCATCCTTACCTCATTTTGTTAACGCATTTTTTTCCAATTATGTATCACATTCCACACGCGTAGTGTTCGCAACAACAACTACAACTACAGCAATCAATAAAATAATAATAATTTTTTTAAAAAATACAATAAAACAACAAATGCTTTCATCAGCGGCCCATACAAAGGCATATATTGCATACTTTCAGGCTGCATGCCGCTCTCTTTATTTGGAAAACGAAAGAACTTGAGATTTTCCTTTAAAACTTCTTATATTTTTCAATCAAACAAACTCTCACGCAAGTTTTTCTGTTTCTGTTTCTGTTTTTGTTAGTATTTCAAATTTGCTTTCGCAATCAATTTGATACATACTTATATATTTAAATACGAATCTATACTTAAGTAGCATATAAAATATTTATTATTCAATGCTGTAAACATTTTCGTAATTACTAAGTATGTATATTCTTTTTTTTGATTACCTTTTCACGACTGTTACAACATACGCAACAACTACAACAACAACAACAACTACAACAAATCGTTACAACATTATCAAAACTGAAAACGAAAAAAACAAAAAAAAAAAAATTACCAAAAAAAACTATATACCAAATATATCGAAAAACTTACAGCGCCGCACTGTGACTACGCTAAACAGTACCCCACATACGATCAACCGCATTCCGGTACCACAGAATGTTTTGGTAAAAATAATCATTTTTAGCTAGCAATTTGAAAAATGCAAAAACCAAATTACAACTTACAAATTAATCAATTAAAATCCATTAGAAAATGTGTTTGTTGTGCCCCAAGTTTTTGAGTTTTGGTTACTTTGTCTAATCCCCATTTATTGTCGTGAAATCGCTTTATGTCTTGCACCCAATAATTAAGTTATATACTTAACCCTAGCTGTAAACTATATATATATATAGTATATCTAAGTTCTTTACGATACCCTGCACATTTGGCGCTTTGTTTGTAGCATTTATATAATTTGTACATTCAACGGATCTTTGGCATCTTGGGTTTGTAGTTCGAATTCGCTGGTTACCACCCTAATTATTATATTTATATGTACCATGAAATCCAAAACGAAACACACTCTGTTTTAATTTTTGCACTCCTTTTAAGTTGTTATATTATTATTATTATTATTTATTTATTTTTTCTTTCGGTTTTTCGGTTTAGGTTCTTAACTCTTTTGCCATTTTGCACTATCTCTCTATCACCTGTCGCTAGTTTTGTCGTTGCCGTTGCATTGGTTCTAACTGCGCCCGTTTAACACACAATTTGCTTCACATTATTGCAGGCCGCTGCTCCGCTGTTAAAGACACCCCTGTCTCAGGCCCAGCAGCAGGCGTATGCCACAGCGGCCACCACCTACACGGCGGTCGCTGCACGAGCAGCCTACGGCGCCGCAGCCGCTGCAGCTGCCCAACCGGCACTCGGCTATGCCACCGTAGCGGGGTAAGTTTTCCAAAGTTTTCCATGCGTGTACACGTTGCCGCCTCGGCCAAAGTTGAGGTGCTTCGCATTCACAGTTCACAGATTATCATCCACACAAGCCATAACTAAACACACAGGCACAACTAAACCTAACTCAATAACAATAACTTTACCGGTAAATTAAGCACAGTGTAGTCTTAATACTTGGAGTCAAGCAACTTGGCGTAGCGGGGCCAAGAACCTAAGGATTCTAATGATTACTTACAATTTGCATGCGTATTAATTACATTTTGAAACTCACGCAAATTTGGTAGAACAGCTTATTTTTTGGCGATAGAAAGGGAAATATGATTTGAGAACATGACGGAATAATTAAAAATTACTATAAATTCTATCATTATTTCTTTTCTAAGGTATTATTAACAATTGTTTAGATACAAGTACAATTTTCTTTGATTTTACTTTAATATTTTAATCATTAATACTATTATTATTTAGTTATTCAGTATTTATCTGTTACTTCAATCATATTTTAATTCTATTATTATTTAGTCATCCGTATTTATCTGCTATTTCAAACATATTTTAATAACTTATTTATATTTTATTATTGATAAATATTGAATTCCTTAAGTATTTTGATTTTTCATTAGTTGTTATATAATTTGATTAATAAAACTTTCTTATTTCTTTAACACTTGACTAATATATTTCATTTAATTTTCTTTTGTGCAATTCTGAAACCATACAATCACTTATCCAAGAGTAGCAAAAATCTAACTCCGAGAACTGATGACTTGCAACTAACCATTGAACACTTTTGCAAAACCATATCAAAACTAAACAATTTTTACTAAAATAAGTGCAAAATGAAAACTGGGATTACAAAACAGGCAATATGTGCAAAAAGATGACGTTTATAATATAAAATTTAAGCCAATTAGAATACGATGCTGTGGAGTACAAAGAATTGATGTTGTGAAGAGAGGCGAACTAACACAAATAACTAAACAAAAACCTAACACAAATGGAATCATCAAGCAACTAAACTAAAACATATCTATATCATCTGCTTTTGATTTCATATATACACATATATAAATATATATAAATAAATATATCTAATAAGATGCAAACGCAATATTTCTAGTTATGCGCGCGAGTATGCGGATCCTTATCTAGGACATGGCATTGGACCCGTGCCAGGCTATGGCGTAAGTTTCTCAATCAATATATCCATAATATGCTAAACGCTTAACATTTCTTAAGAAGTTACTTATGTCTTGTATTTTCGATCTGGTCTACTTTCTTTCTTTTACAGGCAACCATGTATCGCGGTGGCTTCAACCGTTTTACGCCATATTAAAAAGCTACACAAGTCAGCCAAATAATGCACTTGAACTACTCTCGAAAATGCTCAATGTATGAACAAATATTAGACGTAAATACTCCTCCTCTACAGTGCAGTAAGTAGCAGTTAAAACTCTAAACCGATAGATGCAGATACTCAAAAACCACACTGAACAGACGCTCAAAGATGAACAAAACAAAAGATCCAATCAATACGGTGAATTCAAAATCAAAGCTTAACGCCACTGCAAAGTTGTGGCAAATTAAGCAAAAAAAAATATAAAAAATTAAATTTAAAAAAAAAAAAAAACTTTAAAAAAAAAACAAATCAATGTCGTCCAAAAAATAAGCAAACGCAGTAAACAAAATATTTAAATGGCAATTAGTTTGCAAAACGTGCTTCATGCGTAGATTTTTACCAAAAACAAAAGCTGAAATTTTGTGCGGCAGATCAGAATTTATATATTATATATATATATATACCCACGGGATATATAATTATACCTATAGATATTGTATTTGAATATCAAAAATGAGCAATTTTTATATATTTTCATGCTGCATATGAAAAAAAAAAACAAAAACAAAAACAAAACAAACAGCAAAAATATCAACCATTTTTCGTTTATTAAGTTAGCTTTATATTTATGATTATTTCTGTTTCATGTAATTGTTACATATAGCATTGTAGTTTGTAGTACGCAAAAACGCAACAAAATGAAGCGCCACACATAAAATTGTATATTTTTTTCTATATAGTATACGCAAAACTCTAAAACATCTATGAAAAAAGTTGCCAAAAAAAAAAGAAAAACAAAACAACAATTTATAAAGAAACTTTCAATGGACAAACACACATTATACATTTTACCTTAATTTCTATTTACAATTTTGACATCTCCAAAGAATAATTATTTTTATGATTGTACATTCATAAAGTATCAAAATCCCTTTTTTGTCAACTAATTTATATTAAATGTTTAGCTTTGCTTTATTTTATTATTGTTCCTAGTATTTTATTTGGCAGCTATAAATGCAAAAGTCAACTCAATAAAATTGCTCAACTTGTAGCGCATAAGTAAATGCAAAAGATCAACACGTAGACATATCCTTGGAATATACAATAATAATTACTTTAATGCGGCCGTAGCAGAAAACAAAAGATTAATGAGAAATAATATACTAATATAATACATGATAGTTTTTAACTTCAAGCTTCCAGTGACAGACAGAAAGAAAGAAAGAAACTCAGATAAAGAAAACGTGAAAATTGTGTAGTAAGCATTACAATTAAAAAACATTTTTAGCTCTTACTCCGTAGCACTTTCTTTGTGTGTTGTGCAAAAAGAAAAATAAATATAAAAAAAAATACTTCTAAAAAAAAACTCAAAAAAAATTCTAAAAAACAAAAAACAGTAAAAGAAAAACCAAAATTTATAAATTAAATAACTTCACGTCGTTTCAGTGTTGTTCATTTTCGGTCTAGACCATGAAACTTCCCTAAGCAAGCTAAGAATTTATTTTACACACACTCTAAAGCCTAATGCACACAATTAACTTTTAACGTTGTGTATTTTGAAAAGTTGGTAACAAAACAAACAAACAAACAAAAACAAAACACAAAGAAATCAAATCAAATGCTCAAATGATTAATATGACGTTCTCTATTTCGATTATTAGGCAGCTACTGTCGAGAAACTTATACTAGTTGTTTATAGGCATAACTATGCTAGATGATTATTGATTAGTTATTGTGTGTGTGTTGTAACTGTGCAATCGTTCTTTAGGTGTTCCTTTACAATTTTACCTTAATATCTTACTAAAATCCTTAGTAAAATATATACTTATACATACATAATACATACGTAAAGCTACATATGCGAGCGAAAAGTATATATTGAGTCCAAAGAGCTTCACCTATGTGTTTTTTTTTACTACTATTCGCAGTCTCAGATTGTACATATTTATTATGAATTTTCTTAATACACGCACACACACACAACAACAACTCGAAGCAATTAATGTCATACTCAGATTTGAAATGTTTACAGAAATGTTTCTTTAAATATTAAAAGAAGGTACAGAAGAAAAATAAAAATAAAAAAAATACTTATAATGTTTTAAGCATAATTACGTTGACATTTTTCAAGCCAAAGTTTATATTTAAAAATGATTTTTAGTTAGATTTAGTTATTATGCTGATGAAAAACTCAAAAATAAATAATAATACAATTAATAATAATAAAGATAAAAATCAAACCCAACAATTGCCAAATTAAATGTAGCTTTCAAGTGAATTAAATAGACACGTAATTAAATTTAATAAATTTTTAAAAATAGCGCTGTCATACATAAATATGTATTAACAAAATAGACAAACAAACAAATATGTATGGCATAATTGATGGCCGCGCACAGGACACACACAATACTTGAACAAAAATCACTTTTGGGTTTGATAAGCAAGGCAAAATAAACCAAGTAGTTATTAAAACTTAAACATAATTGAATACATATATAAAAATTTATAAACTCAACTTCCACCGCAAATTTTTTAAAACAAAAAAACAAAAAACAAAACACAATTTTTCGTCTTAAGCAAGGTATGAACAAAATCAACCTATAAATATGTAAAATGCAAATTGCAAAATGCAACTCAATCAAACACTGCAGCTATAAATATATATATATATATATATACTTATATGTATACATACATACCTACTTTTAATTATTATTTAATATTAGATTTTCTGTGCGTCCCCCCTACCCCAACCCCATCCACATCCCCAGGCCTCCTCCATCCACTCCATTTTGAACACCCAGTACAAGAGCAAGGTTGAGAATGACGAATCTGTAAGCTATAATCTGTAATCTGAGTAGTCTAACCATAAGCCAGCGCCGCTTTTGTTCACTTTCACATAGAGCATCCGCATAGGCGTTATATAAAGTATAAATATAAACTATATATATATAAATATATTATATGAAAAACTCTAATCTTTAATGATGTGCCAAATTGTAAGTTGTACCATTTGTTTTTATGAATGGGCAAAGCAAACAAATGCAAAACGCAAATTGAAATAAAAAAATATAAAATATATAAATTGAAACACAAAAAAACCAAAAAGAAAAGAACTCGAGAACAGAATTACCCCTCCCCAAAAAAAATGGATGAACCTATTTTGATTTTTCAACATTTAGATGGTAATGAGAAATATTTTTAAAAATTTAGCATTGTGTATAGAGACGAAAGTTAGGAGTTAAGCGTCCCCAGGCGCTTCCTTACAAACAAAATTGATAATAGAACAAAAGAGACGAATAGTATTATATTAGCGGGCACCCCGCAACCATCACACACACACACATAAACACACACACACACAGCAGTTCCCCCCTGCCCCCATGAAGACAAAACATGCTCAATACTTGTATTTCACAAGCAAAAAGAAAACTATTCCCTTTGATTTATACACACAGATACACATACACATACACATAAATGGCTATAAACAAGAGACAAATTTCGCTAAACATAAAACTATATATTGGTTTATATCAATTTTCAATTTGTAAGGTTGTGACAAATTGTAAACAGACATACAAAAACAAAAACGAAACAAGAATGGGAAATCACTTGAAAAACGTGCAGAAAATGTAATAATAATGTATGCAAATGGCAAATAAAATAGCAAAGTGAAACATAAAAATATAAAAAACAAAAAAATATTTGAGATTCATACAAAGAAAAAAAAGAAAAAATGCAATAAAAATAAATTTTAAAAATATGAAATACAATTTGAAGTGTGTATTTGTTGTTATTTGCAAACGTGTTGATATAAATATCACACTAATGCAGTTTATTTGAGGTTGTTGGCAGCCAATTCAATAAAACCCAACAATTTAGACGGGAATTTAGTATGCGAACGGCTAACATGGCGTATGAACTTAAATTATGCAAAACGGAAACCTTTTGAAGCTTGACACCCACACGTACAACAAAAGGACTCAACAAAAGCTGATCAATCAACAGTTTGCCTCATTTGAGTGGCAATTTTTCTTCGTTATTCCATTCCATGGCTATTAATTTTGATGTGCGGTCATTACAAACATTTAACACCTCCTAAGTACACAGCGCGCGACATGCAAACGCTATTAACCCGATTAAATCAAATAGGCCACGTTGCAAGTTCGCAATGGGACTCTAATTATACAAAGTTTCACATTTGATGGAAGTGTCCCCACACCGCCCACAAACACACACATCCGACAGGAAGTTTGCGCTGTTTTTAAATGGGCCATGACAAACCAGTCGACCACAGGATGTAAATGCCTATGCCCCAGCCCGCAGACACAAATGGGGCACGCCGCGGTCGCTGCCCCCAAAACTCCAGCTCCCGCTCCTGCTCCTGCTCCTGCTCCTGCTCCTGCGGCCACTGCGGCTAACAGTGTGACATAATAAATTATGCTGCAGAGCAATGATTAATTTGAGTTCTGCATGTGACATGACATCCAGCTCGGTGTGGGGCACCCAATCAAATGCATACTGAATGAGTACTTGGAATTGGCTAACACAGATACAAGCGCACACACACATACAGACACACACACACAGCTCTGCACAGCTGCCATTTTGGCTAAAAAGAAATCAGAGTTCTGCCCGCTGGCTATTTGTTTTGTGCTTTCTTCTCGCTGTCCATCTATATATAGCCTCCTATTTATCTACATACATGTGTGTGTGTGTGTGTGTGTGTGTGTGTATGTGTGTGCGTGTGTATTGGAATGTCCCGCTGGGGCCAATGAATTATTGCGTGCAATTATTTTCTAATTAATTATTTGACAGTGCTGCAAACGACGACGCCCTGCTGCGATAATTTCAGCATTGACTGTACGAGCGGAGCGCATACTGGTAATGGCTAGCATTAAATTGGCGGATGCTGCTCTGTGATTCCTGGCAATAGGCAGTAGGGATTGCGGCCAAATGGGTTTTCCCTTCAACTTGATATAAGAGCTACTTAAATATTAAGTATGTACGCCACAAATGAAGTAGGCCAATTTCTGGCATGGGCAGCGTAATGAGATCGGCAACAGCTGAAAGGTATTCAATTTCTTGTGAAGCTGAGGCTATTAATTGGTAAGTTTGTGAAAAGCTTTTATCAATAGCCAGCACGAAGAATTGGTAAGTATTTATAGACCCAAAAAGTTCAACGTCCATTTACAAACTAACAGAAAACAGTTTGTTAATGTTTTGTATGAGTTTTCTTAGAATCTTACTTTCCAGGCGCCAACTTGGGTGTTCAATTTGTCCTTGTGAGTGAGTCAGTCAAGGAAATAAAGAAATATTAACAGTGATAGCAAATACGTTTTTTATAAAGAAGTACTGAATAAAAGTCGCTTAAAATTTTACCCCTTTAAAAATCTATATAAAACCTGCTTTACATGATTGATATGCTATACACGTTTAAAATAGTTGACATTTTCATAGCGGAGTTTGACAGTTAGTTAACTATTTTGACCACATGTCAAAGTTGAGCTGATACAACAATTTTCTATAGTATAATGCGGTTAAATGATAGTCTGTAGTCTATATTGATTTATTAAAATGCATGCAACTATTGAATTTTAAATAAGTATGCATAACAAATAAAGAATCTCTACAATTCATATGCGAGCGTTGTTTTTGAAGGACAGTCTTTAAACTAATTTGTTCCGTCCAAATACCACACCTTTAACAAACGGGTTATAACGCCATAACATGCAGATGAAGGCGCTTTTATTCGACAGATTTGCAAAAACTGATACGCCAGACATGGATGCCCGCCACACACCCCACCAATAGCAAGCCCACACATAACCGCGGCACAAAAACTAATTACATTATTTCAAGTTGATGCAATCAGAGAGTGCGTGTGGCCCCTATGGTTAACCCCAAAGGGAATCCACGTTACAGTTCAATTGAAAGTGCGGACTGGGGCAAAAAATGGCACACACACACACACACACAGGCACACAGACATACGCAATGCCAGTCAGGACATGCCAGTGCATGCAAATCAGGACAAAAGTGCAATGGGCAAACCCGAAGCGGTTACAGATTGGGATTGGAGATGAGCAACAACAACCGGAAACGAGCAACGTGGCATTGTTGGCTGCTTTACGAGCCGCATCCACCTCATATGCGAGTGTGTGTGTAGCACTCTTTGTATGTGTGTGTGTGTGTTTGGCTGTGTGTGCTTTGGATTAATGCCGCCAGCTGCGTTACGCTCGGCCAACAGAAAAGATGAACCACCAATAATTCAGTGGCAACCATGGGGCATAAAAATCGCAACAGCTGCAGGCGGCGCATCGGTTGCCGCTATTTATTGTTGCTCGTATTTGTCCGTTAATTGCAATGCTGCGCAATAAAAATACCCAACTCAAAACACACACACGCACACAGACAGTTTGCAGAGTTTTGTTTTAATTAAAAGTGTAAATCTCACGTCCATTTCAATTAAAGGTATTTTAAAGCGCATGTAATTAGGCAAAATGCCGGAGATTAAAGCCTTCCGCGGCGCAAAGGGCAATGCGTCAAGCAACAACAACAAGTACGAATGCTCCTGTCAAGAGTGCTCGACTTGTATATACCCTACAATAACATACCATAATTTGAGCATGCTTCGTGGAACTTCCTTAATGGACCTTTAAATCATCGTTTTGGGTTACAAAACTTCTTCCTATACTAGTTTTAGTTTTGAGATTATATTGTAATAAATAAATAAATTAAACTTCTGAGAATTAAGTAATCGATTCTCGATAGACAACATGTATGTAGACTGTATGTTTTTTTCAGCTTCTTCCGATATTAGCTGAGTCCGTCTTTAAAATTCAACTTAAACAGTATGTTAATATAATTGTATTAGCGTCATATCTACAAAATGGCTTCAAATCCATTTACGTAGATGCAAAGTGTTCCAAAATGTCAAACAAACAAGGCCGAGTGCATTAATGCTCATACTGTCTATACCTACTATATTAGTCCTAAGATCTCTGCTGCCTATTGTATGTGCAATCATTTTGAATGGTTACAGGGTATAGCGACAACTACAAAGGGTAAAGGGTCTAATTAATCGAACATTGCTGTACAGTCGAGTGTGTAAAGCAGCGAACTGAGCGCCTTTTGCTGTCTGTGCACTTTGCACTCTGCACTCTGCTCTTTTCCCTTATTGCGCTTTTAATTAAAAAGAAGAAGAAGAAAACTCGCTGGATTTTCGCTTTGCATTTTGGCTTTCATTTTGTGGCACGGCCAACGCGCTCCTTCAACTTTTGTTGCAACCAAATTGTTCCGCTCAAGACCACAAAATCTCTTTTTCCGAGGCGAATGGTAAACGAAATTTCCATCACAGCAACATTAGCCATGCCACAAGCTGTATATATGTGTGTGTGTGCGTGTGTGAGTGTGTGTGTGTGGCTGTGTGTTTCCGTTTCTGTTTGCCTTGGCATTTGGCACCTTGGCCACATATGCCACTTGTCTAATGCATTGTTGTTTTTCTTGTTGTTGCAACTGCTGCTGCTGCTGTTGCAGCCTGGCAGGTCGATGTGTTGAGCATTGCAACCACAAACTAAATGCCTCGGCTGCCTCAAATCTTGTTTGATTGTGTAAATATTTATTTGCACATTGGACAATCAACAGATTTGCCAATTGCTATTGCAAATTCTTTTGTTGAATTCAAATTGCTGACAGCTGAACCGCAAAAATGTATGCAACTAAATTTGTGGATGCCAACTATCAATTTTGGTTTTTGCTGAGAATGCAACCAAATTGATTAATTTTCATAATTGGCTTAAATTAACAAGGACATTGTACACTTATGGCTAAAATACTGTTCAGAATGTTATTCCTGTTAAATATTGAGGTAGAAAATTGTCTTATTGCATTATTGTGTTCTAGGGCCAAATATTTTGAAAATATTGAATAAAGTTGTCGAAAACTAAAGGTAGAAGTAAAAACCTTAAGCTTCAAACAAATTTCTTTAATATTTTGTCAATGGGTTGTAGTAGTAACTTACTTTTATTATTCTAAAATGCAAAGTCAAAATAAGAATTCATTTGAAAAGCCTTTGCTGAATTTCCGACATGATTCCACAGAAATACAGAACATTTTACTTATGTATGCTTGATGCTCCATTTTTGACCTTAGCCGAATTATTACACTCAAGAGCAAGGAGCCAGCAAATCCTTGAGCACCTTAGCTGTCATTGGCAATGCATGGAACCATGCCCCACACTCCGCCAGCCGTCTGGCCCGTCATATGCAGCTGCTGGCTCTGACCTTAAAGGAATGTCAGAGCATAACTCAGGCTATGGCGTTGCCCTGGCAGAACACATCTTCAGGGCTGCTGGCGCCTGTCTGCGGCATTATGCAACGCCGTCGAGCTGCCATTTTTCAAAAATTCAATTGCATATACAATTCAATTTGTGTGATCGGCAACGTCGACATTGACAGGCCCCAGGGGAGGCGTGTGGCACATATAGGGCGTCAGAACTCTAACAGCGTTACAAAGCACTTTGATGTGGCATTAAATTGGGGCAGGCGTGCTGGCGCAGAGGCAGGGTATCAGCTCTGAGTCCTCAGCTACATGCGAGCATAAATAGAATACTTTAACGTTCTTGCTGGCAAAATAAGTTCTAGTTAAATGGCCAAATAATTACGCTAATTACGCGAGTCAGCCATTTTAATAAAAAGCTTCGACTGGCTTGGGGTCAAAGCGTCGCGTCGCATAGTCCTGCCATGTCCTGGCCACAGCATTGTGGCCATCAATCACTGAAATTGTGCGCTGGCCCGCTTGTAAATAAATCATAAAAAACAGCAACAACAGAGCTGTAACAACAAAAGCTCTAAGCGTTGTCCTGACTGCGGTCGCTTGGCGCTTAGACAACTAACCAAAGTGTGTGTGAGTGTGTGTGTGTGGGTGGGTGTTTGTAGTAGTTCGGTTTCGTGTTTGTGTTGGTGTCTGTCTGTGTTGGTGGTTTTGTGGTTGCTGCCAGTGGTTGGCGCTTTTAGCCAGTTACCTCGCTCCACCTGATCCTGGTCACACACAAACTAACGGAACTGGGCGTGGTCAACCACTCGACTGCCTATGAACGTATCCAGGACATACTCCAGGATGAGTGTGTGAGTGTGTCTGTATCTGAGCTTCAGTTGAGCTTGTGTTTTTGTATGTGTTTCATTATAAGCTCAAAGGCACTTAGCACACAATTTAAGCGGCTTTGGATTTCCCCATTCCCATTTCCCACTTCCACTCTCAATCCCATTGCCAACTCCTCGAACCATTTGGATGCGTTAGTTTTCGCACTATCCTGAGCTGCCGCCAGCTATCTGTGAAATGCCTAAATATTTCACTAACTTTTTGGCGTGCTGCAACCGTTTTGGCCATTTGCCCGGTGCCAGTCCAATTTCAGTTTCAGTTTTAGTTGATCGCCTTTGTTTCTGTTGGCACACGCGCCTGCATTATGCAATTATTGCATTTTTAATTTTCATATCGAGTCATTTAAAATAATTGTGACAGCAAACAGAGAACGCCCATTCAAACAGGCCAAATCCAAAGTTTGTGGGCCAAAAATCAACAAGTTGTCTGTGTGTGTGGCACAAACTGGTTTTTATTTTTTATTATTTAAAATAAGGAAATAAGGACTTTTCTCTATACAGAAAAGTAGCGATATCTCGGCCGTATCCTTGCGTATCCTGACGAGTCCTGTGTCAGACAACTTGGCATTATCAGGGCTACCAACTGGCCAAAGGACATTAAATTCGTCCTTGTAGTTTCCAAGATATTGAGTATTTTGTATTTTGGGCACGATTCCTTTCGCCCTCAGACTGAAAATTTCCAAGTCGATGGTCCTTAGATGACCCCATAATCCTTGAATGCCAATTGATAGAGTAGGTCCTTACGATCCTAACGCACAAGGTCCTTTTAAAATCTGCAAGGATATGGCTGAATGGGAGCTACTAGAAAACCGTTCCATATGTGTGTGCAGAAATTCAAAATATTTGTTGTATACTCTTGGGCTGCTGATCTTACAAGCTGCTGAGCAACAAAACCTTGCGGCATATTATTAGCTATAACTTGGCCAAATCCTTAAGGATTTCGAAAACCCATACATTTCTGTACTCGTAGGAATCAGGACTGCCGATTGCCATTCAAGGATTTCCAGGATTTCACCGAAAAAAACACTTCATTTTTTTGCAAGGGGGTAGGTCAGAAAAAAGGATCTAAAATCACAAGATCGCCTGTAACTCGGTCATTTCAAGGACGATTTTGATGTCCTTTGGCCAAAAGATAGAGCACTTCATCCTGTCAAACCCGGATATAAAACCCAAAGGTCAAATATCCTTACAGGAGCTGAGAAATAAGTACTTTTCTCTATACACAAAATTAGCGATATCTCGGCCGTATCCTTGCGTATCCTGACGAGTCCTGTGTCAGACAACTTGGCATTATCAGGGCTACCAACTGGCCAAAGGACATCAAATTCGTCCTTGTAGTTCCCAAGATATTGAGTATTTTGTATTTTGAGCACGATTCCTTTCGCCCTCGGACTGAAAATTTACAAGTCGATGGTCCTTAGATGACCCCATAATCCTTGAATGCCAATCGATAGAGTAGGTCCTTACGATCCTAACGCACAAGGTCCTTTTAAAATCTGCAAGGATATGGCTGAATGGGAGCTACTAGAAAACCGTTCCATATGTGTGTGCAGAAATTCAAAATATTTGTTGTATACTCTTGGGCTGCTGATCTTACAAGCTGCTGAGCAACAAAACCTTGCGGCATATTATTAGCTATAACTTGGCCAAATCCTTAAGGATTTCGAAAACCCATACATTTCTGTACTCGTAGGAATCAGGACTGCCGATTGCCATTCAAGGATTTCCAGGATTTCACCGAAAAAAACACTTCATTTTTTTGCAAGGGGGTAGGTCAGCAAAAAGGATCTAAAATCACAAGATCGCCTGTAACTCGGTCATTTCAAGGACGATTTTGATGTCCTTTGGCCAAAAGATAGAGCACTTATCCTGTCAAATCCGAATATAATCAACCCAAAGGACTAAGATCCTTACAGGAGCTGAGAAATAAGTACTTTTCTCTATACACAAAATTAGCGATATCTCGGCCGTATCCTTGCGTATCCTGACGAGTCCTGTGTCAGACAACTTGGCATTATCAGGGCTACCAACTGGCCAAAGGACATCAAATTCGTCCTTGTAGTTCCCAAGATATTGAGTATTTTGTATTTTGAGCACGATTCCTTTCGCCCTCGGACTGAAAATTTACAAGTCGATGGTCCTTAGATGACCCCATAATCCTTGAATGCCAATCGATAGAGTAGGTCCTTACGATCCTAACGCACAAGGTCCTTTTAAAATCTGCAAGGATATGGCTGAATGGGAGCTACTAGAAAACCGTTCCATATGTGTGTGCAGAAATTCAAAATATTTGTTGCATACTCTTGGGCTGCTGATCTTACAAGCTGCTGAGCAACAAAACCTTGCGGCATATTATTAGCTATAACTTGGCCAAATCCTTAAGGATTTCGAAAACCCATACATTTCTGTACTCGTAGGAATCAGGACTGCCGATTGCCATTCAAGGATTTCCAGGATTTCACCGAAAAAAACACTTCATTTTTTTGCAAGGGGGTAGGTCAGAAAAAAGGATCTAAAATCACAAGATCGCCTGTAACTCGGTCATTTCAAGGACGATTTTGATGTCCTTTGGCCAAAAGATAGAGCACTTCATCCCAAATCCGAATATAATCAACAAAGGACTAAGATCCTTAAAGGAGCTGAGAAATAAGGACTTTTCTCTATACACAAAAGTAGCGATATCTCGGCCGTATCCTTGCGTATCCTGACGAGTCCTGTGTCAGACAACTTGGCATTATCAGGGCTACCAACTGGCCAAAGGACATCAAATTCGTCCTTGTAGTTCCCAAGATATTGAGTATTTTGTATTTTGAGCACGATTCCTTTCGCCCTCGGACTGAAAATTTACAAGTCGATGGTCCTTAGATGACCCCATAATCCTTGAATGCCAATCGATAGAGTAGGTCCTTACGATCCTAACGCACAAGGTCCTTTTAAAATCTGCAAGGATATGGCTGAATGGGAGCTACTAGAAAACCGTTCCATATGTGTGTGCAGAAATTCAAAATATTTGTTGTATACTCTTGGGCTGCTGATCTTACAAGCTGCTGAGCAACAAAACCTTGCGGCATATTATTAGCTATAACTTGGCCAAATCCTTAAGGATTTCGAAAACCCATACATTTCTGTACTCGTAGGAATCAGGACTGCCGATTGCCATTCAAGGATTTCCAGGATTTCACCGAAAAAAACACTTCATTTTTTTGCAAGGGGGTAGGTCAGAAAAAAGGATCTAAAATCACAAGATCGCCTGTAACTCGGTCATTTCAAGGACGATTTTGATGTCCTTTGGCCAAAAGATAGAGCACTTCATCCCAAATCCGAATATAATCAACAAAGGACTAAGATCCTTAAAGGAGCTGAGAAATAAGGACTTTTCTCTATACACAAAAGTAGCGATATCTCGGCCGTATCCTTGCGTATCCTGACGAGTCCTGTGTCAGACAACTTGGCATTATCAGGGCTAGCAACTGGCCAAAGGACATCAAATTCGTCCTTGTAGTTCCCAAGATATTGAGTATTTTGTATTTTGAGCACGATTCCTTTCGCCCTCGGACTGAAAATTTACAAGTCGATGGTCCTTAGATGACCCCATAATCCTTGAATGCCAATCGATAGAGTTGGTCCTTACGATCCTAACGCACAAGGTCCTTTTAAAATCTGCAAGGATATGGCTGAATGGGAGCTACTAGAAAACCGTTCCATATGTGTGTGCAGAAATTCAAAATATTTGTTGTATACTCTTGGGCTGCTGATCTTACAAGCTGCTGAGCAACAAAACCTTGCGGCATATTATTAGCTATAACTTGGCCAAATCCTTAAGGATTTCGAAAACCCATACATTTCTGTACTCGTAGGAATCAGGACTGCCGATTGCCATTCAAGGATTTCCAGGATTTCACCGAAAAAAACACTTCATTTTTTTGCAAGGGGGTAGGTCAGAAAAAAGGATCTAAAATCACAAGATCGCCTGTAACTCGGTCATTTCAAGGACGATTTTGATGTCCTTTGGCCAAAAGATAGAGCACTTCATCCCAAATCCGAATATAATCAACAAAGGACTAAGATCCTTAAAGGAGCTGAGAAATAAGGACTTTTCTCTATACACAAAAGTAGCGATATCTCGGCCGTATCCTTGCGTATCCTGACGAGTCCTGTGTCAGACAACTTGGCATTATCAGGGCTACCAACTGGCCAAAGGACATCAAATTCGTCCTTGTAGTTCCCAAGATATTGAGTATTTTGTATTTTGAGCACGATTCCTTTCGCCCTCGGACTGAAAATTTACAAGTCGATGGTCCTTAGATGACCCCATAATCCTTGAATGCCAATCGATAGAGTTGGTCCTTACGATCCTAACGCACAAGGTCCTTTTAAAATCTGCAAGGATATGGCTGAATGGGAGCTACTAGAAAACCGTTCCATATGTGTGTGCAGAAATTCAAAATATTTGTTGCTATACTCTTGGGCTGCTGATCTTACAAGCTGCTGAGCAACAAAACCTTGCGGCATATTATTAGCTATAACTTGGCCAAATCCTTAAGGATTTCGAAAACCCATACATTTCTGTACTCGTAGGAATCAGGACTGCCGATTGCCATTCAAGGATTTCCAGGATTTCACCGAAAAAAACACTTCATTTTTTTGCAAGGGGGTAGGTCAGAAAAAAGGATCTAAAATCACAAGATCGCCTGTAACTCGGTCATTTCAAGGACGATTTTGATGTCCTTTGGCCAAAAGATAGAGCACTTCATCCCAAATCCGAATATAATCAACCAAAGGACTAAGATCCTTAAAGGAGCTGAGAAATAAGGACTTTTCTCTATACACAAAAGTAGCGATATCTCGGCCGTATCCTTGCGTATCCTGACGAGTCCTGTGTCAGACAACTTGGCATTATCAGGGCTACCAACTGGCCAAAGGACATCAAATTCGTCCTTGTAGTTCCCAAGATATTGAGTATTTTGTATTTTGAGCACGATTCCTTTCGCCCTCGGACTGAAAATTTACAAGTCGATGGTCCTTAGATGACCCCATAATCCTTGAATGCCAATCGATAGAGTAGGTCCTTACGATCCTAACGCACAAGGTCCTTTTAAAATCTGCAAGGATATGGCTGAATGGGAGCTACTAGAAAACCGTTCCATATGTGTGTGCAGAAATTCAAAATATTTGTTGTATACTCTTGGGCTGCTGATCTTACAAGCTGCTGAGCAACAAAACCTTGCGGCATATTATTAGCTATAACTTGGCCAAATCCTTAAGGATTTCGAAAACCCATACATTTCTGTACTCGTAGGAATCAGGACTGCCGATTGCCATTCAAGGATTTCCAGGATTTCACCGAAAAAAACACTTCATTTTTTTGCAAGGGGGTAGGTCAGAAAAAAGGATCTAAAATCACAAGATCGCCTGTAACTCGGTCATTTCAAGGACGATTTTGATGTCCTTTGGCCAAAAGATAGAGCACTTCATCCTGTCAAATCCGAATATAATCAACCAAAGGACTAAGATCCTTACAGGAGCTGAGAAATAAGGACTTTTCTCTATACACAAAAGTAGCGATATCTCGGCCGTATCCTTGCGTATCCTGACGAGTTCTGTGTCAGACAACTTAGCATTATCAGGGCTAGCAACTGGCCAAAGGACATCAAATTCGTCCTTGTAGTTCCCAAGATATTGAGTATTTTGTATTTTGAGCACGATTCCTTTCGCCCTCGGACTGAAAATTTACAAGTCGATGGTCCTTAGATGACCCCATAATCCTTGAATGCCAATCGATAGAGTTGGTCCTTACGATCCTAACGCACAAGGTCCTTTTAAAATCTGCAAGGATATGGCTGAATGGGAGCTACTAGAAAACCGTTCCATATGTGTGTGCAGAAATTCAAAATATTTGTTGCTTACTTTTGGGCTGCTGATCTACAAGCCACAAAATCTTGCGGCATCCTTTTAGGTATAGCTCGGCCAAATTCTTAAGGATTTCGAAAACCCATACATTTCTGTACTCGTAGGAATCAGGACTATCGATTGGCATTCAAGAATTTTCAGGACCTCTCCGAAAAAAACACTTCAATTTTTTGCAAGGGGGTACGGACTGAAAATTTTCAAGTCGATGGTCCTTAGATGACCTTTTAGCTGATCGCCTTTGTTTCTATTGGCACATGCGCCTGCATTATGCAATTATTGCGCTTTTAATTTTCATATCGAGTCATTTAAAATAATTGTGACAGCAAACAGAGAACGCCCATTCAAACAGGCCAAATCCAAAGTTTGTGGGCCAAAAATCAACAAGTTGTCTGTGTGTGTGGCACAATCTGGTAATGCGAAGCCAAAAAAACATGAGTTTCATGAATTTGGCACAATTATTTATCTAGATGGGCAATGAATGCTCTATTCAAATATCATGGGAGCTGTGCCAAGAGTGCCAACCAAATGTGACCACCATTATGAAGTAGTTATACAATGGTAATATTGTTGTTAGATTGTAGAGTAAAGCAACACGCTGATTCCGAACTTTAGCTAAATATACGGGTTGTCAAAATGTGCCTATATATAGCTAGAGAATGCTAAGTTAGACAGGCTATTTGGCAAAAGAATTTTGGGCTAAATAAAACTAACAACCTAGAGCTTATTATAAATTTATTTATTGTTCTTCTATGTATTATTTTATGTTTATACATTGTGGCTTATGTTATATAAAGTGTGTGATTTGGGGGCTTATAAATACATTAAGATAGGTGTTATAAAAAACAAACAATTAAGATTACAAATCATATAAAAAAAACCTTTATTTATAGTTATAGTTATATTTCTTTATATGACGCATCTTCAGTTGTGAGGAGTTCAAAAGTCAGTGCTTACAATTTGTTGGAAAATCTGAAAAAATCAACTTTATATATTAAGCAAAATTCAAGCAGTTAATGTAGAGACTCTGTCCATGCATGGACAATAAGATGCAATTAGAAATTGAATTGAATTTGCCAATTACCAAAGATAATCAGACATGGCACATTTGCCTGCACTGCACCCAATACATATCCATTGCAGGTCCTGTAATTCATCCAGATTGCATTTGACATGCGTGAACGCGCTATCTGGCTAATTGTATTAGCCGCCTCCGTTATGGCAGTCACTCGACATAAGCGCATTATAACGCCTCATAAAGCGAGCTGCCTCACACTGCCGATGCGATTTGTTCGCTGCTCCAATCAGACAATTACATATTACAATTACACGAGCAGCGCAATGGGGCGATATAAATTGTGTGTATGTGTGTGTGTGTGTGTGTCTGTGTGTTGTACTTGAAGAGCAACTAAGCGAAACACCTCCCAAGCCTCCCGCCCCCCGAATATGGCTTAATTGCTGTGCACACGCCCCAAAAAGCGATGCCCTCAACAAGTTTGGTAAAATCGATAGGCAGCGGGAAAACGAGGGGAGGCGCCTTATTAATTGGGCGGCGTTACACCAAAAAGGCTGCAAATACTTTCACGCTCGTTTCAAGGCGGCAGCTATAAGGATAAGAATATGTATTTGCCTTTGCCTTTGCCTTGTGGCACTGCCACGTGCTCAGCAGGCAGAGTCCTAGACGTTGTCCTAATGGCAGCACCACACGCAAGCTCAGGTGGCATGCGGCAAGCGCACAAGGCTGGCAGCGCAGCCTTGGAGTGGGGGGCAAGAGGCATTGAGACTAGTACGCTCCAAAAGACAAGCATCTTGAGGTCTTTACTTTACCTCTGTTGGCAGGATTAGCTACACACACACATTTACACAGAGAGACACACACACACGTCTGCCTGTCCACTATTTAACTTCTCAACTTGGAGCTGGCCAGCAGCTGCCCCTGTGCTGATTTGAACGGCGGTCAAGGCTGACAACGCACCTGGGCATCGCCAGAGGCAGCTCCCAGCTCCCAGACTCAGTTTCAGTTTCAGTAGCATTGTAGCCCGGTAGCTGCTTGTAAATTTATGTCCATAAAAAGGCATAAAAAAGGAAGCGGAAAATGTGTTGTGTAAAAGGGACGACGTTGAAAATAAAATCAACAATAAATTTTGCATTCAGCAACATTACGAAACAATAGCGAACCCGCCCTCAACTGTCCCACCCACACCCGCAAACGCACCCGCACCCGCACCCCCACCTGCCCTGTGGGGGCGTACAAGCTGCAATTGGTATTTTTATTGCGTGCTCAACACGGCGAATGCGTAATACGAGGACAAGGCTGCCAGTTGGCAGGACATGCAGACGTAAGGGTTTTTATAGCCCCTTCTGACTTATGCGCCATAAAATCCCATAAAATGGAATTAAATAAACGAAATGTAAAACTCATTTTTACATATTGATTGCAATTTCTATCAAAAAATTTGACACGGCCAACCGAAAGCGGCAAGGACATACATACAGACAAATATGGAAAGGGTTCGACAACTAGGGTTTTTGGCTTAAACCGAAATCGGAAATGAATCCAATTTACAAGGGGCTTTTGTGTAAAACTCAATTATTTTAATTAAGCAATGTAGACATTCGTAGTTTAAAAATGATTTATATTAAGGATATTTAAAGCCATTTAAAAGTTTGCCCTTAATTAAAAAATACTCGAAGCTAAATTCGTAAAAGCTTATGATATTTATTTAAGTTCATTAATAATTTAATTTAAGCTGTACTTAAAACGAAACTTTATATTTCGCATAAGCTTGATCTTATCGAATTAACACGTATTAGCACGAAAACCAGACAAATCTTTGCTAGCATCAACTTTCAAATCAACTTTCATGAAATTTCTTTGATCAGATTAAAACATATTCAAACCATATTTAAGAAATTACGCGTTATTTTACGCATTTCAAATTGTTTTGCCATTTTTGCTTTCTATTGAAAAAGAGTTCATGGTCTGCTAATTTAAGGCGCATTTCCTATTAATGCTGAAATTTTTATGTTAATGCGTGCCGCGTGTCCTTAAAATGGCGGGAGGTAGGGCGATTACGTGAGGCACATCAAAGTAACCAGGAGACGCGCCCACTTTTTACGCTTGAGGTAACGCGTAGCGCTTGATGAAGAGCTCCAAAGGGAGTTGGGACTGGGATTGGGTGGGGATTGGGAATGGGAATGGTGTTGGGGCTTGGCGCTTGGGCTTCGGCTTAGCTTAGCTGAGCTGCCGTCGCATTTGTTGATGAGGTACACATCTAGGGGACACACAGTGCACATACTTTTGTCATCATTAATCAACTGTCGCCGTGACGATTGACAAAGACAAAGACAAAGCCAAAGCCAAAGCAATGTGAACAAATTGTGAAGTCAGACTGTGAATTCGAACAGGAGTCATCTGCAAGCTCCAATTGTGTTATACTCCTGCTCAGTGCTCTCTATGCTGCTTTGACAAACGAATGGCAAGAAATCAACACTCTGACATTTTATTTTGCAGTGCAGTGCACACCTGAGCCTGATTAAGAACGAGCTCAAAAAAAACAACTTTGAACTTGAAATCGAACTTGGCAGCAAGGCACACAAGGCAGGATAATAGCACTGGCAGCTGTAAACTGGCAACGCCTTCGTTAGCTGCCACAAAGCATTTAAAATCAAATACAACTACACAACTACACAACGCACAATTTGCAGAGCAGTGAGGCTCAAAATGCAGCAACAATTACATAAACTTAATAACTTGATGGCCAAAGATAAACTCGAAGAGCAGCCAAAGAGCTGTCAAATGCCCCAGGGAAGCGGAGCTGTCGGCATGATGTGAACTGCCTGTGGGGCCCATTCGGGTTTACAATTTCAGAAGGGGCCTTTTAAGAGTTTTTGGCCTTGCTTTTGCCTTTGCTTTTGCTTTTGGCTCTGCTTCTGCTTCTGCCCTGGCCAGCACACTGTTTTATGGCCGCAAACAATTTTGCAACGTTTTGTAAACTTTTCAATGAAAATAGCCACAAACTATGAGGCGGGCTGCCAGATCCTGTTGATGTTCTTGCTGTTGTTGCTGTTGTTGCTCGGGCAAATACACTTCACTTATTACACTTACAGCTGTAAACGAGCGAGGGCCCAAGTTCCCAAAGGCCCACCCGGGCTCGTTTGTTAGAATTAGAATTCGAGTTTGAATTTGGTATTTGAAGCAACCGTAAGCCGCATGAATATTGTAAAAGTGAGTGTACCAAACAGCGTCAAAGGTGCCTTAAAATGAGGCAACCACTGTGGGGTTGACGTTAAGAGTGACAACAATCTATTACTTTTGTGTCTTGACAGGCAATAAATACTCGTAGATTATGCAGATATATGACTTAGGCCTGCTTATTGATAATGAGCGGCTGGAAATTTGTCTGTCGTGTTTTAAAACCGCGTCTCCAATGTAATTTGTATATTACAGCCATCAATCAAGCCATCAAGCTGACAACATTGCAAAATGAGTTCAACTTATGACGCATACGTCACGTCTAGGCCATGAAAACGTATTCACAAATGTGGCAGCCACCTGAAGGGGCACAAACAAGCCAACTGCGTACTGTGCACACATATGCAAATGAGCAGCAAAGTATGCTATGAAAATTTGATTAGCATTTATACACAGCGCACAAGAATAATGCGAAAATACTTACTTACTAAATGGTCTATAAACAAGTGCTGAATAGTTTGAATTATTATGGTTTAAATGAGCATAACAGAGTAGTGTATTTCAAAACAACTTGCTCATAAAGTTAGCAACTTTTTCATATAAAACGTTGTTTGCTGTTTTAACAGCAAAAATATTTAACAATCCCTTGTTAAAAACTCATCAGACCACAAACAAAAAGTGCGTTCTACGAAATATAATGTATACGAGACAAGGTAAAATGATACAAAAACCCAAAAGTTACAGTCGGCAAAAATATTTATATTTTTTTATAATTATCCTTGGGATGAAAACGATTGAATCTTCTTTTGCGTGCATTGCTTTAGCTTCTATCTATAAGACGCCTTACCAGAGAATTTTGGAGCAGCTCGAGTCCTTCTAGATACTTTTCGCATGCTGTTGCAGAACGTCGTCCACCTTCGGAACTCCTAGATCCCGCTCAAGATCTCCTGTGCGCTTCCTCAAGATTTTGCTTTGTGCCACTCTGATCTTATTGACATAAGAGGTGGTAGCGATTCCGTAAACCTTTCAAATCGCACTCAACACCGTTTTGTATGTATATCGAGGGCTTGTTTTTTGGGATTCAACTACCATGCCATTTATCCGGCTTTAGACAGCAACATTCGTTGGATCAAATAAAATATAAACCCTTTTATTTATTTTTGGGGAAAGCGCACACAGAGAGCAGAGCGGAGTTGACGTGAGCTTATCCGCTTCAAGCTGATTAGTTCAGCTTGGTCAGCTTGCGCACAAAAAGAGCGTATTGTAAGCGTGGAGGGGATCACTTTATAGCCGCTGCAGTCATTAAAAAAGAAGTTCGATAGCATGATTTCCACTGAGTCATCTCAATTTCTAAATATTTATTGGGTTCTGTAATTTAAGAGCATCAAATATAAGGAAAAGTTGCGAAATCAAGCTATTCAAATTATGTCTCACATAAAGAACATTGCGCTGGTCGTGCAGGTTGTTTTTATTTTAATTTTATATACTTTTTACAAGATACAGTGAAAAAATAGAAAATAAAGTTAAGCTCAGCATACAAATTTTAAAAAAACTTACATTGCTTTCTGTGTTTGTTTTTCGACTCAACTCCGCTCTGCTCCGCTCTCTGTGTGCGCGCGCCCTTAAGCAGAAATATTTAACAATCCCATAGACATTTGCGCCCTTTCCAAAAACTCATCAAACCACAAACAAAAATGTGCTATACGAAATATTACGTATACGCCACATGCTAACCTTAGACAAAAGCCCAACAGTTACAGCCGAAACAGGCAAAAACATTTGCAAACTAATTTGGCAACTATTTGGCAGCCACAAACTACGGGCCCAGAAACTATGGCACTTCAACGCACAATTCAACGACATGGGCCCAAGATAATCATTTACAACAATGGCTAAAGCAAAGGACAACAACTCGGCAATAACATATGAGAGAGAGAGATGTTACCCGGGCAGACAAGCAAAACAAGAACCCCTACCCAGAAATAAGAAAAAAATGAGGAACTTTTGCGTGTATGCCCTTTGTGGCCATAATTTATAGACTATCTGCCAAAATATTCCAGCTGAACCATAAAGATTCAATTTCACAAGCAATTTATATAGCTGAGCTGGAACCCCTTTTGGAGCAGACTGCAGCGCTCGTATAAACAATTTATATACCCACAGAGATGTGGGTGAGGGTGTGGTCAGAGCGGGGCAGGACTCTGTCCAGGGCTGAGGGTTGGGCACGGCTGGGCAGGGCAGAGCCGGACAGCGGGGTCCAGCTGTACAAATGAGCAACATGCTTGGACCACAACTTGTTATTTATATGCCCCAAATCCACGTGCCATACAAATCCGCGCTGGAAATGAGCTTCGAAATGAAAATCCTTGCAGCCGCTCACACATGGCAACTTTAACACTCAATTTGCATTTGAGAGTTGCGTGTAAATTGAATTAAAATTAAGTATTATGCTAGTATCTGCCCGGAGGCAAGCATACTGACAGACAGACAGAAAGACAGAAAGACAGAGTGGCAGACAGACAAACAAGCCACGTGCAAAACTTTAATTAAATACTATTTTATTTTCGGCTGCTGCTGCTGCTGCAGCTGCCTAGCCAGGATTTTATGCACATAACTCGTGCATAAGTTCACCTAGCCCACCCCCGCGATGCCTCGCACCACTCATTCAGCCCCACCAACTTTACATTAGATGAGCAGAGTGTGTTTGAGTGTGTGCCGGCAAAGGCGGGCGTAGGGGGCTTAAAAAAAGTTTTAATTTGTTGACTTAACCGCAGTTACAGTTACAGGACTGCTGCTACCGCTGCTGCTGCTGCTGCTGCTGGGCTCCTGCCTGGCCATAACTTCGCTTTACGCAACTTAACATGCATATCTCGTCCTGGCAACCCTTGGGAGCAGTCGCACTTGCAGTCGCAGTCGTATCCCTGCTCTGTTTCACGCTTATCGTTCGCTGCACACGCAGCTGCAACGTTTTGCATTTTCCCGCCCCCCTTTTCTACTTCCTTTCTCTCCTCCCAGCCGTTCGGCAGTTATATTTTTTTGTTGCCTCCTCTGCTTAGCCATAAATATGCAGCTTAAAATGGCTTTCGACTGGCGGCTTTCGGATTGCGGTTTACGTGGCGTATGATTGATGCCACTCGGGCGATGCGGCTGCCGCTGCCTGTCGCCGGACAGTTGGCCATTAAGCAACATTTTGCTCAAACAAGTTAGAAAGCTACAAACTGTTCGCCTGCATAATGACCTACAAGTCATCAGCGACAAACGCTGAGAGCGAAAATAAAGTATCCGAGATACAACTATTAAAGAAACGCTTTAATATTCAACTATTTGCAAGCGACTTTAATTATTATTTCAAGGAATTAACTGATTTAAAAGTAATTTCAATTCTTAGTCATTAAATTCTGTTATATTAAATTATAAAAATATTCAAAATAAATAAATAATAATAATTGTCCGTTTAAAGAATTATGAATAAAAACTAACAAATCCAGATTTGTTATACTAGATATGTAAAAATATAGAAATGAGGTTTACATTCTTGAAAATTCAAGGCAAATAATTAAAAATAAGTTTACTCTTAGAAAATTGCAAATCAAAACTAACAAACTCAGATTTTATTGTCGAAATACTAAAGCATAAATAATAATAAATGTTATGTTCAAATTTTAGTCAGATAATAATAATCTAAAATAGTCCATAAGGTGAAATCTGTTTTTAAATGACCGCAATTAACGAGTCTGTATTCTGAACATACCCACTATTAAAATAATACTCTACCATTGTGGCTGGGGCGAACGAAATGACAAAGTCCTGCAATTATGCATAATTATTAATCATACGCCACGTACGCCGAAGCAGGCTCGTCATATTTGCATTAAATTGATTTCATTTTAATGAATAATAAAAATAAAGAACGATCAAAACTGTCAGTACCATAATTATAATATATTAAAACAATTTTATTCATTTGCATATTATGCCCGCAAAATATTTATAAGTACGTTAATAATGAACTGAGATTTCCGCATGAAATGCATATAAATTGTGTGCCATTGACAGCGTCCATCACAGTTGCAAAGTAAGCAATAAAAGAATGTTAAATGTGCAAAAGGATAATGCTGCAAAACGAAACGCCAACAATTTTCACGCTCTAATCAATCTAAATCGAACTTTTTGCCCAGAGCGCACGCCAAGAGTCGCTCACTCGTCACTTATGCTAAATTAACAAAAAATAGAGAGCCAACAAAAAGATGCTATATACACACATATACTCTGTATATATCTGTATGTACAGAGCTTGTACAGCGCTCTGTGTGCAAATGGACACGTCACATGCTCGCTGGCAATCTAAAAATCAACAAAAGTTCCGAATGGTCGCTGCGAATATTTCATTTTTTACATTTGTTTGAACTTTGCTGCTATTTGCCATTCTAGTAGTGTTTTTCTCTGGTTTTATTCAGATTTTCTTCTATTTTTTTTTTTTTTTTGCTGCTGCACAGAATTTCACTTTGTGTGCTACTTAGCCGCATAGTCAGAAATTTGCATTGTGCAGCAGAGGATTGAGCTGACTCGCCCTGGGCTAAAGATAGATTGCACAGTATAATACGACGCCAAGTTGGATACTCGAATTCATTTACTTTTAATACCCCCCGAGACTGAGACTTGTATACACGTTTTTTAATGCATTATTTTATATACTCGCATGTGGCAGGCGTGCGGACAGGCATAATGGCTATAATATCAGTTTAATTGATAGAAATATCATGGGACTATTATGCGCTCACTTTGACTGGCTGTCTGACTGGCTGTCCGTCCGTCCGTCTGGCTGTCTGTCCTGTCTGTCTGTCAGCAGGACTGCCCGAGAGCGAAATAAAACTTTACAGGCTAGCATTTTGTTGCCACGTTCATTAGATGGGGAGCCTTCATTGTTGGGCCAGCAACAATGTTGCAGCAAATGAATGAACGAACGACTGAATGACTGAATGAATGAGTGACTGAATGACGGCATGAATGCACAAAAGCGTTCTCATGGCTTGCTGTGGGTGGCGGGGTGACGACAATGTTTTCACAATTCGTGCACTTGGTGCGTTGGCAATGCTATGCAGGTCGACAGCAGCCAACAGCCACGCCCACCTGCCCCATTTGCAGCATCACGTGCTGCCACTTGCAGTGTTGCCATTTTGCAAAACGGCTAATCAGTCAAATTCTAACATTGAGCGTAGCTACCTGCTGATACCGACAAAGCAGCCCTCGCAGCGAGGCTTCCATTCATTTAATTGTTTCATGTAAATCCCCGAGCTGCGTATTTATAGCGTCAGGTGTGATTACACGAAAGCTTTCCCCCCGCCCCGCTTGCTACATTATTTAATGAGTTTAGTTTCGAAACTGAAATTCAGTTAATATGCACTCTGGAGTGCCCCGGCAAGTGCTGCTCGATACAATTTGCGTAGAGCAGCACTTTAGTTAAATGAGTTGAGTTTCTTATCAACAATAAGCTCACACACACATTCACACACACACACACACTCGCGTAGAACCACAAAGTTAAGAGCGCTTATCTTTTATTGCTTTATTGCCAGGCTTTCATTAGGTTTTGCCTGCTAAATAGTTGTCTGTCAGTGTATGTGTGTGAGTGGTTGTGTGTGTGTGGTTGGGTGTCAGCCACAAGTTAAACTAACACTAACTACACATTTTGTTGTTGCTACTTCAAGTTGCTGCTGCTGCTGCTGCTGGCAGCTCAACACTAAACTGATGCAACACAGCTGCAAACTAATGAAATAGCATTATAGCCAATACACACATCCTCACACACACACACACACACACACTCACATCCACAACACAGTCACACACACGGTTTCTAATTATGCCAATCAACATGCTTGGCCCGTGCACGGCTGGGCTCGTTTCTAAGAATTTCCTGCTCAATGCTTCAATAAAAGACGCCATCAATGTGCAAATTAGTCGACTGATGGCTAATCAGGCACAGAGAGGCGTATTGCCACGCCCACACCTGACTTCCCACAGCTGGGATTGTGTGTGTGTGTGTGTAGGACACGTAATCCGATTAATAAAGCGATTAGAGCTCAGTGATTAGCAATATTTTCCATAATTAGCAATCATTAAGTCAGAGCAAGGCGGAACTGCAAGCCAAAGTCAAAAGCAAACAAAACTGAATTATAACAGACACTTTTAATCAATTTTAGTTTCCGATACTGTATCATTGAGATAAACTATTTATTAAAGACACGCCTGCAGGTTTGCAATCAGGATTAAATACAAAGTTTTCTTTACAAATTAAATGAAAATCGCCCCTTCGAAAATCGCCCCTTCGTCTGAGGATATTTTAACACATTTGAGACTTAATTTCTCAAGAGACTGTTGATTGGTTTTTGGCGCTATTGTCAAGAGTCTTAAGTTCATTGAGGGCGTATTTGATAACTGTTTAGTTTCAAGCGCTGGCAACTTTAGTGAAACTTGAAACATGGTCTTATATGACAGCTTTATGGACCAGGACCTATCAACAGTCGAGCCACCGCAGAACCTTTGGCAACTCCGCGGAGAGGGAAGCGCCACTTGTTTAATTTAAACTTGGAACGCAACTAACGACAGTTTTTTAATTAAAATACCAAAGACAAAGCGTAAAACCCAACGCCGCTGAATGCTGCTTCTTCTTATTTTCCTCTATGACGTCTCAGCGCGGAAAACTTGGCGAAAAGTTTAAAAACACCTGAGCACCAGCCAGGCAGGGCGGGGTGGCAAGCGTGTTAAATTATTATGAAGCACTTAAGTTGGCAACAAAACGATACAGTTGAAGCCTGCCTGTCTCTGCCCTCCCCCCTATTCGAAAATAGCTGCAGTTTATTCACAGGAAACTTAGCGAACAGCAAAGCGCTGTCAATGAAATTGAGCTATTTGCAAAGGGACAAATGAAAAACAAAGCAACAAAGCAGCAAAGATCAATAGCAGACTCAAAGCAGCTCAATTGACAGCTTGAGGGGGCCGGTCACGTAGCTGGAGTTAGAAGGGGGAACACACAGCATACTTACCCCTACCCTAACCCTTACCCCTGGCCAAACCCTTTAACCAATGGCCAATTTGTATGCCCAAACTTATTTGCATAGTACGCTTGACAGCTGCGACTGCGGGGCGGCTGAGCGGCGTTGGGGGCAGTAACGTTTGTGTGTTCCCAATGAATATTTAAATATTGGATGGAACAGAATCCCGAAGACAAAATTGGAGCTGGTAACCCGCTGCTACTGCTGCCGCCTGGTGATAATAATAAAACCAATTAATTTTTTAAAAACTACTCAAGTGCAATTTCTTTGGCCGCTGGAATTGCATGGCTCAACTTTTGTCTCGTCTTTTGGCCCTCTCGGAATTGCGTTCTAATTGAACGCTAAATTGTGCAAAAATCTACGAATAGCTGAGTAATTTTTACTTACTTAATTACTCTGTGAGCGTTTTTAGCGTAGTGTTCGTTGTTTGTGAAATGGATTTCACTAAAAGCTGTTCATTTCCTGAACTAAGTCGTCGGACAGCTGAAAAGAGCTAATGAAATGGCTAAAAGCAACTGTGTTAAGCCGTTTAGCTTAAATAATCAGTACAAACAGAGCTTGTAGCTGCGATTTTTATGGATCGAATATGGAATTTAAAGTAAGACGTCGTACAGCTGTTTCCATAATAGGTCTGAGTACTCTGCCATTCAAAATTTATGGGTGAAAAATGAGTTGGCTAACTGCATTGGCAAGCTGTTGAAATTCGCTAAGCTGAGCAACAATAATTCATTCAATTACCAGCTAACACTTGACCCTGTTCACGCTCCCCCGGCCCCTCCATTTTATGGCAAAGAACGACACACCGTTCATCTTCCATGTGTATTTGCCAAAATGACAAATTGCAGAATCGTCTGGGTTGGCCAAGAGAAGACAGCAGCATCATGGCCAGGACAAGTCAGCAAATGGCAACGGCAATGGCAACTCCAACTGCAACTGCAACTGCAGCTGCAATGGCAACGGAAGTTGACTTGAATGCGCTTCAAAATGCTGTTAAATTATTTTAAAACGTTGCAACTTGAATGCTCTTCCTCTGACCCCCATTGCAGGAGAGAGAGGACATAGAGAGGAGCACTCATCACACAATGGCGCCACTTGAGTGCTCGCAATTATCGTTAAGTGTGTGAATGCTGAAGAAGTTCAGCTGCAGCTGCAATCGTTTTTTACTTTTCCAAACTTTTACTAAATGACACGAAAAATATTAAGAATTGTTGGCAACAAATATTGCGAAAAAATATTAAAAATCGTTAGCGACAAATATATAAAATATTGTGTCACGATTGACATGTCATGTCATGTCATGTTTTGCCATCTCGCTCGCTCTGTCGCTGTCGCTGTCGCTGTCTCTGTCCTGTTTTATTTGGAGTTACGCGCCGAGCAGCATAAATAAACTATGATTTTGTTGCGACTCCTTTGGGGGGTTACTGGGGTTCCTGTTGGCTGGGCATTTCATATGGATATACGAGTACACTACATTGTAATTGTTGTTGTTTTTTATCGACAAATCCGTATGCAGACAGGGCAACAGTAGCAGTAGCAGCAGCAGCAGTGGCCACTGCGGTTTCTGCTTAAATCCATCAAGCTGGCATAGTCCCTGTAGCTGCACTCTACCCTGCCCTGCCCTGTCCAGCCCTGTCCTGCTCTGACCTGGCCTGGCCTGCCATGACCCCCACTGAACATGAGGACTATGGGTTAAATGTATATATTACACTACCAGACTATTGATGTACTCATACATTGTATCTTTTTATGGACGGCCTGGTTGTGCGCGGCTTTTAAGTTTTATTTATTTTTGCCAGCAAAATCATAAACCACACGGCGTATACGTAATTAGTCATGCTGGAATTTCGAGCTAATCAACTGCAATATTGTTTGTAAAATGCAATTTATTTATGCACACACATGTGCTTCAATTGTGTCAATAAATTTATTTCACAATTTTATAACATATTCTATCGCATTTTTTACTTAATATATCCTTACTACACAAGTGTAGCCGATATATCACATTATTATTCAGCTCTCAAATTCCAAATTCCAAATCAAAAATATAAATATTGATATTATATTAATTTCAAATCACGTAGCGCAACAAAGGCGTGTACGATTATAGTAACAGGTGTGTTTATTAAATTAAAAACAACAAAAATAAGACAAATTATAAAATATATATAATTTGAATTCCTTGTTGTAATT
>JBAMCL010000035.1:330000-372500 GCA_037075165.1 Hirtodrosophila histrioides
AACAACAACAATAACAACATCAACATCAAGAACAAACCAAAACTTTTACTCAACTTTTTTGGTGGCACACACAATTCAAGTTAAAGTTAAAGTTGAAATGAAATGAAATGCGAGTGCTGTGCTGTGCTGTGCTGCGTACAACGTTGCGTATGAGTGATCAACATTATTTGACTATTCGCTGCTAATGCCAGGATGTGGCCAGGACATGGAGTAGCAGCTGGAGGGGATCAGTATATAGCTGTTAGTGTTATTGTTGCTGTCACCAGCTGCAGTTCAAGTGAAAGTTGACAACGCGGCGTCAGCATAAAATTGTTGCTTTGAACTCACGTAGCAGACGAGGCATATTTGTTGTTGTTGCTGCTGCTGCGGGTGTTGCCTGCCACTAAAAGCAACAGCCAGGCAAAATGCAAAGGTGGCAATACATATAAATAAAATATTGAGCCCGCCAGCTGCCAGGCAGCCCTAAAATACATAAATTTACATTTTTGCCCCCGCTCGATTTTTGTTATTGCTGTCCATTGTTGTTGCTGGCAAAAGTTAGTCAGCAAAAATGGTCAAAAGGTTGCGCCACTGGACACTCAACAGCTGCGCCAGCTGACCATATTGGTAGCTTTGCTCGCACTTCTTGGCGTGTTTTCTTTGCCATTCGCAGATCTCTCGCAAATTGTTGGCAAATAGTTGCGCAAAATTAGCAGACAATGGCCAAACACCTACACACACACACACACTTTTGAAACTAGCAGCTGCCGTGAAAATTAATTAAAGCTTCTTAGACTTTGGTCTCGAGCTGTCGTCAGGTGGTTCCCTGGTGGTTCTCTGTTTCTGTGCTGCTGTTTCCTTTGCCGGGCGCTGCCAACCTAATTGTGAAATTAATGGCCAGGCTGCGTGAACTCAAACAATGGCCAAAAGCAAAAAAGCAGACGGCAATCATACACACACACACACACGCACAAACACACACACACATAAACTGAATGCTTTCACAGTCCAGTGGGAAATGAAGTTTGATTCAAGTCGCGAAAGTTGCCAAATGGCAATTAGCATGGAAAGTTGTATAAGCTGGGGAGCGCAACACAATTGTGTGTACAAGTGGAAATGTATTTTATATTTGAACAGCTAACTATGACCAAATCATGGAGCCAAATTTGTTTTATGCAGCTGTATGCGAAATAGGAAATATAATAATGAGGAAGAGTTGTGCTCGTTTTGAATAGAAGAGACTTTGGATAGAGTATGTATTGAAGACTATAAAAATATGTTGAATAAATCAAAAAGAAATTGTTGAATCTGCTTAAACAAATTATTTTTGTAATGTATATAAAGCTATGGTTGAAAAAAAATATGGTTGAAGTCTAAAAAGATAATTTTCAATAAAACATCGATCTCTACGAGACTTGCAAAATGCAAAAATGTGAACTTAAAGAAGTAAATGAAATTGAAATTCAAATGCCAAATCAATCTGTGGATCGAACACTAATTATAAATGCTTTTCCCAAAGAAATCGATTCGGTTTTGACAAAGCTATGATAGGTTTAAGTTTAGAAAGAACAGATATTATGTTTCGATCTCTACGAGATGAGTAAAATGTGAAATTCTAGAAAGGAATGAAATTGAAATGCCAATGCCTTTGGATTAAACCATGGCCAAACAGGCATTCCTTATAAATATCTTTGTATATACACATATTAGATAGTTACACTTTACAACTGAAACGTACATTAAACTAGGCTTTATCCAAGGCCTGTCAAGTTGCACAAATCCTTGATAATGTTGCCCAGCCATTTGGGCAGCAGTCTCATTTAATTCCTTTGCATTTAGCAAGGCATGTCCTTAATTAGCCGGAATTCAATGCGTTCTAAATTACAAATTTGTTAACATTAAAATTATAAGAATGAGCCAGCCATGATGACGAAAAGAGAGAGCTAACTAATTGTATGTGTGTGTATGCCCTCTGCTGCTGTTCGCTGTCCGTTGTCCGCTGTCCAGTTAGTAAATCCTTAGAACAAAGCGCCGGAGCCAGCAGAAAGTGATTACAAATGGAAAGCAGCGCAGTGGCAGCAATGCCAACGATGCCAGTAATGCCATAGACTGAGATACAAAGAACAACAGAAGCTGCGCGTAGAGGAAGTGCGCCTTATGCCATGAGCACTAATTACGACTGGCGCACAAATATCAACGGCAACGGTAACGGAGAAGCCAGTAGTTGTGGCAGTGGCAGTGGCAGGGGCAGGGGCAGGAGCAGTGGCAGGGGCAGAGGGCAGCTGCTGGAATGGCAACTGTGGCGACATTAACAGCGACTCCAGCAACGGAAGCTGGCGCAGACTTGACTTGGCTAACAAAACAACAATGCTGCAGCAGCAGAGGCAACGGCAACATCATTCCAAAAAAAAAAAAGGAAAAAAAAATTAAATCAAATGCAGCTTTAAAAAACACAAAACATGATTAAAGAATTTGCTTTTCTACGATTTTGTATTCCTTGCCAATTTCAGTGCTCTTCTTTCTATAAGCCGGAAACCATAAAAAAGCAATTTGTTATTAAAACTGTATAACAGACAAGAGAATACTGAATACTGAAGAAGTATAAGTAAGAAAATGTTGTGTTCTTTGCAATGAAGAAGTGTGTACATTCTTCAAGGCAATTACTTAAAACATTTTTGAGTATATGTATAATTGCTTTTATATAGCTAGCCCATTAAAATGAGTACCATTAAGTATCACACAAGTGTGTATCTAACAGCTGGAATACACCGAAAGAAATATTGCGCAATCATAAATTTGATATAGCAGCTATGCGCTTAATGCACTTATTATGCATAACTTTCCATAAATTAAACAACTTTTGCATAATCTATGATTATCAGCTCATGTTTTTGAATAACCCAAAAATGCATCTCTATGCTTAGTTATTCCAGGTTATATTCTATGGTTAACTTTGTCATAAGTTATGCTTATTGCGATTAATATCTGCTTATGGGAAGCTACAAAATCGTTCTGCGTTACAAACATTCCCAAAGAACTCAAATACACCATTAGTAAAGGTATAAAAACGTTGGTAAAATATAAAGCGTAGAGTGTAGCCGTACAATGCATATTGATAATGCACACAACAGCCATAAGTAACTGGCGTCCTGGCAAACGTGACCGAAGAAACAACCAGCACTCACACATACTAGCACGCCAGCTCACAGACACACACATACACACACACACACACACAGACATAAAAGCAAATGACATGCAAATAAATGAGAACAAAAGGATAAACGAATGGCCAGAACCAGAGCCAGGCCCAGTCACGGACCTGGACTGAAGTTGCCACCGTGGCAGTGGCAAACGAGCCGCATAATTTTTGCTGGCTGCACTTTGTGGCCAAGGCGCCAGGATGCATGGCTCGGACGCTCAGCTCCTGCTTTAATGAAGTATGAAGCGGCCAAATGAATGGCATATTAATAAGATGTCGGCTTTCAGTGGCATTGCTGCATTGCATTGATATCTGAGGATAAATCAAGGTGGATGGGGTAATTTGTAAGTCGAATGTTTGTGTGTGTATGTGTCTGTGTGTGTGTGTGTGTGTGAGGTGTCCCCATAAGTAGGCAACACAGTTTTGTTTTTTCTTTGCTAGACAAAAAGCATAAATAACAGAAAAGATTGGATGGCAAACGAAACGAATACGTAGAACAGGACCTTAGGCGGATATTTTGCCTGTTCTTTTTCTCTCACTTTGTCGCCCTCATGTCCTGTGCTGATTAATGCCTGTTTGTTTATATGCCCCCTGTATTCACTAATGGAATTCACATGTAGGGACATGACTGATTATGTACACATTAGTCGACTGATTTGCAATTCCAACTGTGTCAGTCAGCGTGTCTGCGTGTGTCGCTGTGTCGCTGTGTGGGTGTGCCATGTCCTTCGCGCCATCGCCTCAAACTCTGCGCCAAGGCACAACTTTTCACTACTATGTCCTAGAAAACAATGCCAGCCTTGTTATATCCTAAGCAAAGCATGTGAGAGTGCCTAGTGGCCGTGCGACTGGCACGTGTCCTGGCCCATACGCGCAAGGACTTGGCCTGACTAAGCATATTACCAAGAATGCTTCGTGCCGAGCTGCACTAATTACCAGCTCCTTTGTCTTGCTCGACTTGGTAAAGCAATTTTGCGTGCCCCGATAATTTGCTTAAGGCAAAAGGATGTGGGCGTAATTATGCTGGTGCATTTATTAATTATTTAATAAGCATGCGACGAGTCAATTTAACAAAATAGACCACGCCAAAAGTGGAGCATATCAATTTTTAACTAACAAATTGTCATTTTTAAAACCTTAATAGATATTTAATGACTCTTTTAAAGATGCCTTTTTATGGCATTATTTCCCATTTTGTATGAACTTAACATTCATATCGCACAGCACACACTCAAGTAATATTTGGTTAAATTATAACCGGATCGGGTATTATTTATGGCAAACTTTAACCACGATGAAATGCCTGCTTAAATAAAAGTTGCGTATAAATAATATCATAATTCATTGCTCAACTTTAAGCGACATGTTTACAACGAATACACTATCAATAAATTTTTCAAGCAATGTAAAGTGTATATATATTTATTTATTTTTGGCTCAAAAGCAGATCCGGAAATTGGAAATTTAATATTTTCCGTTCGAAGTTCTTTTCACTTGCAATATCATAAAATTCGAGTATTTTTACGTCACCTAGACGTTTGTCATTTGTATACAGATTGCTGTGTGTGTGTGTGTGTGTGTGTGTGTGTGTGTGTGTGTCGAGTGTAGCGCCAAATGTAAAACTATACAAAGCGTGACTTTAGTTGGCTCTGGTGTTATTTCCGGCTTAATTGAGCATGTAACAAGTGAAGCTTTTGCTTTTAGGAACACACATACGCACTGTATGCCAATGTCAGTGGCAAAGATATGCAAACATAACCGGTTAGTAGTCCGGGTAGCAGCTGGTAGCTGGTAGCTGGCGGCTCTTGCCTCGAATTGCACGCACATCCTGGCATATCCTGGCAGCCATTGGCTTCATTTGCCAAAAACATGTGCGCCGCGTTATATGTTTTGTCTGAGTTTATGTTTGCTGCCAACGTATCAGCTGCAGGCGCCAGCAACAAACACACTCGCACACACACACACACACACACACACTCAATTTGTGTTTAGCCATAGACAACATTCGGTTGCAAGTGCAACAAAGTACCCAACTAACTACACAACCGACTAATTGCAGACCAAAGTTATGGCTTAGAGGGTGTCAATTTCCACTGTCTGTTTCTACTAAGTTGTTTATTGAGTGGCTCTAACAGCTCCCAGACTGACTCGACAGGATTGTATAACTTGATTTGTTTCGTTTAGTTGCCTTTTTTCAGTTTTTACCGCACTGAGCGGAAATCAATCAATTTCCTGCGTAGACTTCGCTGTTTCGATGCTTTTCTCCTTACACTTATTGTATAGTTCAGCAGTGAGGCAAATAAATTGCGACGCCGCCTAAAAATTGAAAGGAACCTCCTTAAATGGAGTCGATTCAAGAAAACTGAAACGAGTTGTGAGACTCATGTGAGTGATGATATATATTACAAAAAAATACAATCTGCTTACAATAAGTTATACCTATAAGCTTTTAACAACTTCTCAGTTACATATTACATCGTTAAAAACCTAAAGCCGTTTAGAATTACAAGCTTTAAAATGACAATTGATAAGAAAGCATGACTTTTAATTTATATATAAAATTATTTTGTGTTTCCTTTGCTTTTGAAATAAGTACTTGAAAAATTACATTATTTTTCAACTGGTTCCTTATATTTACCTCTCCTATAAGTCATAAGGCGCGTCATGTGAACTTTTAAATCTATCATCATTCTCCACTATCATCCCTTGGGTTGGCCTGCATGGGTGCCATTTCTCCTCGAAATCCGCACTTTCCTCCGTCTCTTCAGTTTTCTCCACCGTCCCTTCAGTTTTCTCCTCCGCGGCCCTACACTCCTACGCACTACAACAGTTCGGCCTCTTACACCAGGAGGTATTTGATCCGTTTGTGTGGGAGCTCGGTTTTTATTTTCCCGTATTCGATGGAGTATCCTTATGGCAGGTTTTAGCGTCATGATAAGTCTCGTAAAAGCAGGTAAAGAACTTGTCGACAATTGGACTTTCTCTGAAACAATTGAACCTTGACCTGTTGCCATCACCTTTCGATTTCTACCTGGACCAAATTCGTGACCTTCTGTGGACTGGCCTAATAAACTGAATATTAGACATATCCTTAATCAGATAAGTATATAACACTTGCGATGCATGGCCAGCACAGCGCTGGAAATTAGCGTCAAAAGCAACAGCAACCTTTTCACGTACATTGTCAATGACTCCAAATCGTCAAGTTTAGCTCTATTTAAGCATTTTCAACCTATCCGATACCTGTTACCAAAACAGACATTTCAACCAAGCGAATATCGTAAAAAATTCGTATTGCGCTCTGTGTCTGCCTCTCGTCACAATTGAGAGCAGCAAACTCACTCAAACTGGAATATATATAAGTATTTTTATATGGCAATAGAACCTCTTGAGTTTGTCGTTTCAAAGGCCTATAATCCTATCTGACTTGCCCAAATGGAAACCGAATTCCCACCACTCTGCTGAAATCAGGCACTGATATTATTTATATACTATATGGAAATGCTGTGAATCTCGTCGAATCCAATCAACAATGTTGGTGTAAGTTGTTAACAGTTTGATATTCAGACTTTCTGCTGCAATTACTTTTACATTCGAAGGAATGCAAAACTTTAATTTTTTACTAATTTTCTATAGACGCCTCCTGCTCATTTTGAATTCCTCAGTGGCTATTGTTAACACAGCCATAAAATTTATGGGTTTTTTCTCCAAATATGTTTCATGGCACATCAAAATCTTAATAAATACTAAGAAGGCCATGATGAGCTGGCCATCCATAAGGCTATCAAAGCCGTTGCCCCGAGTTGACAAGCTTCCAGCTGCCAGGAGGAGCTGCCTCGTGCCCAGCATTCCCAATGGATTTTGCAGTTGCTCGTGCGTGTCGACAAGAATTTCAATTTGCAAACAATAAATTTGAACAGCCAATGGCTCCTGGGAAAGTGGTTGGAGCTGAGTGGAGTCTTTGGCAGCCAAGAAGCGGGTCCAGGCGCACTTTATTAAAGAATAAATATATTTTGTTTTCTAAGCTACCAGTTGCAAGTGACAGTTTGGCAGCTGACAATGCCATTGATTTGAATGTGATTTGGCATAAGAAATTGATTTGAATAACGCCGAGTTTTAAATAAGTATGGGATTATCCACTGTTGGCTTTAAGCTGATTTCTTGTCTGCTTCATAAGCGGCGCTCTCAAAACGGATGTGCAAAACAAAAAACGGAAATGAATCAATTTCCGTGTGGCAGACCATTAAAAACTACAAAGCACTCGAAACCACAACAAAAAGCAACTATAAAGTGTGCCATAAAAAATGGCGCCGGGAGAAGCAGCACAGAAGGTCCTTATTGTTGTGGCTCCACTTTACTCATGGCAAGTCACGGGTCTCTAACAACACTCTATGCCTCAAATGCAACTAGAGGAATGAGATTTACCAATCTAAGAGTAGGGCAACACTCTCTTAACGACATACAAATATATGTTGTACCTGTACTCTGTATCTACAAATTAGCAATGAGTGTACGAGCTTCCGGGTTGATTCAAATAACAAAGTTCAGAATAACAAGAAAGAACAGCGTCTTCGCCGTGCCGAAGCTGTATACCCTACAGCAATGTTTTTTATACAAAAACTCAATTTTCGTCTAACTCCTTCTTGATACAATTTCAGGAACTATATGAAGTAAAATAAAACTCTAAAAATGTTGATTTTAGATGTAATATTTGTATAAGCGATAAACTTTTTAAACATAAACTCATTTTTCACCCCGTTACTATGATAATATAGTGGTCCGACTTTGACCAAATTTGATCAGATTAATCATGATAACAGAAAGATTTGAATTACTTTTTAATTGGCTTAAATTGTCTGTAACAATTTAATTCTACTATTCGAAAGGATTACGATTTGGGGGTTTCGTGATAATAATAACCTTAATGTATATCTTCACCAGATTCGGGATCGTCTTTGGACCGGCCTAATTAACAGAAAATTAGATATGTAGTATCTTTAACTAAATAAGTATCTACCACTTGCCTTTCTTGGCCAGCACAGCGCTGGAAACTAGCGAGAAAAGCAATAGCATCCGTATTACGTTCATCATCAATAGCTCCAAATCTTCAAGTTTCGCTCTATTTAAGCATTTTTAACCTATCAATAACCGTAGATAGAATACGGAACGCATTGATTTGGCATTTCAAATTGATTCGTTTCTCTAAAATCATTTTCTGGTCAACTTCATCCTAAGATTGACAACATTTTTGACTTGTATACAAGATATTAACTTCATAACTTTGTCAAACCTTAACCGATATCTATGTGAATGGCATTTATGGTCATGATTTGATCGCTCGATTAATTTGAAATTCAAAACATTTTCACTTGCACCACCACATCTAGATAACCAACTGTCTTAACTCTGTCAAAACTTAACCGATTTCCATACGGAAAGTCTTTTTATTATATTTTGTACGCTAAATCGAGCTGGCATATAAAATTGATCAAATTTATAAGAATAATAAATTTCAAAAGTTGACGAGGGTCTGCCTTTACACATTTTCAAAAATTTAAATATTGAAAAAATGTTATTCTTGATTTCACCTTTTATCGATTGTGAGCATCAAAGTTAGTATAGTAGGCCATTTCAAAAAATTTCAACTTATAAGCACATGAAATCAGTGTCAAGTATTGTTAATAATATATACTATTGTTTAGAGTATCGTTGAATCTCGCAATAAGTGATTTCAAAAATTCTATTAGAAAATGTCGGTTTTTGCAAACGGTGCTGGTTATATGGCTCTGGTATACGAATGCTGGTCTGCATTTCTTGTCATGGTTCAGATGGTAAAAATTTCCAAAATCATACAGGTAAGTATCTACTTTATAGATAACATTACCAATATTTAAAGCTATTCATAACAGTTTGACACTATGGGTGTTATCATATTGCTTACGAAAATGTGTAACGTGCTGTGCGTTGGTATCCTGGCTGTTGGAATTGTTAGCGTAAGTTTTAAATTAGCCTACATAAAGCAAATCTGTTTCATTTAAATAGATTTGAATCTACAGCGTTACAAATTGATGGTGAAAGTCTGGTTGCTCTTGTCTTATGTTCAGATAGACTGGGGCTCCGTTGGAGAAATGTTCTACAAGATTTACGAATATTTCTTTACTGAAAAGTACTCAACTGGAAAGGAATTTGTGAAGATGCTGAGTAATAGTTACGCACCATTAATGGGTCAAATACTGTCACGATTTGGTATCATATTGATGGTCTATAGATTCTACAAGTCTCTGGAGCCGCCAAAGGACAAGGCCAAGTTGCTGTTTGCCAAGATAGCATCCGAGCTAAAGGTCAAGTGAACTTACTGCATAAATAATATATTTAAATTGTTCTAACAGCGAATATTTAATTGTTGAAGACATTAAAATATATAGTATGGAAAACCCAACAAACGATTGCCAATGACTTCTTTTCCATTGGGCGACTGCATTAAGTTAATATAAATGCAATAGATCACATAAATCAATCCAAATTCAATAGCTGTGAAAATAAAACGAGCTTAGCGCATAGCACACACAAGGTTATTTGCTGAAACTTGCCCATAGTTAGCAATGAGATCAGAATGTTGGTCAAAGCCTCAATAGCATCGCCTGAGAACAGCTCAATAATCCACCAAAGCACAAAGAACACATCGAATATCAGTCCACCAAAGCACCAAATAAGCCAGAACAAAAGCAGTCGTGGCTTGCGCTGTGAAAGTTCTTCTTAATTTTAGCCATATTGGAAATGAGGCTGGAGACTACGCACCAACATAATGCCAATGACCATGAGCAACGAAACCAGAATCCATACATTCAATAGCAGCAGATAAGTCCACAGCATCCGAGGGTTAAACCTGTTGCCATCGAACGGCGAAAAGGATTGAGGCTTGCGGATTACTCGGGGATTCCCGGTTATAACAGCCCCGGCCAAACTCTCGCTGTCCAAATTTTCCTGTTGCACTTGTTTTGAGGTTTTAGTTGTCGGATTGCCATTTTGCTGACACAGCATCCAAATGATCATAAGCTCAAAGAACAACGCTCCAACGATGTCCATGGTGCCAATGGCTAGGCCAAATCCATTCAACGCACTTACCATTTCAAGTTTAAAAAAGTTCGCTTCTAGCTTTCATACAAATTCAAATATAATATACTATATGGTTAATATATGTATATATTTTTTGTTGACAAGGAAAACTTAAAGTTGAAACCGCTGGAAAAGATTTTGCGGCACCCAAGGGAGGACTATACAAAAAATTGACTGTGTGGAAAATGAGCGCGAAAAAAAGTAAATTATATTTGACATCAGGGAAGTCACCGTGGCTGACACTGTGTGTGTATGTGTGCGTATTCGTGTGTGGTTGTGTGTGTTTAGCCACCGCACGTATTTCATCAGTGCGGCATTATAAGTATATGCATATATGTATGTATTTATATACAGAAGTATGTGCATATACTATATGTAAATATGCACACATTTTTTGCATAAATAGACAAGAGTACGCTGCCTGCCAAGTCAGCAGCGAGACTCAGGACACAACTTTTCAGTTGCTGTTCCCGTTTCCGGTCTTTTCAGTTACTGCTGCTGCTGCGTAAATTATTTTAAAAGGATTTTGTTTTTAACATTGGCAACTGCGCTCGTTTCTGTATGTGTGCGACTTGTGTGCATGTTAAATATTATAATTTTAAAGCGTTCTCTGGCTAGACAAACACAAGACACAAAAGGTGATGCACTTGGCGGCAAGTTTCAACTCAAGCTTTAAAGAGATTCTTGTCATATGCAAAATTTCAGTACTTGAAGAACCAGAATGAAATTGAGCAGAGCAATCGACTACTACCAAATATCAATAGTTAGGAAGCCCAAATTCAAACCAGTCATTATAGGATAAAGTTAACCATAGCAAGTTTTAAAGCCACATTATTCATTCATAGCTGCTTTATGCTACTACTATTGTATACAAAATATAACTCAACAATTAACAATATAATTTTCAATCAATAACTCCTTTGTCTAGGCCAAGCGTCTAGAATTGTGACGGATATGGTACATGCTTGGGTCCGCAGGTGTAGGGGCTATCGGGGTTTCTACTTTGCAGGATGTTACAGCTGTAGGATTGACAGCTTGTTTGGATCGGCCTGCGGCAAGATTGTAGCTCTGACGGCGGCCTTGAATTTCGCCTAGACGGCGCACGCTGCGGAATTGGAGATTCACAACGACAGGACGTAGGTTGGCTCATTTCACAAGATTTGCATAAAGATAACGCCAGATAGAACTGATAGACAATGTACGCAAAAATGGTTTCAACAACTGCGGGGGATGAGACGTTGTATAAGCAAAGGATTTCATTTAAGCCGATATAAAGCTGAAGCTTACTTAAGCCGATAGCCAGTATCAAACAATTGCTAACCAGACCTTTCTGGAATGTGCTCTCGCCTAGAAAAGCATAAAATAATAAACAAAACTCCACAAAAATGCCCACACAGGAGAACAGTAGCCAATACAGCACCAGTTCCGTGTTACGCTGCAAAGCAGATGTTTAAAAACTTGGCATGAAAGTTAATTCACATAAGCTTACCCTGTAGATACCAAAGATGAGCAGCAGAATCAAAGTGAGCCAAAACAGACCAAAGCAAACAGCAAATATAGTTAACCAACTCAACTGAAAAAGGCATCGACTTAATGGAATATACATATGTAGTATAAGTGGCTTCAGTTCCTGCTTACATGGATAAAGATCTTGCACATACTGAGCACGGCAAAGAGCAGGGCACAGAGCAGATCAAAAACGGCAATGGTATAGGCACAATATAAGATCGAATCCAGCTGCATCTCGAAATTTGATAGAATATCTCTGAATTTAGAACACCAAAAAACCTTGGCCTGCTTTTCTAAGTATTTCATATAATGGGATCTGTCTCCTGCATAGAGTATATAGTATGTTGGTCTTTAAACTTGGCCTCTACGGAGCTTGCGTCGCAGCTCCCTTAAGGCAACTTTCTCCTCCCGCTTGTACATCTTTCTTAGGCGTTTGCGCTCCATGTGGCGAGTGTCATTACTAGAGGAGGTATCTTTACTGTTGTTCTTAGTGAAACCGCCTGAAACTCTTCCGCATTTAGCCACAGGTATCCACTGATCACGATCTATCATATCCACATAGAATACGTAGACAATATACACAAACGTCATTTCCACAGCTGTGAAACTTGGGCTTAAAGAGTATTTGACTTTATATACGACTGGGAGAAGTATCTCACCCAATCCCACAAAGGGTAACACTGTAATCTTTGCGCCCTCCAAATTGATCGTTACAGCTATCGATAACCCATAAAGCAGCAGCAGGGCATCCAGCATTATGCCCAGGCAGGTGAATACCAGCCAGTAGCGCACAAAAGTCAGTTGTCGGTTATAAATGCCCATCAACAGCATGAAAATGATGCACACCCAAATGAGAGAAAAGGTCATTGCAATCAGCGACGTCCAGTGACTCTACAGTAAGTAGCAGTTACTAAGCTGGGCGCTTAGTTAAGGACATACGACTTACGTGTTGTACATACAGCAGGCCCGAGACAGTGGCAAAGAGCACCGCAGAGATGAGATCCAGTAAGGCAATCGCATAGCTGCAAACTACCAAATAACTGTCAGAGGAGCCGTCCATTCTCATTGGGCAAACATTTCAGCAATAGTTGAAACATAGGACAAACTTGTCCACTAAATCAAAGCTATAATGATGATAAGCACGTAGTTTCAATTGAGGGGTGTGCGAGGTGCTGCTGCTGTTGCCAACACTCCTGCTGCTTGTTAATCAATGCCATTTGATTGCCAAGCGCTGCTGCGGCACATTGGAACAGCGCTGTAGAAAACCCAACACAAATTCTATAAATTCTAAGATTCGTTCATCCTATTCACGACAGAGTTTAAGGAAGTCACCGTGAAGGTAATTGTTAACATGCGCCATCTTTACGATCTTCACATTAATTGGCAACGTCGTGTTAATAAGTTGGCAGCACCTAATGGATAAGTTGGCAGGCCGGGTCGAATTCATACTTAACTATCGACCGCGCTGCAATTCTATTGTATTGAAAACAACTTCAAGAATCTAACTATCGTGAACACTTCATGACCATGAGAAAGGCCAAGTTTTATAACCTGAACCCACTGTGCATTGACTCTGCGACAAGTCTTCTGGCCATCTTTCATTTACGGCGTTTGTTTTGTCGGCTGGTGTCTCATTGCCAGCTGGAGATTAGATTTTGCTCCATTGACAACGTGACTCTCCCGATTCGCAGTTCGTGATGGGCTGGCCTTGGCAAAATCAAAAAAAAAACTATAACTCAATTATTATTATTGTCTCTGCTTGTAGATGCGAATTGATTTTGGCATTGGCGTTAGTCAGTAAATTGAAATGGGCTGTAAATGGCAATCAGAATCTAACTTTTACATATACATACGTGTGGACATATTTATTTATAGTATGTATCATTTGAAGACAAATGAAAAATATATAAAAATATGATATCAAAGTTCTTTATAAAAATATTGAAATGGACTGAGAATTATGATTTGCGATTCTCTTCGTCCAATTTAGCTTGAGTCATCCGTATGTACTCGCGCTTACTTGGCTTTTCCTTCTTCTTAGGCAGAATCGTTTCCCTATCTTTTTCTTTCTGACTTTCCCATTCGGATTCTCTTCTCACGAATTCTTTTTTAAAATTCTTCGAACTAAATAAGATGATATTTAATGACGCTGTTTAGGATTTATAGGCTTACATATGTACTCCAATTCCTCCACAACAGGATTCTTTTCATCAACGTCATTGGAGGACTTGAATTTAGTCGTCCTCCCTGAGTTGCGCCTGCCTTCTTCGGGCTTTATAACAGACTTCAATTTATTAGCATTTGTACTCCGCACATTATCATCCGAAGTATCGATGGGCTCCAAGTCATTGAAAATGTCCAGTTCTTTTTCGAGCTTTTGAATGTAGTTATATGAATTGATCTTTAAACAGTAATTGTAAACTATGTAAATGCCGATCCACTCAAGAACTAAAAAAGCGCATTTGATCATATTATATGTAGGCACAATGACGTTTTCTTTTTACCTATTCCTAAGTATAGGAGCGTAAATTGTATAATTTCATTCCACTGTATATATTCGGAAATTGCAATAGTCCAGATAAAGAAGAATACGTCTACAACAATGCCGATCATCGAGAAAATCAACCAACCGATTACAAATTTGAGACGATCCTATTAATCAGTATGACAGAAAGTTAGGAAAGCTTTTGATTATTTGTTTGTGTTACATACAAACCTTCCATAGGCCCACTAAAAGCGTTAAAACTATCAATATCCAAAATATCGAGCCCAGTAGCGCCATTACTGAGTACAGATTTACCTGTGGACCCAGTTACTTCGTAAATATATTGAATAGCACCATTAGAAATACAGACACTCGCTTCCAATAAAAATATTGACTGAACCAAAAAGTAGAATGCCTGAACCATATCAAATGAGGCAACTATAAAGCTCAATAGCAGAAGATTCTTACAAATTGGCGAAGGAAGGGATATGTCTTCCGGATTGCCCATCTTGATACCTGTTGATATGTATATTGTTTTTTTTAAGTACAATAGTTGATTTTAGAATTGTATTTAAAATATATTCAATGAGTAGGACAAAGAGCCTACTATTAAAAAAACTTGAATTCACAATATTTGTTAACTTTTAGCATGCGCAGTACTAAAGTGCATTTTGGAATGTTTATTATTTCTTTTGTGGCTTCTTTTTCTTGTCATTTTTCTTGTTTCTCTTCGCCCTTTGAATATCTGTTATTACAGGCATTAGACTTATTAAATTGAATTATAAGTGCAAGTCTCTCCTACCATCACACGCCTTTTTGTCCAGCGGTTTCTTCCTTGACTTCCTTCGTCCCTTTTCAGGCTCGTCAACAAGCCGACAGGGATCCATAAACAAATAATACCTGTACACAAGATATATGCTGAAACTCTCGATAACTGTAATGAGGATAGCGTTGAAAATTTGCGAAACCTGAATCAAAAGGAAGCTCACGCACAAATGCCTATGAAAATAATGGTAAACTCTTGCAAATGATCCCAGTCCACTGTCACGGAAGACACAAATCCCCAGATTAAAAATCCAATGTCCGCAACAAAACCAATTATAGAGAAGATAATCCACGCTCTAACGAACGGAGGACGTCGCTATGTGAGGTTAACATTTTATGTAGATCAAATTTGACCTGATCCCTGTATTTTCTACGCACCTTCCACAGGCCTACAATAAGCAGTATAACAACCAGCACCCAAAAGACGGTTCCCAAGAGCGCCAACGTTGAGTATATATTGAACTGATAATTGAACAGTTTAAGAATCAGCAAAGGATTATCGAAATATCTGACAGACTTACGCTCGTGATCAACGAAATGGTCGCTTGTATGACAAAATAAAACGCATGCGCCAGATCGGATATTGCAATTACTAAACATATTTTCAATAAATGATTTTTTAAGAATTCAGCGAATACCGAATTGCCATCTCCTCCTTTCTTCTTTTTGCTTCTCTGTTTCTTTTTAGCTGCGGCCATACTTCAGTGTCAAATAGTGAAATATCAGATATTTTTTAATAGGTGAGTGCTGTTACAAGGCATATAAGATTGAGTAGAAATAAGTATGGTAAAGGAAAATATATACATCTGCAAGCTTTTAAGCCCATTTAAATACAGGGCGATCTTTGGCATACTGGTCTTATTAACAGAATATGAGGGCTTTACCTAAATTGTTTTTACACTCCACACTCCTGTTTATTAGTCAATTAAGATATTAAAACCAGGCGACAGACAAACCATTCATTCATTCTATTTTTAACAGAGGGCTCCTGAAATGAAGCTCAAATTTTTTGAATGTAACAGCTAAAATATACCGGGCTGTTAATTAACATTGCACCACCAGCTGATAATAAATTAATATGGCAACTCTTCTATCAGTTAGTATTGTAAAAGTCACAATTCTGTCATAGTCGTGCGCCGCAAAATAAATAAGGCAACTTTCGCGTATTATAGTAATAGCAGTAATATTTAACAGTGCATCTATAAAGAAAAACATGCCCATCATTGTAAAAACGTAAGTCAAACTCAAATGTATATAGATGAAGCGTAGTATTTAACAGTGAAAGCAAATTGTTTGGGCAAAGCTGCCAACTACCGTCAGTGTTCGCGCCATTTTCGCCTTTTGTATGTGTTTTCCCACACTGAGCAACCAGCTGTTTTTATTACTGAAACAAAGTTTCGCCGAAGCAGAGTTTCACCACAATGGGGCCACCTAAAAAATCAAAGAAAGACCGCAATACAGGCGATAAATTTGGTAAGCATTGTCCTATCCACTGTGAGTGTAGCGCTTGGTAAAATTGCTACGCTTTCACAGTCAAAAAACGTCGCGCTGAGGACGAGGCTTTTACGCAGTTGGTCGAGGACAATGACAGTATGGACAATGCCAGCGAATCGGACGGGGTGCCGGGCGCCGCGTCCAAGAACGCTGAAACCAATGACGAGAACGTCAACACAGACGAATACGGCGCCAAGGATTATCGCGCACAGATGCAGCTGCGCCAGGATCATGGCAATCGTCCGCTGTGGGTAGCGCCTAACGGGCATGTTTTTCTTGAGTCCTTCTCCCCGGTATACAAGCATGCTCACGACTTTCTCATTGCCATATCGGAGCCAGTATGTCGACCCGAGCACATACACGAGTACAAGTTGACGGCTTACAGTTTGTATGCAGCTGTGTCTGTGGGTCTACAAACTCATGACATTGTGGAGTATCTGAAGCGACTGAGCAAGACCAGCATTCCAGAAGGCATATTAGAGTTTATACGTCTATGCACACTGTCGTACGGCAAGGTGAAGCTTGTGCTGAAGCACAACAAATACTTTATTGAGTCACCTCATCCCGAAGTGCTCCAAAAGCTGCTCAAAGATCCGGTCATACAAAAATGCCGGCTCATACGCTCTGAGGGTGAGGGCTTTATACAGGGCACCATGGATAGCAAAGCCATTACTCAGTTTGGGACCAAGTTGCCTACTGACAAGCCAGGTGAGGATGCGGCCAGCACCTCAGCAGCAGCGGCGGCAGGGGCAACAGCGGCAGGTACTGCAACGGCTGAGGGTGGTACACCCGCTGCTGTTGTGCCCGATGATATAACCGACTTCTATGAGAAGATTGACAAGGAAGAGGAGGATGAAGACGAGGCTAATCTTAAAACGGTTTCCTTTGAGGTGGCCCAGGAGAAGATTGAGCTGATACAGAAGCGGTGCATTGAAATCGAGCATCCGCTGCTGGCAGAGTATGATTTTCGCAACGATACCAACAATCCCGATATTAATATTGACCTCAAGCCAGCCGCCGTGCTTCGTCCGTACCAGGAGAAGAGTTTGCGCAAGATGTTTGGCAATGGACGCGCACGTTCCGGTGTCATTGTATTGCCCTGCGGCGCTGGTAAATCTCTGGTGGGCGTTACTGCCTGTTGCACAGTGCGCAAACGCGCCTTGGTGCTATGCAACAGCGGCGTCTCAGTGGAACAGTGGAAGCAGCAGTTTAAAATGTGGTCCACAGCCGATGACAGTATGATTTGTCGCTTTACCTCTGAGGCCAAGGACAAGCCCATGGGTTGTGGCATACTGGTAACCACATACTCCATGATAACGCACACACAGAAGCGATCGTGGGAGGCAGAACAAACGATGCGCTGGCTGCAGGAACAGGAATGGGGCATCATGGTGCTGGATGAGGTCCATACCATACCAGCCAAGATGTTTCGACGTGTCCTAACCATTGTACAGTCCCACTGCAAGCTAGGCTTAACAGCCACGCTGCTGCGTGAGGATGACAAAATTGCCGATCTAAATTTCTTGATTGGTCCCAAGCTGTACGAGGCCAACTGGCTGGAGTTGCAAAAGAAGGGCTTTATCGCACGCGTGCAGTGCGCCGAAGTCTGGTGTCCTATGTCGCCGGAGTTCTATCGCGAGTATCTGACCACCAAAACGTCAAAGAAGATGCTGCTCTATGTAATGAACCCCTCCAAATTTCGCAACTGTCAGTTCCTAATCAAATACCATGAGCGCCGTGGCGATAAGACAATTGTCTTCTCGGATAATGTGTTTGCCCTAAAGCACTATGCCATTAAAATGAACAAGCCCTTTATCTATGGACCCACATCACAGAATGAGCGCATACAAATTCTACAGAATTTTAAGTTTAATGCAAAGGTAAGTGCGCAGTACTCACCAAGTAAACTTTACGCTCAGCACACTCTTTTTCCCACAGGTCAACACCATTTTTGTGTCCAAGGTGGCCGACACCAGTTTCGATTTGCCCGAGGCAAATGTGCTCATTCAGATCTCCTCTCACGGCGGTTCGCGTCGACAGGAGGCACAGCGTTTGGGTCGTATTCTGCGCGCCAAGAAGGGCGCTATTGCCGAGGAATACAATGCCTTCTTTTACACGCTCGTTTCGCAGGACACTATGGAGATGAGCTACTCGCGCAAGCGTCAGCGTTTCCTTGTCAACCAGGGCTACAGCTATAAGGTTATTACACATCTCAAGGGCATGGATACAGAAACGGACCTAATGTACGGCACACAGGAGGAGCAGGGCCAGCTTCTGCAATTGGTGCTGTCTGCATCTGATTTGGACTGCGAGGATGAGAAGGTGCCTGGTGAGCCGGGCTATCGCCCTGGCGGTACAATGAAACGCTCGGGTGCCCTTAGCTCCATGTCAGGCGGCGATGATGCCATCTACTATGAGCATCGACGCAAGCATGTCGGCAGCGTGCATCCTTTGTTTAAGAAATTTAGAGGTTAAGGTCAAGCAGCTTGTATACTGTTTACAACTGAATAAAGACATTTCAGTCACACAATGTTGTTTTTCTGCGGCTACAGTATCTTTTGGAGTGAAGCTTAGATCTCATGTTTGTGATTCTCTATTGCAGTCACAGCGCTGGCACTGGCGAGTGGGCTATTATTGAGCTACAGGGCGATCTGGAGGTTCGCAGCAATCAAAGCATGCACGATCAGTTCGTTGGTGATCTGTACTACAACAAATATGGACAGCCCGTAAGTTGAAGCAGTTCACAATATATGCACCAGTCCTGTAATTACGCGTCTTACAGATACTCATCATAGGCCATCATATACTCCAAGGACGCGAACAGAAGCTGGACAAGCCGTTTGCGGTGCTGGAGAAGTCCAAGACAAACGAAGGACAACAGCTGCTGAATGTAACAAATGCTACGCTGGATGCCAGCTCCCTGAATGCCACTGCAGGTGGAGAGCGCACGCTTTTGGATGATACCGTTGCATTGGAGCACAAGAGTCGTCAACGAACCGAGTATACGGTGCGTGCCATATGCACCAAGAAGTTAATCTTCAAATCGCGACCAAAGCCAATTATAGCCAATGTGGCGAAGTCAGTTTAGCTCGTTACATATTTCTATTATTAGTATTAAGTTGGATAGATGAATTCCATAGCATATGATGAGTGTGTTGTAATTACATTAAACGATTTCCATTTCACGTTCGATGCCCACAAATTTGAGCTGCTCGGTGGGTCCGTATCTGTAGTCAAAGAAGAGCTCCTCGCCTGGCTGAATGGCGCGCTTGGCAAAGATGCCGATGCGATGATCGCCGGTGACCATCATGACCTTGGCATAGCAATTGGGATTTATGGAATGATTTGCGAAGCGAATTTTGTTGCCCTTGCGTGTGGCATCCACAACGAAATCGTTGTTCAAATTGAATAAAAATGAGCACATGTATTTGTCATACACCTTGCCACGGCGATCGGCCTCATCCTGTGAGATTATCTCGCCGCAATACTCTGAGATGAATTCGTTTTTCTGTGCGCCCTCCTTGAGAAAAATGCCCCAGCCAGCTATATCCGAAGGGGCCATCAACAGATGTTTGTCTGTAAATGCAAAGTTGAATACAATTCGAATATTTACTCTAACGATATGCTACTCACGCAATCCGCGCTGCACGCACACATTCTTGCACGTGATTTTTGTCAGCTTGAACTGATCGGCGCCGCAAGCCTGACACAAATCCGGATCGCATTCGCGCACAGCCAAGTAGCAAGGACATTGCTTGGTGTTACACTGCGCCTTACAGCGGCAGCCAGGAAAACGATTCTGGCAGTCGCTGCTGCAGTTGCAGAACTTCTCACAAAAGTTCTGCGTCTGAATGCAGGAGCAGTTCATATCGCAGGGACCGGCATGATCGCAGGGCGTGTAGTTGTACACGTGATTTGAGGTCGAGTCCTTCTTCAGCTGTATCTTGCGACAGTGAAGCGACCATAGACGCTGCTTCTTCTTCTTCTTGCGCGGTGGCGTAAAGTCCTGACGCAAATCCTCGAAACTAAATTCGGCTGCCTCCTTCTGCGCAAACTCGTACACCTGGCGACAGGTCTTCGTAAGCATATTGTGCGCTACGGCACAATAGTTCTTTAGATACACCTTGTGGAGCACACGAAAGAGCGCCTGATCAGCACCAGTCCAAACGCACTGCGTGCTAGTAATGTTCATCATGCCGGCTGCCTCAGAAAGAGTATTGCAATGAGGAACAAGAACCAACGAAGGCCGTATGTATTAATTTACCCATAATTGAGTTGATCTCTGCGCTGTTGACAGCTATACTATTATCCTTGCCATTCTCGTGGCTAAAGTCCTTGTTGCTGAACTGACTGTTGCTATCGTTGCTGTCCTCTGAGCTGGCCTCGTTGCACGAGTCTATGGGCGGTGTCTTGCTATCGGCCGCCAGCTTCTCTTTCATGCCATCCTGTCAGCCAGATAACAATAATTAATCTAATTCGAGAATTGCTTGAATATTGCAACTTACAATCAACATGTAACAGGAATTGCTGCAGGGATCCACAAAGGTCTTCAGTTCGGGATAACGACGCTTCTGCAAATTGGGACCAGCATGTCCTTGCAAACCTGTGAGTCGAAAATGATCAATTATAGTTTAATCCGATTTAATGCGAATCTGGAAAGCATGACTATGAGACGCGGTGGGTTAGAGTATGAGGCAGACACGTTACTTAACGAAAGATGCAACAATGTTTACGGCAAATGCCACACGAAATGAGTTGAAAAACACCAATTAAATTTTGAAGCAAGACAATTTTGCCAATTTCCACAAACATACAAGTACAATATATAAACACATATATATATATATTAAAGAAATATATATATATGTATATGGTATACATAGAAAGAAGAGATGAAGATGTGGGGCGGGGCGAGGCGACATTTTGGCCTAGGCGGCATGAGTGTGTGTGCGTGTGGTTATCGAAAACAACAACTACAACAACGACTCACCCTGTACATGGTGACCTAAATTGCGGTTATTTTAAATACATATTTTTAAGAGGTTTTTTTTTTGGACAATAGAAATGTTTTGCAACAATTTTTGATTGTTTTCCAAATAAAGAGAAAAAGCAAAAACAAAACAAAAAGTTATTAAGAGAAACCCAACTGGAAGCGAGGCCCAAACATTGCACTTACGATGCAGAAAACAATCGTATTTGAAGCAGCGTCGACAGAAGAGCGTGTGAAACGAGTGCATTGTGCGTTCCCGGGAAACACTTTCCGCCTTGGTGCCATCAATGTTGGGCGTGCACTCCTGTGGGCGCTCCGGATCCTGATGCTCGGTGAGCTCAATATATCTGTAGAGACCAACAGTATTAGCATAAATTTCTAGAAATTAAAGCACAAGCACCACTCACTTTTCCTTCAGCTCCTGAGCGGTGCCCTTGTCCGGAAAGTTAGCGCTAATCGCTTGAAATATGACGGGTGCCGGAAAAGGCAGTTTCTCTTTGACTTCGTCCACTTTAGGCTTAATGTCTGCAGCGTCTACGGCAACCACATCCTTCTTTTCGTCAACAGCAACCAAGGCAGGTGTCTCCTTTTTCTCATCTTCCTCCTTCGACTTGGTAATTGGAGTCTCTGTTTTGACAGACGCCGTCGTTACCGTTTCCTCTAGCTCCTTGCTATGGGAACGCATCAAGGCGTGCACCAGTTCCACAAATATGGCATCGTCCATGAATGATGGATCCTTGTCGCCATGCACTTTACCATCGTAGTTCTTTATTAGCTCCTCTATGAACTTGCCATCCTTATCGAGCACTTCATCGCCCATGTACGGTATGTTGTGCAGCACCGTCTCATCTTCAACCATAAAATTTTGCTGTGTGGGGGCCCATGTGTACATTGTGGGTATAGGCGTGACGGCGTTGATCACACAAATGGGCACACGCTGCGGGCCAGTGTTGGCGCTATTATAGCTGGTCACCTCGGCGCGCTTTACGCAGTCCACGTGTGGTGGATCGTATGGCTTTGCCTGCCACACCTTCGACTCACAGTACAAATCCTGCACATTGTGGTTGTGCTCGTCCCTGCAAAAAGCAAAGAATGCGATCAATGAGGCGGCAAATTGCATTTTTGACGCCAGCGTCTTTTTACCAGTTTTTAATCCAGGCTTCCTTGATTTCATCGGCACGCTTGTAGCGCTTCTGCTGGCGTATTTTCATGTACTCCAACTTGACCACGCGTTTCCATTCCTTGCTACTCATATTTTTCACTTTTTTGTCACAAAACTCTTTTTTTCTGGCGGACTCGACGTAGTGTTGGTAAGAAATTTCAAGTGCTAACAGTGTTGGGAAGCACAAATTCTTCCAGCTGCTACTTGTGTACGCCTCTTGAAATGTAAAAAATTATGCGAAAAGCGAAGAATGGTAATGTCGTGGAGTACTGGAAGTGGGAAAAATTAGAAAATGTTTGACAAAATTTCAGTTTTTGCCAGGATCTTGAAACGAACGCTTATTATGCTATATCGAAGGTATTTGCCATTTGCCGCCATCGACCACCTCGAACAACTTTTGTTGAATTAAACTATTATTTATACAATTTCACACAATAACAAATCGAAATTTTGAGAAATTGCAAGTACGATAACAAGAAAACGGCATTCTTTTTCGTGGAAAACTTGCCGCAATTTGTTGATCCAAAATTTCAGTAGTGCAGTATTTAGGGAAAGGAAGAAATACGAGAAGTATGCGGATAACAAACAGTTTAACCTTACGTTTGAGATCCGGTCACACTGCAAAATAAATACAAATCCAAAAAAAAATGAAATCTTATCAAAAAAAGGGAACAAATTTACTCAAATAAGCTGGATTTTAAACACATCAAAACAGCCACGAGCATCGAGGAAATTGGCGCGATGGAACCGTCAGCTTGCGAAGATCTGAAGGCATTCGAGCGGCGTCTCACCGAGGTGGTGTCGTCGTACAGGCCCTCCACGTTCCGCTGGCGTAGTAAGAACCGCAAACTAATCGTCAATAGGGTCTAACCAAAGCATTTGTTTTAGTTATACTATCCGCACTGTCTGTCTGCACGGCTATCAGCGCCTGGTATTGGCTCAGAGATCCGCGCACCACCGTTGTACCGCTAACGGAATCGCTCTGGATACATCCCGTCTTCACCGTAGCCACCGTCACTCTGATAGTGCTCTTTATCTTGGGCATACAGAAGCTAGTTGTAGCGCCACAGATAATTACGTCACGCACACGAACTGTGCTCACAGACTTTGCCCTGGACCTGGAGCCACACACTGGGAAATTAATATTAAAACCGCGCCAAAGTAACAATAACGGAAACAACACATGAACATTCGAGGGGACACTGATTTAGATAATATATATATATCCTGTAAACGCCTTGCCCTATTATTATAATGACTATGATGCATACTTCCAAGATGATGGCTTATTCGCATCCGAAAAACTTTAGTTTAATGCACACCTAAAATTAAAATGTTTAAGTACCTCTTCATTTGGTTAAATTATATAGACGCTCCATTGTACAAAATACCTGTTCATGATCGTGTTCATCGTTTAATTATGGCGTTGTTATTTTCTGCTGCCATACAAAGCAACAATAAATATAAATGACGTTTTAATTAAAATCTGGTCAGTTAATGCAGCTTGAGTAACAACGCAAGTGTTTTGGGTAATTTAGTTAATCCACTCGGCTCTAGGGCTGAGTATAAATAGGGCACGATGTGCACCAGAAAGCAACAGAAGCATTTTGTCCACCAATCAAGCTCAATGATGAAGATTTTCTTTTTGGCCGTACTTATCCTGGGCGTCGTCTTCAGCATGGCGGCAGGCAAGTTAAAAGGAATCGAATACTTTTCTAATGCTAACCAAACAAACATTTTTAAATTACAGCTCTACCACAGGACGCTACGGAGCCCGTTCCCGTTCCATTGGCGCACCCAAAAGGACATCATCACAAGTTTGTGCGTAGCGCAGATCCTCAAGTCGAAACTGAGCAAGATAAGAATGATCCAAAGGCCTGTTGCGGTTAAATGTCAAGCCATGGACTTGGCAAGGGTGTTCTGGGAGTCTCCAGCGCCAATAAATTTTAATAAAGAAGCAATGTATTGAAAATCCATATGAAAAGATTTGTAATTTGGTTGGGTTGGCCTTTCGGGATTATATCTTAGCTGATAAAGGGGTCTCTGTTATTTGTCACTCACCGCTTATAAAGTTATCTTAGAAACAAATTCAAACACATATTTATTATATATTATTAATCCAAGCACTTTAAGAATGTTGGCCAAATACGGAAAAAGAACCCTAGCAAAATAGGGTACAAGGATACCGTGATTGATTGTCCTTTGGTCTTATAGAATTTGCTTGGCACTCTTATCACCCGGTTCCCGGATCAAAATAAATTATATATCATTGTACAACAAATTTCCGGAATATTTTCCTAGTTACAGATGCCTTTTTACCTGCACGTAATACAGATCCGGCCTGATCCGATTACTATATCATACTATAGCTGTCGTATTACCAATTGTCCTAAAGTGCAGATATATAAAAACATTTGTTTTTCAATATATATAAACCAATCTATACTGTCCTAGGCTATAATCTTAAGTTGTTGACCAATTTTGATCAAAATTTGACATTTACATAAAGGAGAAGATTAAAGAACTTTTCATCGAGATATTACATCTAATATTAAATCTGCATCAATTTTCCCGTAACCTTTCTTAAATTTTACCCTTGTTGGAAATGTGTTTTGTTTGATTGATCGAACAGCAGTTAGGTTGGACATTATATAAGCACAAATCTTCCATATAATTTACTTTTCACCTGTTTAGTAATTGAATGAATCTCGTAATTTTTGTGTGGCCCATAAATATAAAATTTGGGGCCCTAAAGTTTATTACGAAGATGTTATTCAATCTTTGAGATGGAGTTTTGTATATATAGAGAAAGAGCTACCCACTGGAAAGCATCACTTGCCACTAACTAGCCCACAGTTCAAGCCAAAGATGAAGATTCTAGAACTTTGCGTACTTCTCCTAAGCGCCGGTTTCTTCAATTCCTGGCAAGCTGAGGGATTCACAGAGCCAAAGCCGATATTTGGTCAAGGAGCCACTTCAACAAAATATTCCGGACCGCGAAAATTATCGGGTTTTTTCTAAGGACTTGGACGAACACAAAATTTGTTCGAGATAGTTGATGTTTTAGGAAAATTAGCTGGTATTATTATGCCCTGATATATTAAATGGTCTTCTCCTTTGTGGATTGATTGACGACATCGACATATTTTTACAAAGATTTGTTCTTTCTGAGTAACAAGCAATTATATTATCCTTTCACATAAAAACCTATTTGTAAGTTGGTATGTTGCAAATTAATCATTTCATTTAAAATGCAGCTGTTCAGCTAATGAATGAATCTGGAATTTTTGTTACTATGTGCAATTAATACAAATTTGTGTGACTATAAAACGCCATATGTTTGGGGCCATAAAGATTACTATTGGCTGTTATGTAGCCATCGATAATGGATATAAGTATAGACCGCTTCTCAATGAGCAAATCACAAGCAACTTGTTCAGTATCCAAGCCAAATGATGAAGATTTTATTATTCTGCGCACTTCTCCTGACCGCCGTTTTCGTCCTGACCTGTCCGGTTGGAACAACTGCAGATCGAGTAGAGTCAAAGGATGTTACGAAATTTCTTGGACCTCATTTTTTGGGAAAGGCAGTGAATGTTGGTCGTAAAGTCTTGCAATAATTGTACTGTATTAATTAATTGTATTGTAAGTTAAAGATGCAAATAAAAGCTCTATCTCGTTAAATCGAGAAACTTAATAAAACAACACATTTTTGTATATGGTTGATGTTGTGTGATAACTATTTATTCTGATTCAGCATTCTCTATAGTGTTTGTTGCTGCTGCTCTTAACGCATATACAATATAAATTTACTTTGTTGCTTGTGTTTTCACTTTCTTCTCATGTATCTTTTGTGAAATTATTATTATTATTTTTGTTTCTTTTTTTTTGGTACAAATTTTGCCTTTTTTATAAGTTTCTATTTGTAAATCTTAAAAATAAATATTATTGCGCAGCATTCCTTCATGATCAGACATGCAAAGGTTCGTTTTAATATGTTTATCAAATGTTCTCTTCAAAACTTGGAAATATAAATGCATCTGCGTTGTTACTGCGTGTGGATCAGTTTGTTCAGGCCATTTTAGTTGGTATGTATTGTATTTTTCATAATTAAATGTAATTGTATGTATATAGATACTCATGTACAAAAAAATATGCTAAATTTGATTTAAAAAATGTATTTAATATTTATAATCTCTGTTTTTTAGTAGTTGAAATTGAAATTTAGGATATTCATTTCTATCATTTTTTTAATTTATACTTTGCGCTAATTTGTTTTGTTTATCAATTTGTAATAGATTTGTTCATTACTTAATATTAGTGCTAAATTATGAGCTAAATATTGTTTTGTTGCATTTGCTGGTTGTTGATATATTTGCATACATAATTAATTCACAAGGAGGAGCTAAACAATCATATAAAAAAACAGATTACAAATTAATACGACAAATGCTGGAAATGCACACATAAATAAAACTAGAGGCTGCCTCCTTTTTGCACAACACTCACACAATTTAAACATAAAACAATATATATATATATACTCGTAGTAGAAGCCTATTAATTACATAAATTAAAAAACCGTTTTAAATCTTTAAACAAAATTAACGTTACAAATTGTACACATAAATAAAACGTTTGTGGGCGCTTGCATTTGGCTTATTCCCCGCCAACCTCCGCCATTATGCGGCCAGCATATTGCGTATGTTCTTCGGCGTATTCTCCTCATTCAGATGCTTCGTCGTATACCGCAGCGCGTTCAGCAGCGGCTCCGCCTTTATCGCCGGCTGTGCCTGCAGCAGTCGCACACACCCCTTTACGTCCACATGGGCGCCGCGCGCAAATGCTCCCACCGGATGCACATGGTCGTAGAGTATGACCAGCCCGACCATAACGCGCAGCACCAGCATTTGCGTCTCCTCGCGCTCAATTTGTTGCAGCAGTTTGCTGTGAATCAGAATGGAAATCAATTAGCTTGCAAGAATTCAGATATAATATTTATATAGGAGATGAGAGTGGGACGGAAAACCCGTTGGTTCTTTGGAATATCCCGATCCCATCTCATCCCATTCATTTGCTTGCCACTTACGGATTTTCCAGCATGCGTAGACACACTTTGGCCATTGTGCCAAGCGTTTCTGTTGTGTTTTGCACATCGTCCGCATTATCATTCACAAATTTGGATGTCGCCTCGCTGAGCACCTTGAGCATGGGCGTGGCATGGGCATAAAAGAGGGACATGCGATTGGCCAGCTCCGTGCTGACCAGCATGTTCTCCGTGGAGTCCACGCGCTGTCGGCTCACGATGCGTCTGTAGTAACTGAAATCATTCTGTATGGCGGGTGTTTTCATCTGTGAAACAATGGAATGAAACGAGAGTTTAAACTATTATTGATATCAAGCAGTAAACAGTGTGAGCAGTGCACAACTGCTTGCCTAACTGAAATTGCAACTGCTTTGAACTGCAGTTGTACACTGCTTTGCTCCCACTTCTTTAATTGCCGCTAGCATTTAATTTATCTCTAATTGTAGTACGTGACATCGCAATCCGAATTAATTTATATAATTCACAAGCCAGGCCCAGACTCAACCACATTTGATGACGCTTCGAAGTATGTACGAGTATATTTATTCAACTGTCTGTCAGGGCTGCACTGGAGTCGTGCGTGAGAAAAACTTCAGAGAGCTGCCGCCGCCTTGCCCCCTGTAACTGAAATCGTTCGCAGTGTCTCATCATTTACCTTGGGGCGAGCAGTTGAAACATGCCAGCGTTTTATACTAGATGCGCGACAACTGCTAACAAAACTTTATATAAATACGTTATTAGCATAAATCGTTCTAACAGTAAGCAACGATGCGGCAAACAGGACGGAGCAACCTCAAGAGCAGCAGCACTGAGTGGGTGAGTGTTTTGGGCTATTATTAAACCTACAGATGAATAATTAACTGTCATGTAATATTGTTTTGCAGTTTGTTGTGCTGTGGCTGATAGCGCCCAGCCTTACAGCAGCGCAATATGCGTCATCAGGGTATAATAGTCAATATTATGGCTATAATCAACAGCTACTACAACAACAGTTACAGCAACTGCAGCCGAATGGATATCCTGCTTCACCACTGACCTACAATCAACCATATCCTGCTCCTGTGCAGTCCATATGGTCCAGTGCGCCCATTGTTGTAAATGATGGAGCTAACATCTTGGAGCCGGCACGTCAAGAGCAGCAGCAGCAGCAGCAACGCTATTTGCCCATTAATTACTACAACAATAGGGAATCGAACAGCTTCAATAACAACGACAACAATGTGCCAACAGCAACAACAACACGTGCTGCCAATCACAATTACAACAATATACCCGGCTACTTTTACCACACACAACAACCACAACAACAACAACCACAACGACAACAAACTCAACAAGAACTGGAGCAACGTGAACTGCTTGCAGTTGCCGATTCTCGACGTGAAGAGGAGCAAATTGTACGTATTGGCGGCAATCGCTCACTGGCTCAAAACAACAACAACAACTACAGCAATGAGAACCACTACTTTGAGCCCGCTCAGTTCCTGCAACGCCGCGACTTTGAGGCTAAATACGCCCAACATTATGACAACTACTTGCGCCGATATCCGCAACGATTGCAGCCGTTTTACAGCACTGGCGCCGCATACACTGACAAGTGAGCTGCTTGATTTATGGGTCAACAATTTAAAATAAATTCCTTGCTTCAATCAATCAATAAAAAGATACAAATGTAAATTGAATGCATTCCCAGTGCCCAAGCAAGCACTTTTGTGCGCGTGCCAAGAATATTGGCAAATTAAACACAGATCAATTGCTAGCGCTAAACAATAAAAAATATTTGTGTTTTTAATGCAAGTAGATCAATGAACTGACACTTTAAAGCAACCTAAATATGCAAATTATTCTTATTTTAGTATAGTACAGTGTTATAATTATGTCACGAGATGTGTAGCGCATTGAAGAAGAACTTCCCGACTCCACTATATCATACAGATGCTGCCATACAAAAAATCGGCTGAGCGTTAGAGCGTTTTGATTAAAAGAAGCCTTCTACGGCTTAAACTTCTTTTCATTCAAGTTTACTGCTTGCACGCTAAAAGTCAATACATTTTGTAGCATACTTTACGGCTCAGTCTAAAAAAACCAAAGGCAGAAACAAAAGCGGTATGCGGGTCAAAGTGGCTATTGCCTGGAAACGGAAGTGGCTATTGCTACAGTTAGTTGGCACGTTTGGTCTCTATACGAGTATATAGCCCTATAAAGTGCATGTACTTAATGCAAGTATATATACATATATGTATCTAAGTGTCTATGAACTGACACTTAAACACACAATGAACGTGCAAACAGCACCATCATCAACATCATCATTATCATCTTCAGTTCATACAAGTTGCAGACACGAGAGAGACTCCAACGATGACGTTGCCTCCTTCGTCCGGCTGCTCTCCTGCCGGTTTGGCCGCCCTCCACAACCACATTCGATTCGAATTCATAAAAGTTTTACAAAACGGAAACGAGACATGGGAAAAAGCGCTTGCACAGATTTGCCATAACATTAATCGATTTGTTTGCCCCACACAATAAAAGAGCAACATTTATATGCTAAAGAGAAGACAAAAGGGTGAGGAGGCAGCTAGTACGAGTTAAAGTTTAACCTACATTCTATCGCAATGAACAATTCCTATATTTTGCAACAGAATCAGATATTTATCATATTTCAACTTACTTAAATAGAAAACTTAAGTTATTCCCTATTATTTTAGTCTAATGTATAGGGCGTTTAATAATTCCATGGTTATTTAGGTATTATTAAGGAAGTATTAAGTATCTTATTAAGAAAACATTTCCATATACACGGAATCAAGAAATCGTTAGGCGCAGTTCATTTTATGATTTTGAAGTGAAGAAATCATGAATATTATATTCAAAATATGCCATAAATTTCGAGCAGATACCATAATTTGTATTAGCTAATATATATGCTATTATGATTTCATTAGTTATTGCACGAAATCCCGCATAAGCTATTTTCCATACTTGTTAATGCCTGCAGATTTATGCTCTCCCCCTATGCGCTATGGGGGATACACTCTCCGTTCCGCTTTGCGTGCTCACTGAAGCGCCGACAATTGGCCAGGCCATTTAAGCGAGTGCGTGTGTGTAGGTCGTAATGGGACTTTACTGTAGCACGCATGCAGCAGCGTCAAAGATTTTTCATCAATGAGCCCCCAGCACGCGCTTGTCTCAACTGACAGTCAGGCAGACAGACAAACAGACAGACGGACAAACTGGCAATCAATTAAAAATGCAACCACGCGCGCAATGAGCTGGCAACATGGCTAAGACTTCCACAGACTGTTGCTCCCACATATAAGGTAAGCCAAATGACAAGAAACGTTGCTTGGCCTGGTCTTAAAGAAGACATACTACGGATAGATACTCGTACATATGTAAATAACGCTGTTGACCCACGCGCCTTGAAACAGCGCCAAGTTGTGGGCGTCTTCTGTGCCCAAGTTTGGCAAAGTTGTAACTGGAACTGATACTCACCTTGTACTCATCGAATTTCAACACAAATTCCAATATCTCGGCCAGCTGCTTGACCAGCGCCTGCTGCGTCTCCAGGTGCTGTGTGGGATTGAGTTTGCCGCCAACCAATTGGCCCAACAGCTTCGGCACTATTTTGTCCAGCTCCAGGGAGTGCTCATAGCAGCGTTTCAGCTTGATGACCAATGGCAGCACTGCCGCCCAGGCCTTGCCCTGCACCTCTGGCGAGGGATCGGCGATAGCTTCGCGGATTTCTTTGTTGGCGCCCTGCAAGAGTAAAAAAACAGGGTTTTTGTTTTTATCCAATATTAGTTGCGGCTGGAAAATGTGCGCTTGGCATGCAAACAATAAACGAAAAGGCGAATAAACGATTTTCCTCGCGGTTTATGCACTTTATATACCCTGCACTACAAAAATTGATTAATGGGGTATAACAAATGTGACCCGATGAAGTGTAGACGCATAAAAAGGTTTAAGTTCATATACAAGACACTATAGAGTCTATACTATAGACTAAACACCCAAATTCAGACATATTTCTAAAAGCTGCCTCTCTTTTTGCACTCACTAAAACCTAAATTACAAACACATTTTCTGAGATAAAGCCTTGATATTTAAAATAGTTAGATTTCTGCAGGTTGTCTATATACATCCTTAATTTCAAAACGATCGAATAATAAACAGGAAAGTTATTTAAGAAACTATGTCTCGGGGTATTTCAGAGCTAGCTACAGGATATCTTCAAGTCAAAACCTATAAACTGGAGCATTCCTGCTGACCACATTTCAGGCATTTATTTTATTACAACAACAGTAGAACACAATCGGCCAACTGTGCGGCGTTGTGGCTTTTAGTTGTTGCTGTTGCTGTTATGATTATTTCTATGCCACATGCAACAACGACAACGACAACGGCGACGAGAACTCCACCGCTGCGTGCAGTGCCCGCGATTTTTATCGACAGTTTCTGATCTAAAAACAAAACACAAAAAATAACAAAGCCCAACGAACGGTCATTGCATGTTTTCAAAAGTTTATATTGCGTCCGCATTTTATATATTTATGCCGCAGAGGCAATCAGCAAATGGCGTTGATTATTTCAATTGATGCGTTTCGGTTTCTCTAACACTCGCCATACGCTTTTGCGCTTTAAAGTGCCACTAATGACAGTTAAGCGGCCATTTGCATTAAAACCGCAGACCTGGCCAGCGGTTATAACTACTAAATGAGTCAATTTCATTGCACTTTATTGAATATGACAATATTTTAACTCAATTACGATTAACAAACAGCCTGAATGGCTAGCAATTTTCAAACATTTTACATTGCATAATCGTTTACGCATTAAATAGGCATTTGTAATATAACGATAGTTTGCATAACTAGCAATTATTAAAGCATAATTATATATATCGATAACTATTAATGCTTAATTGCTATATCGATAAGCAAGCAAATTTCCGTTGTACAGCACTTAAAGAAAACAAAGATCGATAAACCATTGGCAAGCAGTTCTGTACAGTCTAGCTGAATTGCGCTTCATTCATTAGTTCATTTTTTTGGGCAAGTAATCGAGTCGTTCATTAGTTTCCTTAATTTTTTGGTCGTTTGCATAGTTTGTTTCTCTGCTCTTTGAGTTCCATCATTCATGCTGTTCATTTGAGTTCGATAATCGTTCCATGCGTTCGCTTAAGTCTCATTATCGATCCTTAAATATATTATTATTCTGGATAGGTTACACTTAAAATCTTTCAATCTAACAAACAATAATGGTACCTTCAATAAACAAACGAACGAAAGAAATGCCAGAGTTAGTTCGTTCAGTTTAGCAAGACTTTCGTTTGAATTTATTGAATAAATTCAACTCAAGTGCGGTAATTTCCTCAGCTTATTTACACGGCAAACACAGAAACCTTGATTAGCCAACATGCCACGCCTACAAATTTGCTAACCATGCAACGTTATGTGGTCGAGCAACGGCTTCATTATACACATGCTATACGGATATATACAAGAATATCGCGTGTTTGACCCCTTAAAACGGCATTAGCATAAATTTCCGAGTTATGTAAGGAAGAAAAGCGAGCCAAAGCAAACTCCAACTCCAAACCACTCCAGGTTTATTTGTGTGATGTTATTTTTGGTTTGCACACCTTTGGCTCTTGTGTGCTGTAATGTAATGGGCTCTGGTTAGCACGTGTTGTGTGTTTATAATTAAATTGCTGCGCATATCAACAGAAATAGAAGCAGAGGTAACTAATAGCAGACACCCTCAGACATGCTCACACTCACACAAACACTTTGTGCTTGTTTGTTTGTTGCAACTTGCAACAACCCATCGACGAGTGCTTTGCCATAATAAGAATGCAACTGTCTGCATCTAAATCAACACATGGAGCAGTGTGTGTAGAGGCTGCTGCTTATTTCCTAGCTGCCTTGGCGCATTTCTTTGCGCTCCACATCATTTACACCTGTCCGTGAAGTCAAGTCCTGTCCTTGGCCAGCGACAGCGACAGCTGCTGCTGCTTCTGCGTACACACAAAAGTCAACAAACAAAGGGACAGGAGAGGGAATATCTAGCAGAGATGCGCGATATTTTTACTTTTGACAAAGTCAGCCGGTATTAAATTCAGGTTGAATATCTTACTTTGTCACTGTTAATATCGATACTACACTGTTAATTAAAAGCTTGTAATATCGGCACTGTAACTGTTAATATCAGCACTGTTATCCGAACTGTTACTGTTATCGGCACTGTGACTGTTAATGGCAATCCTGTTACTCTCAATATTCAGTCACAGCGTGGCACGATATTCGTTAGTGACAGCTCATGTCTACAACAAACAAAGATAGAGAGAGAGAGGAGAGGGTAGCTAGGCAGCAGGGTAGTCCGCATACTTTCAACTTTGTTGTCGCATTGTCTTGTTTATGCCCATGACTTTCTAAGGACTCTTCTGGCTGGTCATGCAACGGAAACTGCGCTCCTCCTGCAGCTGCTGTGTGGGCAGGCACAGATTTACAAGACCGAGATTGTGCCTTTGCTGCATTTTTGTGGTGTGTGTGTTTTAGATGTGTGTGTGTGTGTGTGTGTGTGATTCAGTCCCTTTGCTTCGTTTTCAGGCATTTATCTCACATCGCGACATGTGCACGTCAGAAACAAAGAGCGAGGCGTAGGTGGAGTTTCTGCTGCTGCTGCTGCTGCTTATTGCGTTTTGACACAGGAAACAGGGAAACATTTTGCAGGACACCCCGCATGCCCGCCCTGGCACACGCTCAGGCTGCATCCACTCAACATTTGTTGATTCATCGCGTTTTTTCAACAGCATCGCATAAAACGTTGCATGCTCCAATAACAAAGCACGTGCTGTGTTTGCTTCATGCTTTTTAACAAGAAAACTTCTCACTTCACCCACAACAAGAACAGAAGCAGGCACAAACTTGAACTTGCATGACTTTTATGTTGCGTGGTGAAAACCGTTTTCGTTTTGTAACTGTTTCTAGTTTTTTAATTAACACTTAATGCGCCCAACTTAATGTTGTTTGGCGGTCTGACAGCAGCAACAACAATAAGCACATAAAAAGCGCAATCAGTCAGCGTTTCCACTATATGCAACCTAGAGAAATAGAGAGATAGATAGAGAGAGAGCGAGAGAGAGGGAATGTTGGATGCATAGTTAATTAACTTTGCCAATTGCTGCTGCAGTCCGCCTAGAAGAAGTGCCTGCTGCTGTTTTAATTAGAAATTAAATTACATTCAACGCGGAAATGAGCGCTGTTGTTGTTGTAGTTAGTGCCTCTTTTGCGGCTACTTTGATGGCGGCTATTGATGACACTCGGCAGTGTTGGGCACTGTTTGCATGCCTTGCACAACACTTGACATTATCGATTAATGTACTTCAGCTTCCTATGGATAATTACACGTCAACGGTAATCACCGCTTAAACTGCTTGCTAGACGACTTGACGACTGCCTAACGAAAGCTCGGACATTTGCCCACAACTCGCATGCGTGACGCTGCAATAAATACAAATCCAGCTGGTTGAGTAAACGCAGCGCAGCGACAGGAAAGTGTGGGTGGGCAATGTTCACAAATATATGTATCTAAACGAATGTATGTGAATTATACATACGTATGTATGTTCATACGTAATATCTAAGCGTGCATGAAATGCATTTGTAGCCGTACATGTCGCAAATACTCGTAGTTGCTACGCTGTTGCTTTTTTGTCTGCCGTCTATCTTGTGACAGAATATTTGCAATCGGGGCTTTATAGGGTATATTCAACATGTATTTCAGAAGGACCCGTCTGAAAACATTAGAATAATGGCAGCATTAAGAGACTGTCAAGCTGGATTAGTTCCAATCTTTGAAATTATCAACTGAAGACAAGGTAAATAGGGAAATTCACCAGATTGCTTCTAGAAGCGCACTTCCTGCCAGCATAAGATATAGGAACCCTTAACCCAATAAAAATGTATGCTATTTGGGCAGGAGAAGCTTTAGGGAAGATAATTGTAAGCTTATTACATTTGTTTCAAAAGTTATAGCAAGGAATTGAATTTGTCATATAATTTTTTAATATATTATAATTTTTAATCACTTATAGACTGAAGAATACAAGTTATTTATGATTTGTACACATAAATACCATTTCTGTAATTCCTTTTGTGTCTAAATTGTGTCAACTTCACGTTTCACATACGATTCACAACTGAATACAGGGTATCATTTAGTCAAGTACTTGGAACAGCAGCATATTTTCTGGTGACGAGAATTCCAACATGTGCTACAAACAAACAGCTCCCCAGGGGGGGTTGGGTCGGGAATGGTCTAAATACAGGAGCTTTGTAGGCTGACACCGCGACAGTTGAGCTGTTGTTTCAATTTAGAATCTAAATTTGAGATAGTCACGCAGGCAACAGCTGTGGCAACATTGACAGCCGAGTGAGAACTATTAATCAGAACACTTTTATCGATATTTTTGCGCTTTTCCAATTTCCACTCGTTTGCATCATCCATAGAATTGCAGCTTTAATTCCAATCACGTTGCAATGACCGAATGGAATACCAGACTTTAAGAGAGCATCGAAAGAAAACAATACTGAAAATCATACGATACTCAGTCGATGATGATGATGATGATGATGACGACAACGAGGCGAGGGTAAACAAATCAATGTAAATTAATTTCAATTCTGGGAAAACTGAGAAATGCCAGCCAAACTTGCTTTATAAGTAAATTTAAATATATATGTATGTATGTTTCTTGAAACCAGCTAATGACTATTAAATCCTCATAATTTATATTTATTAAACAGAAAGTCACCGAAATGGGGGGGAAGACTCATCACCATGAGCGAGGAGGGACTGCTCCCACAGACATTTTGCCGCCGCTGTTGACAATTTTCCCAAGCTACAATCCGAGCGCCACAGTGTTTACTACACACATACATCATAATCATAAATGTTTCATAACATTTTGTACTACTATTTCTTATATTTTACTTATATTTTTGTTTGCCTTTCGCTTTGCAAAGTGCCTTCCGCTGACTTGGGCTTCTGAATTATTCAATGGACTCAGTGAATGTTGCTCAGATATCAGATACGACGAGTCCCAACATATGTTTGTGTATTACAAAACTCTCTTTGTGTTGTAGAATTGCTGACAGCAGAACAAGAGCAACAACAACAATAACAACAACATCCACGATGGTCATATGAGTCATATTAAATGATCGTTGACTGGGATCTCTCTGGGTTCTACGCTGCTTTTGCGGCATTTGGCGCTTTGTTGTTATTTGAGGTAAATTGCTTTTGATTTTCAAGGGAATGTTGTAGTGAGACTGCCTCATGAACTATGGGCAACACAGCCAACCCAGCTGATGCAGGGCTTTATAAATAGTTAACTCCGTCATGAATAAATAGAAAAACAAAGCGATTAAACTTTGAAGCGGAAGGCTCAAAGCCAATCATATTAGACATGACCAAGTCAAGTCACTTTGTGACTGAATATTGAGAGTAAAAGGAGCAGTCGCAGTTGTGTTATTAACAGTGACAGCTATGCTGATATTCATATTAACAGTGTAATAACGAGTTAACAGAAACAGACCATGTTACGATAGACTTCAGTTATAAACAGGACCGCAAGAAGATTCTCGTTTTCTGGCCATGTTTTATCATATCACAGAAAGCGAATTTCTCCAGAAATAACTGAAATATTACAGTCTCTCTCAAGGAAACACCACTACGAATCGCGGAGCTCCTTAGACGAGCGATCTGGTATCTGGGAAAGACCTGGGAAGCCAGGTGTAGTAGACTGGAAGTTTTGAGATAAGTAAGTAAGTTTAAGACCAAGCCGATTTTCGCTTTGCAAATCTTATCAAAAAATATATATACATATATATATATATATATATATATATATTACAGTCTCTAAGTACTCAAAGGGCCTACATAAGTTTTAAAGGCTTATCTACAAACAGGAAGATATATATAAAAGCTAGTTCATTATCAGTCACTGATATTTGTCACTGATATTAGAAATAACCATATCCGCTCATCTCGTAATCATATGCGTAACATCAATGGGCATCTAAAACAGCTGTTCAGTGAATCACAAGCATCATTCATCCATCGAACAAGCTGTGCATGATGATGATGATGATGTTGATTATGATGATGGGTCAGTACGGGGGCTGACTAACTAACTGGCTTCATAGTACACACACAGGGCACATACTTACATACATACATGCATACATAGTACATAATAAATACATATTACGAGGCATGAGAACGAACAAAGGAGTTGTGGAGCCAGTGAACTGCGCAATAAACAGATGCTAATTTAAGTACCATACGAGCATGTAAAACAGGCAAATGATGCGTAAATCTCATTTAGCACATTTAAAAATAACGGCAATGGCCTAATTTTCAACGCGCTTTTCAAGGGCTTTGGGCCACTAAACAAACACACACACAACACACACATAACACACAAAAATGGCTATAATGTTGCCAGCTGGATGTCACGAGCGTCGTAATTTATCAAGATACTTAATCGAAATAAGCAGCCAGCCAAGTGCAACAACAGTAACAACAACACAACAACAACAACATTGTCATAAAGATTAGATAAACAAGTCAATTATCAACAGCGTGAGCGAGATAGCAACAGGGAGATCGTTAGAGAGAGAGAGCACATATATGTAGTATAACAACATGATAAGTACGATATGTCAAATGATTGCTTTCAATTATCAAGCATGGCCGCTTATCGCAAAACAATATCAAAACATGATTTTGCCGAGAATTTTTGGACAACGCACTGAAATAGTTTTAATCCGAATTTAGATTAAAGATTAGTTAATGCTTGCGCGGGGGGCATTCACCAGCATTTTTCGATTTGTGATTAGCGAACGGTGAACGGGCAAGAAATTCTTGTTTATTTTGGTTTACTTTAACACTGGCTCGCATCACTAGAAGAAGCGGCCAGACACACTCCCAATGCGCTGCTGGCGTTTGCCAAGCGCACACGAATCCTACAGGATCAACAAACCTCCAAACGACCTTCAGTATCCGGCGACCCTAAGGACCTGCTCGGTCTTTGTGTGACCACCATGTGGTGGTCAACCAGTTCTACCTAACCTAAGCTTGGTTTACTTTGATTTCTCGTTTTAGTTGATACCTTAAGAATCATGATGAGAAAAAACAGGGCACAAATCGATTAAATGCATTATAATGTTGAGAAATATGGTGAAATATTATCATAGTTCTTAAAATTCGCTTTATAATATAAATTCAAGAAAGCTGGGAAATAAACTATTGCAGACTCTTAAAGACCCAACTCTAGGCAACATCAATTCCATAGCTGTCTTCATCGAATAATCGATTTTATCATCTAAATTATAACTCGTATAAACATAAGTCCAGCTGATAGTCCTGGCAGCTAGCGCTTTCCTTATAGTAGGTTAAGAATTTACTTAATATATGTAATGTATATTATAAAAACCAAAAATGTCGACGATAGTTTTCATATAACCATAATAAAAAAAATACTTTAGCACAAATCCAATACCCCCTTTTTGCCCACTTTATGGGTACAGGGAGTAATGAATAAGATTGAATAGCCAGAAACTAACAAATAACTTTTTTAATGGAGTTTATCAATCTGTGACTGGCCAGTTCATTTATACGCTAATGTTTGATAATATTTAAGGCTTTTAATTTAAATATTGCACTTCAGTACTCATAAAGTTACGAAGGTAAGGAAGAACCTAACGATTTGTAAACAATAAGTTTGTTTTAATTATGACAAATAAATCATAATTGGCCTATTGACTTACACGGGCAGACGAGCAAACAAATATTTGCTGCGACAGCTGTTGAAAATTGGGTTAGCACGGGAAAATCAACTGAAAAATTGTTGGCATTTTAATTGACTTTGACGACACGCAACGCAAAAGCTACAACAACAAAAACAACAGCAGCAGAAGAAAATCGAAGAATATAAAACGAAAGAAAAATTCCTGCGGCATTTAGCTTTTCTTTCTATTTTTTTTTTGTTTGTCTAGTGGCATCCGGCTGGTGTTGTTGTTGTTGTTGTCTGTAACAAGAACAAACTGAAAACGCCAAGAAATATTTAGTTTGTGCAAATTGCACACATAAATATGTACTTATGCATGAATGTGCATAAATAAAGCAGTAAAAATGCATAAAAATAGAAAAATTAAAGAAGGAATTCAAGACTTGCAATTTGCACAGCACTTGCTATTTCTAAGCCCAGACACAAACAGAGGACAGACGAGAGACCTGAGACGAGAGACCTGTTCCAGACAAACACACACATTTATTTAGTTAAATGGCCATTGGCATTTTTAGTGGCACTTGTAAACTGTTAGCCAAGCAATTACAACAACAACGACAAGTTCAAGGCAGGTGGACGGGCCGAGACGGGACGGGGCGGTCAACAGCAGCAGCAGCAACAAAACAAACAAAGCCAAACTCGAGAAGCAGCTCCAAACAAAAGCTAATGCAACAAGAAAGAAATGGTCGTCGAAGATTGAATACCCTTTTGGACTGAATATCGAGAGTAACAGATCCACAATAACAGTGACGGAGAGTAACAGCCTCGATAACAGCCACAGTTCTGATATTAACAGTAACAGCGCTGATGTTACCAGCTGTTAAAATTGATATTCACATTAACAGTTCAATCTTTGAACTTTATCAGTTAACGTTATAAGTTAATCAGCGCTGTTACTGTTAATATCAGGACTCTGGCTGTTATCGAGGCTGTTACTCTCCTATATATATATATATATATATAGTAGTCTGATTTGGTGGCTTCCCACATAGAAACAACTGCAAAAAAGTGTTTAAAACTGAGAGTCTAGCATTGACTTAACTTATCGTGCTGATCAAGAATCTAGAATCAAGAGAATGCCTTCATTCAATGCTAAACACAACTCCTGGCAAAGTTGTATACCCTAGGGTATAAAAGCCATTGCCACCTAATCCTGTGCTAGACAAAGCCAAACGACAGGCCAACAGTCGAAGTCGAAGTCGAGGAGGGGCAGAGCTTATCCACCTCAGACAGAGACAATGGCAGCCATCAGTCGGCAACATAATTGAGTTTAAGCATTTGCTAAACGTTCGTCGGTTATTCAATTGAAATGAGTTTAATTCGGCTAACCAAAAGCCTTTCCCAGTGTCATTTCAATTCAGCAAAAACCGTGGGCGGAGGCCAACCAATTCTATGCGAAATGTGCGCCTCAATTGCCACCTGAGAGGAGAGCATAATGAGGCATCAGCCTCAGCATTAACTACGCGGACGAGTGTTTCGAGTGCTGCCACCGACTCAAGTGGGCGGCTGAGGCGCAAAATGTAATTACAGAAAAAAAACACGATAATAAACCAAATGAGGCTAACCGGTGTTGATCGACTGTTAGATGCTACCTAAGCAAGAAACTATCTTAGGGATTTCAGCATAGTTGCCTGTAACTAACTCTGCATTATTTAGAATCATTCAGTAGAACTAATCGCTGACTGATTTCTGCTGAGTTGCTAACTAGGTTACTTATTTGTCTAACACTACACAACTTAAGCTTAAAATATATTACGTCAATTTTAACGTAAGGAGAGAAAGTAAGATGGACTCTTTAAGGACACTTGCACATAAAATCACAGGGTAATAACTAAAGGAAATAAAAAAGTAAATATAAATTAAAAGGTTGAAACTTGTTTAGGATTAATATAAATAAATAGATATTGGTCTGGAATAAATGATTTAAAGCGACCTACTTTTGCTCTACTGATGGTTTCTTGACCGATTAATACCTACTAAAGTATCTTTTGGGATCCCGAAAATTCAGAAGAGATCTTAGTCATAAGACAAGCCAAAAGGATGATTATTACACAGAACTGTATCCTCCACAAAGTTCTACAAAAATGTAAAGATCTTAATATAAATCATTGCCTTAATATTTCAGTTATAATATAAGAAGATATGGTAGATGAGGATGCCCGCCGCAGCATTCAATTACTGGGTATAGTATACCCAAAAATAAACAATAAATTATGGACCAAATTTCGCATTGCGCTTGTAAATTGTCGAAATATTTTGTTTACTTGGCTGTTTTTATATTTTGCGTTTCTTTTTTGTTTTCGGCGCAATTAATTTGCAGCTGATGACGTCGGAAATACAAATACGAAAATAAATACATAGATACATAGTAGTCGTAGTCGTACACGATGCCCAAAAATAATAAACAAATGAGCCGTAAAATTTTACAAGACAGCGAAGCGATCCATAGAAAGTGAAAACGCATGAAAATGCTGAAAATGAATTTGTAGTTTTATTTGTCGCTAATTTGGGCTATCAAAAGAAATCGTTAGGGTGTGTAGTTAAATGTCGTTTAATAAGGTCAGCTAAAATGCAATTACTGAAGCTTTAACGATTGTGCAATAAAAACAAATTTTAAGTAATGTACGTTTTGCCTTTACGGGCGGGAGGAAGCGAGGAAGTGACCCAAGTGCTGTGAGAAATAAAACTACGGAAATTGAATTGTCACAACAAACAGACAACAACATTGATGGCTTGACCATTTCTAGAGGGGCTTAGACATGGGCAAAGGGTTCCACAAGCGAATATAATATTTT